>OZ030014.1:20037500-20342500 GCA_964023405.1 Apodemus agrarius | reverse complement strand
TTTACTGTTGTATCTACAGGTGTATATATCATTTTTAATTCCTAGCCTTTTTCTCTGGGTTCCTTTGAATTTTAAGCTTAAGAATGAATAAGTTCTCTGAGGCAATGGTGATGAAGTTTAAAGTGTGCTAACTGTATTTCCTTAAATATTTATTTACTTTGTCTATACGTGAACCACATGTGCAAGTACCCCAGAAGGCCAGAAGAGGATGTGATATGCTTTGGAGTTAGAGTTTCCAGGCAGGTTATGAGCTGCTCCTGTGGATGCTGGAAACTAACCCTGAATCCTTAGTAAGGGCAGCAAGTGCTCTCGGCTTCTGAGCCGCCTTCCCCGATAGCCCTGGCATATGGTTTGATGCGAGCAAAATACATCTTTGTATATTCCCGGGTGTACTTTACTACATTGGAGGTGATTTTTTTTCATCTTCTTCTTATAAAGATAGTAAATTCTGTATAATGTAGGAAGGCCGAGAAGACAGTGACCTCTTCAGGCACCAACTCTACAGTGACCTTCATGCTATCTGTCAGGTTTGCGGTATCGTCCCCACTACATAGGCATCAAGGAATAATGCCCTGACGAGTAGACTTGCCTAATTTAGCAGAAACAGAAAGTAAGTGAAGGGGCTAGAAATTACATATAAATATACATCTGTTCAGAATAAAAGATTTACAGAATACCGTTAGTTAAGTCTTCTATTCTACCCTCCAACTCAAGTCTCTCCTCCCTTCAGAATTACAGGGCGGGATGCAATGAAGAAGGAGAGAAGGCAGGAAGGGTGGAAATGGCCCATTCAGAGCTCAACGGGGACTCCCACGAGCTGAAGGTGTGAAGCGAGCAAGAAAAAAACGAGTGTTTATAGACGGCCTAATCTGCCTGGAGAATTGTGCCTCCAGGAACGTTCATCTTGTTAGCCTTTAATCCTCCCCTCAGTTCTTCCCATAGATGACGATGTCCGCTTTACATCCTGGGAACCCGATGCTGAGGGTGAGGAGGTGGCTTCCCAAGGTGGCGTAACAGTTCATTCCACAGCCAGCGTTTGAACCCAAAGCTGAAGCTCCTTCAGCCCCACAGTGGTTCCCAGCCACAACCGAATGCCCGCATCACCTCACATGTATTTAAGGAACAGAGATACTGGTCTCCCTCTCCTCGGAGTCCCTGCGCATGGGGCTCAGGAGCAGGCATTCCGGTACCCTTTTCCTGGTGCTTCTGTGTGCAGGCAGGGTGTGGAAGCCCTGATCGTACCACAAGCCTAAGCAGAGACCCACCGAGGAGTTTACATCTTCACTGTGAAAGACACAGGTCTAAAAAGCCAAGAGATTGATCCAGAACAGACAGGAAATGCATGCGTGTGTAGAGTTGACTTCCTCCTTCTAGCAGCTGCTACATTTAGGCTTCCTGTGTGGACTTGATACATGGTTTACTGGCAGAGCTGTTCCTTCCTTAATGATAATTAAAAAAAAATGCTTTCATAGGTACATTGATGTCACGCACAGCATCAAGTTCCCTGTAGACTCTTCTAGACAAATCATTTATGTGAGTAGCAAGATGGAACAGATACACTCCTGGCTTTTTCTAACTCCACTTAACATTTCTGAAGCAATTAAAAAGATTCCAAGCGGTAGGAACGGTCCCTGGAGTTTGAGATACACCTGTTTTACAGAATCAAATTTCTCATCAGCAAGGTCTTAAGAATTTCTAAATGACATATGTTTGCTAATGAAGAGGGCAACACAGAAGCCAGCTGTTTTGTTCCAAGAAATAAATCATCATTTAAATGCTTTAAGAATATCACACCCCACTTCTCCACCCAGCTGTCCTGTGCTTAGTGGCCCTGTGTCCCCAGCCCGCACATGCCCAATCGCTGTTACTTAAAATGCAATCCATCTGAGAGGTTGGGATGTGATTCTATAAGGTGCTGCTTCACAGGAAATAGCATTGTTCACAATCCAAGACCCTGGAGTGACTCGGATTGCTATAGAATCATTTTTAAATCGCTTTTCAGAATGTCGGAGTTTTATTTATGTATCCTGGAGAATTTTGTTCTCGAATGGCTAGTCTATAAGGAACTCACTGTTCCTGCTGAGATGATCTTTTAGCGATTTTTCCTGGTGAGAGATACGCAATCTTTTGAATAGATTGGCTGTGCTGATTTATAAAGCACAGAAGTCATATTTCTTGGACTTGTGTCGAAAAGTATCGTGCCCTCAATCAAGAGAACTTTTACTGGGTGAATGAAGGAAGGAAGCTCTCACGGGCCATCTGCCTTTAGAGTATTTTCAGAGCTTCATATCCCTGTCTGTAGGTTTAATGTGCAGTTTTTTTATTCTTAAACTTTCCCTCTGACCATGCCACATTCTCAGTCCAAGGTCATCACGGTTTTACAATCAAACTAGAATAAAGTGATATTTTCTGTAGAGAAGTTAATCTGCCATCTTTTATAGCTAATAAAGCTGGACTTCCAGCTGAGGACGAGGAAAATGTAACGGAAGCATGGGTGTTTTAGCTTGAAAACTCGTTTTGAAATAACTGCTTAAGCACATTGGTGCTTTAGTTTGAAAACTCGTTTTGAAATAACTGCTTAGCTAGACTACTACTGTGCAAAACCTCACCAAAACAAAACACTCCCATGACAGCCTTTGTTTTAAGAACAGTAAACCAGTGAGCTTCATCCACAGGAATTGTGCCGTTTGGATCTTCCTTTATATGGTTTTGGCTACCTGCAAGGGCTTCTGACTCCTTCCCTTCCTTCCTTCCTTCCTTCCTTCCTTCCTTCCTTCCTTCCTTCCTAATTAATTTTTAACAGCCCGACTGCAGTCTTCTGTGCCCCCACTCCCATCCACTCCCCTCCATATCCCTGATCTCCCGTGGATGTCAATCAACCATGGCATATCAACTTGCAGTAAGAGGAGGCACCTCCTCTTCCTCTTAAAGCTGGACAGGGCAACCCAACAGGCCGAAAGGGTCCCAAAGGCAGGCATCAGAGACAGAGACAGCCTGCGCTCCTGCTGTTAGGAATTCCACAAGAAAACCAAGCTACACAACTATAACGTATGTGCTGTGGGCCTAGGTTAGGCCCAGGAAAGCTCCCTGATTGGTAGTTCAGTCTCTGTGAGCCTCTATGAGCCCAGGTTGGTTGATTCTGTGAGGTTTCTTGTGGGGTCATTGACGCTTCTGGCTCCTACAATCCTTCTTTACATTAAGGTTTTTCTCCTAATCATATAACTCTTTGGCCATTTAGGACCATTATTAACCATATTTCTCTTGACATGTTCCTTCCCTTGTGGCCCGCCCCTGCTCAGTAGCGCCCCCAAGGGGGCAGCGTCCAGCTGCGGGTCATCAGGCAGGTAAGGCTCCTCCTCAAGGGGACTGCTGCCCCTATAGGTGAAAGTGCTTGAACATTATCACCACCACCACCACCACCACCACCACCACCACCACCACCACCACCAACAACAACAACAACAAAAATAACAACACGGGATTACCTTTTCTCCTTTGGGGCCACTAGCTCCGAGTTCACCAGTTCCCTGAGTAAAAAAAATGACAACAAGAAGTCAAACAACGAAAATTTGTTTTTAATGCATTCTGTCTTGAAAAGTTCCTAGTCAACGTTTGACGCTTCGGCAGACATTTTTGTGTTTCTCATTTTATTCCTGTTGATGTAATTAATATTTAACCCTGATAAATCTCTCCAACGTTGGAGACCCTGTCTGGTTTTTTGTTTGTTTGTTTGTTTGTTTGTGATCCCTCCAGGAGAAACACCACAACTCCAAGACTTCCTTCTCCGTATGCAAACCCACCAGCCTCAGGTGCATTCCACGTCTCCTGTTCTTTCTACTCTCAAATATTTATTTCCTTAATTTGACTCTGCCCGCCCTGGGCGGATGACTGTGCCTGCCTTCACACAGAAAAGGCAAACACAAATTGCTAGGAGGCACAGCAGCTGCTGAATCCTGTGTGCTGAGGGACCATTATTAAAGACGGGAGAACAGGCCGGCTCTCAATCAATGCATCTCCACGAGATGGGTCTAGAAAAATCTTTACTCCCCTAAGCTGTGCGGAACCTGTAACCTGACACCTCAGAACAGCAGCCTGGTGATCCCAGGCTCTGTCTAGGACAAAACATGAGAGAGATCAGTCAGGACTCCCCCATCTGCATGGCAGAGATTGCAGAACTAGAAATGGTATGTGTTCCTGGCTCATGCTAACCTCCCCGGGGTGAAAACTGACCAGTTCTGACTGTCCCCATCTCCGTGGGAAAAAAAATCATACACTGGAAAACTACATGCATAGTAGGTCACCCCAGTGGGACCAGGACTTCTCCAAAGTGGTGTCCCTGTATACATGTCTCTGCGTTGGCTGCCGGTGGCTCTTCCCTCACAGGTCATGGAAACGTATGCTCTTGTGCTTTGAAGAATAGCTGTGGTCCTGGGTTTAAGGCACTCTATGAATGGCACCTGAGTGGCCCTTGCCTCCCTCTGGGCTCACTCTTCATCTCTCCTGGGCTTCTCTTTATCTCTCCTCATCTAACTGTAGAAGATCGGTCTTTCTTAAAGAATTTTCACCTGAAGAATTTCGAATGGCTGAGAAGCACCTTAAGAAACGTTCAACATCATTAATCATTAGGGAAATGCAAATCAAAACAACCCTGAGATTTCACCTCACCCCAGTCAGAATGGCTAAGATTAAAAACTCAGGAGACAGCAGGTGTTGGTGAGGATGTGGAGAAAGAGGGACACTCCTCCACTGCTGGTGGGACTGCAAGCTGGTACAACCACTCTAGAAATCAGTCTGGCGGTTCCTCAGAAAACTGGACAGGATACTTCTGGAGGACCCTGCTATACCATTCCCAGGCATATACCCAGAGGATTCCCTGGCATGCAATAAGGATACATGCTCCACTATGTTCATAGCAGCCCTATTTATAATAGCCAGAAGCTGGAAAGAACCCAGATGTCCTTCAATGGAGGAATGGATACAGAAAATGTGGTATACTTACACAATGGAATACTACTCAGCAATCAAAAACAATGAATTCATGAAATTTTTAGGCAAATGGTTGGAACTGGAAAATATCATCCTAAGTGAGTTAACCCAATCACAAAAGAATACATATGAAATGCAGTCACTGATAAGTGGATATTAATTAGCCCAGAAGCTCTGAATACTAAAGATACAATTAACATATCAAATGATTCCCAAGAAGAAGTAAGGAGAGGACCCTGGTCCTGGAAAGGCTTGATGCAGCAAAGTAGGGGAGTACCAGGACAGAGAAGTGGGAGGGGGTGATTGGGGAATGGGTGGAGGGAAGAGTGTTTTGGGGACTTATGGGGAGGGGGAACCGGGAAAGGGGAAGGCATTTGGAATGTAAACAAAGAATATAGAAAATAATGTATATACATTGTGTATATATAAACAAACAAAGACTCGACTTAGGCTCTCTCCTCAAGCGACTCAGTGTTTTAGTCCAGAAAAACCAACAAAGCCATCAGAACATGATATACTTGTTTTTACTGAGTAATCAGGCCAGGAAATCCAGTTAGCTGGTGGTCCTGGGAATTCCTAGTGCTCTCTTCTTGGGTTAATAATACACGTGTCTCAAACTTGAACCTCAGGAACATTTATCATTGACACGTGATGCTCTCTTCCCTTATTTACCTAAGCTATTGGCAACAAGACAATTAGCCAGCTTTACAGGAATAACAAGACAGAAGTCTTCTGGCTTCTAGACGTGTAATTCTGCTTTATGTGCTATTGTAATTGGGAGGAGGGGGGTTGTTAGGACCTTGGCACAATTATGAGTGTTCTTGGAAGTCTTCCGAATAATTTTTCCAGTCAAATACTTTTTGTTTATGTTTATTGAAAGTTTCTGAGGTACAGTGTTAACAGTCATGGTGTGTGGCTTGCTAGTTTGCCTGCTCAGCTGAGGAATTCTGGGTGTGAGCAGTGTCCCCTTGTTCTCATATGTGAAATGCCAAGAAGAGCTTTGGAACCACTGTCAAGCAGTGGGAGATCTCAAGGCTTCTCTTACTGTTTTGAAGAGAGAATTTCTGGTTGGAGCACTGTGTAGTAGACACATATGAGTTAAATTAATGGAGGTAGCTCTATCATCTATCTATCTGTCTATCTATTTATTTGTCTATCTATCTATCTATCTATCTATCTATCTATCTATCATTCTCTATCATCATCATTCTCTACTTTCATCTATCAATCATCTATCATCAATCTATCATCTACCAATCTATCTATCATCAATCTATCATCTATCTATCTATCTATCTATCTATCTATCTATCTATAGCTTCCAAACAGTAATCTATCATCAATCTATCACCCATCTATCTGTCTATCTATCTATCTATCTATCTATCTATCTATCATCATTCTCTATCATCATCATTCTATACTTTCATCTATCAACCATCTATCATCAACCTATCATCTATCATTCTATCTATCATCTATGATCTATCTATCCATCTACCATCTATCTATCCATCTATCACCTATCAATCTATCATTTATCAATCTATCTATCATCAACCTATCATCTATCATTCTATCTATCATCTATGATCTATCTATCCATCTACCATCTATCTATCCATCTATCACCTATCAATCTATCATTTATCAATCTATCTATCATCAATCTATCATCTATCTATCTATCTATCTATCTATCTATCTATCATTTGTAGCTTCCAAACAGTAATTTATCATCAATCTATCATCCATCTATCTATCTATCAATCTATTTATCTATCTATCTACCATCCATCTATCCATCTATCATCTATCAATCTATCATTTACCAACCTATCATCATTCTATCATCTATCTATCTGTCTATCTATCTATCTATCTATCTATCTATCTATCTATCATTTGTAGCTTCCAAACAGTAATTTATCATCAATCAATCTATCATCAATCTATCATCCATCTGTCTGTCTATCTATCTATCTATCTATCTATCTATCTATCATTTGTAGCTTCCAAACAGTAAACACTAAGTAGCAATTTCCTATGGTTAAGCTAATGAAAGAAACCAAGGACATAACATGCTACAACATGTTACAAGTCATGTACAAGTCATCACCTCAGCTCAAGTTCATGCTTTTAGAAATATGCTGTAATATCCTGGGCATGGGGAAAAATAGAAGTTATTCACTGAGGACTACAATTGTGAACCTGTTTCACTTATTTATATGTAGTCACCTGACTCCCAGGATTTCAGATTGTGAGCTTAATTTGACCATCTGGTGGCACATATAACTAGTTACATGATGAGTTATATAGATAGTTACATAGTTTCATATGACCATGTCTTCCTCAGCCTGCTTTTGTTTTTTTTTTTTAAAAAAGGATAGAACTCAGGACCACCAATCCTTGGATGACACCACCAACAATGGGCTGGGCCTTCCCCCATTGATCAGAAATTGAAAAGTATTTTTCACAGCTGGATCTCATGGGAGCATTTCCTCAACCAAGGCTTCTTCTCTGATGACTCTAGTTTGCCTTCAGTTGACATTACTTTATGTATCGTTTGGTTTAATTCTGTGTTTGAAAAGACCTTGAACATCTGTTTTTGGACAAGAGTTGGCCGTTCCTTCTAGTCTGTCCAGCAGGAAGCTATACTTTGACATACGGAAGGGAAATGCATCCGTTTGCTAACTTTTGTTTTGGATCGACTGTTTGGAGAAGGGAACCCTGGGATTGGTAGCTGAGAGGCATCACACCAATCTCCAGCAGCTCAGATGGAGCCTAACGATGTGCAAGATGAGATAACTGTGCATTTCAATGTAGATCTTCAGAAATACGTCAGGCGGATATCCTCCCACCCCAGTACTCAGTTTCCATAGATTACACTTTACATCCATGTAGGGAGCTCGAGAGAGCTGATGGAGCCTATCAAATGTTTACTAAAGTTCCCAGAGCTGAAGACAATGAAGAACGGTTTGGCTGGTCAGGGAGCAGCATGAAATTTCCTTCAGGGGAGAAGTGTACTCGGCGTGGACGCTGCTCTGCAAACAACCCAACAGGATGAGAGCAGCTGCCTGAAAATTATTTCCGTGATAGAGAAGGAAATGAATTCGCCTTTAAATCTTTGCATCCTCAAGTGGTCACGGGAGAATGCGCGTGATTGAACCGGCGTTGCTCTCCAGCGAGTTGTTCTTGTGCTCTTATTTTTCTCTCTCCTTGTCTTTTCTTTTAATCTTCTATTTTTCATTTTTGCTGTGAAGGGAGAGCTTTCTTATGCCCGTGTTTCTTTCCTGGGTGATACAGGGGATGTGTCGGAGAATAGATCCATTCTGTGCGGGGGACCAAAATGCAAGCGCAGACTGCTGGGATGAGGGATGAACTCTCCAGGCTCTTAGCTTGGAGCGGGGAGGGGCCGCTATGAGGCGTGCGCTCCTCATCCTCCCGTGGGCGGTCGCTGGCTCAGCAGAATCTGAGCTCCGCGAGCACTGGAGCTGCTGCCAGAGGCTGAGCTGAGGTCCACCGCTCAGAGCAGGCGTCACATAAATCAATGCCAATTTAAAAGGGAAGATTGTTTTAACCTTGGAGTGTCACTTTATGTGTCTCAATACAGGGTCCATTATTTAATCTCAGCTCCCCCCTCACTGTGCTCATTTGTTATAGCCGGCTCATCAGGCATGCAACAAACTGTAACATGCAACAACCTTACTATCCAAAACCAGACGACGGTGGCCAGGGAGAACGCCAAGGGATAAATGCATCTCGTTCATCAGGGCACTTTCGGCCCATTGCTTTGTGAAGAAGAGATGGCCACGATACAAAAATATCATTCGGTGTGGGTCCTGCGCGAGGGCTTCCTTATAGATCCTCATGGGACCTCGGTGCAGGAGGCTCGCCCAGTCTCGTGAGGAAACAGAACTGTTCAGTACGCTGCCTTCCATTAATCACTATAGATATAAACACTTCTGAGTCAAAGAGGTACTATTGTATTACTGAGGGAAGAAGTAAGCTCTGGTTCCCCCGTTTA
Source organism: Apodemus agrarius (assembly GCA_964023405.1). Taxonomy (NCBI): domain Eukaryota; kingdom Metazoa; phylum Chordata; class Mammalia; order Rodentia; family Muridae; genus Apodemus; species Apodemus agrarius. The sequence continues at coordinate 20,333,487 of OZ030014.1, read as the reverse complement.
TCCTATTAACTTGTGAACTAGTCTGAAGCTTGGTTCTGTAATAGTGCTGGCAGTAACTGGGGTTTTCTCAGGAGAGGCAATAGATAAGTCGCAGGTACTGGTATGCAAGTCGCGAAGGTCTCCGTTCAGCTACTGAGCTCAGTTCCCATTGCAGCAAGTATAATCTTAAGAGTCTAAGAATCGACACTGTCAACCTCAGACTCTAAAATACAAAGGTTCCATATATTTTCATTTAAGGAAAAGCTGACTCATTGGTAAGAAAAAGTATATATAGAAGTAGTGTTGGGAGACCTGTAAAACTACAAGCCTCACAAGTTTTGCAAGGGCTAGCAGATATTTAAGTAGCTGAGTACCAACTTGGTACTGATTGTGAAAGCAATATAGTATATGACTTAAACATTTCTAGCTGACTTGTGACATCAGGTTCAAGTTATTCTCATTATTTTGAAGCTTTTATTGTAAGTCCTATTTTATGACTGTATTTGTCATTACAAATGTCCTTACACTGATTCAATTTAGATACACTTCAAGCTTACCTGTTAAAAACTTGGCAACTTCTAATGTTTTGAAAAAAAGCTAGTAGCAATTTATTTATCTAATAAAGAATCAGGAAACATATTGTAAGCATGCTAACACAGCACTCCCCTAAAAATCTAAACAAATGAAAAGGTTCAAAACAGGGTCATGAGCTTAAATTTGTCAAGAGCAATGAATATTTACATGTTTTATTTTAAAATCCCCAATTACAGATTTTCTAAGCTTCATATTAAGTTTACACAAAGTTTAATTGGACAAATGAGAATTAAGATTTTTAATTAATTATTTTGTTTTAGAAAGCAATAAAAACGTGCTTCTGAGCTGCAGCTATCTTCAGGACTTGGGTTGGGGACTTGAGAAGTGGTTCAGTGGTTTAAACACTTGCCCTTGCAGAGGACCCGACTTCAATTCCCAGAACACATTCTGAGCGGCTCACAACCACTAGTTACTATAGCTAGTTACAAAGTATCTGGCATCTTCTTCTGGCCTCTGTGGGCATCAGATACACAACACACACACACACACACACACACACACACACACACACACTATCAATGATGAACTGGCAGGTATTGAAAGGACCCCAGTTGCTATGGTTTGGGGCAATGAAGGATGAAACAGCACTGGTTTCTCCTATGTGATCAGACCCCATAGGTTGTTCTTGAACAATGAACCCACCAATGAGTTAGTTCATCCCTATATTGGAGTCCTGTGCAGCTAGTTACCAGCCACCATTCTTAGGTATGATCAGAAGCTACTCTTGCCACTGAGATGGTTCCATGACATTATTATTATTATTATTATTATTATTATCATCATCATCATCATCATCATCATCATCATCATCATCATCATCATCATGATGTTCAAGCTGTGGTGAAGAAGATAACAAGCTGTACCTGTCCATCCCTGGGGAGACTCTTGTTCTCCGTCTGTGGGATATGACCATGTGCTTAGAACCTTGCTGTAGCATCTACTGGTTTTGAGGAATCTATTAGTTGAAGTCATCCAGAGCTTCAGATAACAAGTTATTTCTGTTGGCACTTCATCACCAAACTTTGAACTACCGCTTATGAAAAACTTTAGAACTAAGCACTTATTTTATAGTATGTCTAGGAAGTTGTTTTTTTTTTTTTAATTTAAAGTTGAAAACATAGTGGGAAGATATGAGTGTATGTGATCCTGTCTCAAGGTCTGAGACATAAGGATCTAATAATGCTTTCTTCCTAAAATTGTAATGCCATAAAATCTCTGTGCACACAAGTTGCAGAAATAAAGACGCCATACCTTGTTAAAATGGCCACCGAGAGGCTGCTGTAGTCCCTGCAACCCAGGAGGTCCCTGAATGAGAAAGCAAAACCAAACAGCTTTCAGAACGATGTGTGCTGCAAATAATATACAGAGAGTCTGTTCTGTCAAATATTCTGCTGAATAAATAATTTCATGGATATCAACATATAATCAGAGTCCTAAAGCTTTTTTATTTCAGGTTATGTCTTACATGAAGCCAAAGCACAGACCTTAGAAGCAACAGGAAACATTTGCAAGATCAACTGTCATCGAGCTCTTTATTAAAAGGGGTTCCATTCCACCCAGGAGACTGTTCCAGGGAGGACTTTGTGACTTCCGTTTATCTTTCCTTCCTTCCTTCCTTCCTTCCTTCCTTTCTTTCTTTCTTTCTTTCTTTCTTTCTCTTCCTTCCTTCCTTTCTCTCTCTCTTTCTCTCTTTCTCTTTCTTCCTTCCTTCCTTCCTTCCTTTCTTTCTTTCTTTCTTTCTTTCTTTCTTTCCTTCCTTCCTTCCTTCCTTCCTCCTTCCTTTCTTTCTTTCTTTCTTTCTTTCTTTCTTTCTTTCTTTCTTTCTTTCTTTCTTTCCCTTCCTTCCTTCCTTCCTTCCTTTCTCTCTCTCTCTCTCTCTTTCTTTCTTTCTTTCTTTCTTTCTTTCTTTTTGTAGAACATATCACAGTGAATGTATTGTAGAAATGCAAGCTACCACACACATGGTCAACATAAAATATGGAGGAGTATATTTTTTCTATTGCTTTACACTGATGAATGTTGTTTAAAATGGGAATACACATGGATTTTTAGACCAGGGAAAGACGTGTAAAAAAATCTCACTTTTAAAACTCTTAAACACTGGCTGTTTTAATCATCCAGCCTGGTCTGAGTGGTAAATAAGAAGTAAGGTGGCTGTCCATCTCTAGAGCTTCCAGCAAGGGAAGAGACAAGAGTTCTCTAAGATTTCAAGGGTTGCATTACTTTTGGATAAAACCACAATAAACTCCAAGTTTAGCATTATTTTATAAAGGAGCTTATGCTAAGGTAGATTCATCTATCTCAGACATATTGTATATAGATCATGTACACCTCAAAATCTAGGAGAGAAGAAAGTACAAAAGAGGCAATGGTCCCAACATGGTTTGTTTTGTTTGTTTGTTTGTTTGTTTTTTTACTTAAGAAGATAATTAGGTGGCTGAACACATTAAAGAGCTCCATTGCACAAAGAATATTTTTAGAAAGAGAACTTAAGTATTGAAATGTGAAGGAAAAAAAATTATGGACCCGTTTCTAGCTATATTCCAAAGCAGGTAACATCTTAGGAGTGTGGGCATATTTAACATCGACACCAGGTGCTTCCTGTGCATGGCCTGTGATTGGAGATTCCTTTATTATGACATTAGCACTGTGCCAAGAAACTTAAAGGACTTGAGGATGGGGTGGCAAAACTTTGGGAGCAAGTTGGCGCGATTCTTGAGACAATGATGGGACCTGAATGTCATGGAGCAGGCTGTGATCAGAACGATGAGTGGTACTGTTACCTTGCTGAAATAAATAATTTAAAAAGGAGCTAATGTCAGAAGTAAGTTCTCATGGCATTATGTATTTTTCCATCATCCAGTCTTGAGTGAAATATTCTAGGTCCATTAGATGAAATCATGAGGAAAGCAACCATTGAAATGTGAGCGGTTGTAGATTTTCAGGTCAGGTGTAAGTTAATATCTTATTCTTAAAGCCTACAAGACAAGTTATCCCAGACACATTGATCTTTCTGAAAATATACATGAAGCAAGGAGGAATTTGACACTGTGGGTATCAGCATTAACAGTTAGTTGAGGCACTAGGGGTCTAAGGTCAAATATTCAATCTATGAAGCCACAGTTACACAGTTACACTGATACTTAAAACACAAACACCCTACAAAGAAGAGAACCTCAGACCATTCTCAGTTATGAATATTGATGCAAAAATACTCAATAAAATTCTTACAAAATGAATCTAAGAAAACATCAAACCCATCATTCACCACAATCAAGTAGGCTTCATCCTAGGGATGCAGGAATGGTTCAATATACGGAAATCTACCAGTGCAATCCACTATATAAAACAAAGTCAAAGAAAAAAATCACATGATCATCTCAGATGCTGAAAAAGCCTTTGACAAAATCCAACACCCCTCCATGTTGAAAGTCTTGGAAAGTTCAGGAATTCGAGGCACATACCTAAACATAATAAAATCAATATACAATAAACCAAATGGCAACATCAAATTAAATGGAGAGCAACTTAAAGCAATCCCACTAAAATCAGAGACAAGACAAGGCTGCCCACTCTCTCCCTATTTATTCGATATAGTATTCAAAGTTCTAGCCAGAGCAATTAGACAACAAAAGGGGGTCAAAGGTATACAAATTGGGAAGGGAGAAGTCAAGGTATCGCTATTTGCCGATGATATCATAGTATACATAAGTAACTCCAAAATTCTAATAAAGAACTCCTACACTTGATAAACAACTTCAGCAAAGTGGTTGAAAATAAAATTAATCAAACAAATCAGTAGCCTTCCTCTACACAAACAGGCTGAGAAAGAAATTAGAGAAACAACACACTTCACAATAGTCACAAATAAAATATCTTGGTATGACTTTAATCAAACAAGTGAAAGATCTGTATGACAAGAACTTCAAGTCACTGAAGAAAGAAATCAAAGAAGCCCTCAGAAGATGGAACAATCTCCCATGCTCATGAATTTGTTGGATTAACATAGTAAAAGTGGCCATCTTACCAAAAGCCATCTATAGATTCAATGCGATCCCATCAAAATTCTAACTTACCTCTTCATAGAGATAGAAAGAGCAATTTTCAACTTCATCTGGAATATCAAAAAACAAAAACAAAAACAAAACAAAACCGGATAGCAAAAACAATTCTTAACAATAAAAGAATTTCTGGGGAATCAACATCCTTGACCTCAATTTGTACTATAGAGCAATAGTGACATCATGGTACTAGAGATAGACAGGTAGACCAATGGAATAGATATGAATACCCAGAAATAAACACACACACACACACATGGACACTTGATCTTTGACAAAGAAGTCGAAACATTCCAATGGGAAAAGGACAGCATTTCAACAAGTGGTGTGGGTCTAACTGGTGGTCTGCACGTAGAAGAATGCAAATTGATCCACTTTTCTCTCCTTGTACAAAGCCCAAGTCCAAGTGGATCAAAGATCTCCACATCAAAGCAGATATGCTGAATCTAATAGAAGGGAAAGTGAGAAAGAGCTTTGAACACATGGGCACAGGGTAAAATTTTCTGAACAGAACACCAATGACTCAGATTCTAAGATCAACAATTGACAAATGGGACCTTGTGAAATTGAAAAGCTTTTGTAAGGCAAAGACACTGTCAATAGGACAAAATAGCAACCAACAGATTTGGAAAAGACCTGTACCAACGCAACATCCAATAAAGGGCTAATATCTGACATATACAAAGAACTCAAACAAACAAGCAAACAAAAAACCAATAAACCAACCAATCAACTAACCAACCAACCAAACACAGAACTCAAGAAGTGAGACTCCAGAGAACCAAATAGCCCTATTAAAAATCTGCTACAGAACTAACAAAAAATTCTCAATTGAGGAATATTGAATGGCCGAGAAGCACCTAAAGAAATGTCTAACATCCTAAGTCATCAGGATAATGCAAATCAAAGTGACCCTGAGATTTCACCTTACAGCAATTAGAATGACTAAGATAAAAAACTCGACAACAGCAGATGCTGGTGAGGATGTAGAGAAAGAGGAACACTCCTCTATTGCTGGTGGGATTGCAAGCTGGTACAACCACTTTGGAAATCAATCTGGTGGTTCCTTAGAAAATTGGAAATAGTTCTACTTGAAGACCCAACTGTACTACTACAGGGCTTATATGCAAAAGATGATCCAACATATAAGAAGGGCACATGCTCTACTATGTTCATTGCAGCCTTATTTATAATAGCCAGAAGCTGGAAACAACCCAGATGTCCCTCAGGGGAAGATTGGATACAGAAATGTTGTACATTTACACAATGGAATGCTACTCAGCTATTAAAAATGACAACTTCATATAATTTGTAGGTAAATAGATGGAACTAGAAAATATCATCCCGAGTGAGGTAACCCAGACCCTGAAGGACATACATAAAGTACTCACTGATAAGTAGATATTAGCCCAAAAGCTCAGAATACCCATGATACAGCTCACAGAATATATGAAGCTTAACAAGAAGGAAGGTATAGATGCTTCAATCCCACTTAGAAGGGGGGAAACTAAATAATCATGGGAAACAGAGGGAGGGACCTGGATGGCAGAGGGGAGGAGGAGGGATAAAAGGGAGGGGGAAGATCAGGTATGGGACAAGACGGAAGAGAAGTCCAGAGGGCCAGGAGAATGAATAAAAATATGTAGCAGTATGTGTGGGGGGAGGCTGAGAAATAGGGGGAACCACAGATGCCAGGAATGCGAGAGACTCCTAGGACTCAAAGGGGATGACAGCACAGACAGAAAAAAAACTTGACGGGTCAACAACTAACAGAATTACTGGAGGGAGAAAAGCTAAGTTGTGTACCAGTGCTTGCCGTTGCTAAGAAGCAGGATCTGCTCCCAGCAGCACTGACCCTGAGATTATGGAAGGGTTGGACCCATACACTCTCTGGGACCCAGTCTGGCATAGCCAGTTATGCTTAACTCTCCCAGGTGGGGGTCTCCAGGATGGCATGAACAGGGTCTGCATAAATGTCAGTGCAAACAGGAATCTAAAATCTAGACAATCAGAGCTGCTGGAGTCTCAAAGCCCTGCAAAGCACAGCTCTGCTGCTTTTCCATCTCACAGCTGTGTAAAGAGAGGGGGGCAGGGGTTTAAAAAGAATCTCCACTCCTTTGGATTTTCACTGATCTCCACGATTCAGTTTCATTTTGCAAGTAAAGACATTTGTATTATTTCCTCTGGTGGTGGGTTTTGTGGAAATGAAATCTTTGCTTCGTGGGGCAATCAATGCTGATATCTGGAACTTAAAATCAACTGTGATTTTAATAAGAGACCAGCATCAGTAAGGGGAGTGTTTCCTCAAGGTTCAGCAAGCAAGCTTTGGTCTGGGGGAGGCTAAGGCTGCAACTCCATGCTGGCAGCCTAACTTGGCAATAGGAAAGTCACGTGGTACTGGTTTTGACTGTATGAAAGCTGCAGGATCAGAGGGGTAATGAAGAGAAGCTGAGGCTTGGCAGGGTAAGAGTGCCTGAAGAGAGAGGCAGGGGCATGACTTAGGTTGTAGCAGAGACCCTAGTGTTGAAGGTGCCTGGAAAGTAGAACACGGGTCTTTGTAACTTCCCGTCTTCTTCAATTTCTTTCTTCAGCATTTTCAAAACATTAGCTGTAGAGGTCTTTTACTTCCTTGAGTTTCCTTGAGGCTATCGTGATTGGGGCTGCCTTCCTGATTTCTTTCTTAACATTCTTGCTCTTGGGATAGCGACAAGCGACTGCTGTTGGGTGTTGACTTTATATCTTGCTACTTTGATGAAATGTGATTATCAGCTTCAAGAACTTTCCAAAGTCTTTAGGGCCTTTTGCTACATAGCTCACACCATGTACAACCTGAATTTATGACCTTTCTTAACCATATCCTTTATTTTTTTTGTCTTATTACCCTAAAACTTCAATATCTATAGCAAGTACAGAGATCAGCTCTTTGCCTAAAATCATGCTTGTATTAACTGTCATCAACATTTTTATTAAGTGTTGCTCTAGAGAACACAAGATGATGATGAGTCTCCATGTTTTACTTCTACCATATATGCAACTTAGATACATACATACAACATACATAAACACATATGACATACATACAACATGTATACACACAACATACATACATATAAACAACAAACATACATATAGCATATACACATACATACGACTTGTATACAATATACATACATACAACATACATACACAACATACATATATACATACGTACATGCATACATACAACAAAACTTGTAGTTAGCATGTCTCCCAGACCAGCACAGTGCTGGCAGAGTGGAAGGGCATAAGTACTTTGCTTTTGAATATAACCCTATTGCTTACTTAAGGGAAATGCCTATTTGCTTATTTATTAGTTCTTTGAGAATTAGTTGTTTCTCACATTTACCCTCATGCATTCATGAAAGAGTACACCTGAACATTGCAGAACACAATCGTATTCAAAATGCACCCTAGTGCATACTGGGAGAAAAAGTGGTCAATCAATACAAGTTATGTACGGGTATGAGAGGTGGGGGCTTCAGAGTAGCTCTGGAAGGCAAGGAAAAGAAAACCAAGCACTAGAAGAAACAGGGCTGTGCCAACAGAATAGCAGGGACTACAGGATGCCAATGTGAAAGCTTAGGAGAAAGTCGGGTGTGCTTCTTTGTAGATGGTTATCTGCCCACCGAATACAGCTGTGCCTAAAAGACCCGGAATGCATTCAGGATCCAGAATCCTGAGCTTGTTGACCTTACTCTTGGGAGCAGAGTGGTAAAGTATAGGTGTCTCAGAGCGGCTGCTCCCTCTAAAACAGCAGTGAGTACACAGCCCACTGTCAAGAGCCGCAAGCCGATAGTAAAGTGAGAACAATTACTTGGATACCCCAAAGATCAACACATCCACAAAAGCCACTTCCACATTTCACATATTCTTGTCATAAAATGTCAAGTCTGCAAAAATAGTGTTCCAAGTGGGTTTGGTCTGAAGTGTTAGGCTCTACCATTTAATCAGGTGATGGGCATTTATGGTGACATTTCCCTTCTAACTTCTTAGTCAGTGGAGTACTTTGGGTACCATAAATTCAAGGACTGATGTAATAGAGATTTGTAGCTGGCAGACAACGGGTACAGCAATACTTTAACAAGCTAGCTCTCTCAGACAGCTGAGGAACCTAGTGAAAGCAAACACTGGCACAGGTTGGGAAGAATACATGGATACTGACTTTAGCTGGGGTTGAAGTGACTTGCCAGATTATTATTATTATCCTTAATGGAACATTAAGGATAATAATCAACCAGACCCCCTCTCAAGTTCCCATGGTCTACCAAGCAATGGAGGGACCCATGGCTCCAGCTGCATTTGTAGCAGAGGATGGTCTTGTCTGGCATCAAAGGGAGGGGAGGCCCTTGGTCCTGTGGAGGCTCGATGACTCAGCGTAGTGGAATGCTAGGGCGCCGAGGTGGGAGGGGTAGCAGGGTGGGTGAGCATCCTCATAGAAGCAGGGGGAGGTGGAGGAGATAGGGGGTTTAACTGGTAAGGGGAATGACATTTGAAATGTAAATAAATAAAATAACCAATTAAAAAAAAGAAATATCAAAGCCAAAAAACCGCAACTTCAAGTGACGCATAAGATGATAACAGTGGATAAACTCCAAGTATGTGTGTCCTGGGAGAACTGAGGAAAATTGGAAAGCTTTCCTGCAACCACATCACCGAGGACTGTGCTCTGTGTCTGTCTTCTCCTCCGCCTTGAAACATAGTTGGCGAAGACTCAAGGAATCCTTTGTTTCAAGTTTAGCAAGTGCCCAAGTCCTACAGAGCATCAGTCAATTCTGAAAAATGAGAAGTTAAAATCATATGAAGACAACTCTCCCCGACACAGGAGCCCTGGGGCACTTGAGAGGTTGGTTTCTTTTTTTTCCTCTTAAAGACTTGTGTTTAGGAACCTATTGAGAAGACAATGGGTTTAAGTCAAAATCAGTGAGAAGGAAGGTGTAATCTCAGAGGCATGCCACCATTGGTTAATCTATGTTAAGAGTTCTAGATAAACTGAAGAGAGTCTCCTAGACTCCCATGGAAAGAGTATTAGAGACCAACAACATGACTGTGGTTGAATCATGACTCTAAATGATTGTGTGTGTGTGTGTGTGTGTGTGTGTGTGTGTGTGTGTGTGTGTGTTGCTCTGATTCTTTACTGGGATTGTTGGATTGGATCGTACCAGGAGATACAAGGCATTAGAGTTAATGTGAACAGTACACAATTTAACAGCTCTTAACGGCTAATAAACTCCAGGGAGGTACACCTGCTTGGAACTCAACTGTCTTGATTAAATGATGTGTACTGATTTGAGCAGTCTATAAACTTAGAGGTGCTGAAGTTGCAAAGCCCTGCCTGCTTGATAAAGGGAATTAAAGCTATCTTCAGTTGGGGAACTTCATACCCTCAGCAATAGTTTCAGTAACCTTTAAGGAGTCTTTGTCTAAATTCTTGCTGGATGTGAAAAGCAGAAAGACCACGATGCGTATTACCGGTCATATTAGATACACAGTGTGAAGTTAAAGACTGTGTTAATAGTTAAATACTTAAGTAGAAGAAAGCCTATTAACATCCTCTTGATGGATTTCAGTCTGGGCTCTGCATTCTTGACATTTGAAAGGTAGGGTGAATCCACTGCTGAAATTCAAACCTTTTCCTCGCTTAGCTGCAATCTCACCTTTCAGCCAGCCCACCTAGCGTGCAAAGCTCAAAGGACTGTACTTTTGTGTCCCACCCCACACACACTGTTTTTGTCATGAGCGTTGTCTGCATGTGTCCTAGTGTTTGGTTTAGATTCAGCCTGTTCTAAACTCTGAATCAATATCTCCGCAGCTCTGCCACATCTACGCACTCACCGCCCTTCGCCTCTGAAGCAGTCCTGTTTATGTGAGGAACACTCTTTCCTGTCTCATAACTTTGCTGACTGAGCATCCTCGGCCTATCTCAATGCCACTTGTCTCAAGGAACTATAGACCTTCAATGTCCTAGTGGTACAAGGAGCTTCTTTTAGGACTCACAAATATGCATTTTGAGTAACACATGCCCATGTCTGGACTGGGGATTTCTAGGTATCTACAGTAATGACCTTTGTAATATCAAAAACTTCTGTGAAGAATTTTGCATTAAAAAAAAAACTCTTTGAAGTTTAGTGAAATTAGCTTGGCTTTAAGAACAAATAGAAAGCTTTTTATTGGTCAGTTATTTGGGTTTATATTTCACTGATTCCTTCCACCGTCTGCATGGTTAGTAAGAAAGGCAGAGTAGAAATTATTTTTCCCTGTGATATTTAAAATTTTCATTAGGAAGTCTAAGACCTCAGACACAGGTGTTGCAACAGGGATCAGAAAAGCCGATGTTAAATGAACTTTTCTTCTCTCGTACATGTGTTCACTTAGGGTGCATCAGGCAGGATTTTATACAACACATTTATACATCGAATAAAGTAGCTCATTTATCGATCTAGAGTTGGCTAGGATGAAATCTCTTTGAGGGTAGAATTTCAATCTTTACAACATCAGAACACCAGCTATGATATAGAGAAACTTCCCAATGCATGCCCTCACCAGATACTGCCTGAATTTAATAAATCATTGCTGTTATAAGGAAACATTTATGGGAAAAACCAAGCTCCTGCTTGCCCATGGTGGTTTCACTTGCACACGGTCACATAAAGAGCAAAGAGTTTGCTGCTTCCTGAGTTACGGGTCCCACAGATTTAGATTAGTTCAAGAACTCGGCACGTCGATTGGAAGAAAGGCTGTAGGGAGCCCTGGTTAAGTAGCAAAGAGTTCATGGGTGGGACTTTGACTAGAATTACAACGTATGAAATTGTGCTATAACTCTGAGGGGGAAAATCAATAAGGCTTCTTAGATAGAAACGATTTGAGAAAAATCATTGTTTTGGTTTTTAGGAAACACAGATCCTTTGGGGCTAAAGAGATGGCTCAGTGGTTAAGAGTCTTTGCTGCTCTTGCAGAGGACCCAGGTTTGATTCCCACACCCCCACGGTGGTGTTTACAACCCTCCAGTTCCAGTGTAATCCCATGCCCTCTTCTGATCTCTGCAGGCACCACATATGTACATGGTCCATATACATATGTGTTGGCACTCAAAAATACATAGCATTAAAGGAATATTAAATGAAACATCAGTCCTTTCATTTGTTTAATATTTGCTCTCAATGGAATTTTCAGGTGTCTCCTGAGATCTAATTCTGTAAATTAAATGGTTGTAAATTTGTAATGGACCATTTTATTGAGCCCATATCTGATGCAGATTATAGTGAGGGCAGAGATGCTGATAATGGCTGTATGGCTGCTTCTGTGTGTCAACTTGACACAGGCTGGAGTTAACACAGAGAAAGGAGCTTCAGGTGAGGAAGTGCCTCCATGAGATCCAGCTGTGGAACATTTTCTCAATTAGTGATCAAGGGGGCAGGGCCCCTTTGAGGATAGTGCCATCCCTGGGCTGATAGTCTTGGGTTCTATAAGAAAGCAAGCTGAGCAAGCCAGGGGAAGCAAGCCAGTAAGAAACATCCCTCCATGGCCTCTGCATCAGCTCCTGCTTCCTGACTTGCTTGAGTTCCAGTCCTGACTTCCTTTGGTGATGAATAGCAACGTAGAAGTGTAAGCTGAATAAACCCTTTCCTCCCCAACTTGCTTCTTGGTCATGATGTTTGTGCAGGAATAGAAACCCTGACTAAGACAATGGCTTTCTCTCCCATACTTATGCATAAGTATACATGTGAGTGCAAGCAAGCATGCACACAGACATACACAGACATGTGTATGCACACATACATACATGCTAAGACAAAACAAAACAACACCAAAAATAAATTCCAGAAACTCAAATATGAAGACAGGATTTCTGGAACCAGAAGACTCACTGAGTGTTCATATTTGGGATTCTAGTGCGACACCCTAGGAATGTGGCTAGTTACTTCATATTAAGCCATATTTGAGGGCTGCTCGGAGGAGTGCCTTTTCTATTCATGTTCTACCTACTCTCTGCATTATGTCTGCAGCTCCACAAATGATCCTTATTTCGTTGGTATTAGCATTTTACTACCTCCTCAAATGCAATCCTCCTCCTCCTCCTCCTCCTCCTCCTCCTCCTCCTCCTCCTCCTCCTCCTCCTTCTTCTTCTTCTTTAATGTGGGAGAGCTCTGTCTGCTGAAGAGGGAATTAAATCACTTTATAGGTGATCATGAACTACCATGTGGTTGCTGGGAATTGAACTCAGGACCTCTGGAAGAGCAGCTAGTAAGTACCTGCTGAGCCATCTCACTATCCCAGGATTGTGTAATTCTAAAAGACTTGTATTTCACAATTCATGGTAATTAATTCTACAAGTATCTTTTTGGGGGAGGGGAGGTGGTTTTTGGGGTAGTGTGATTGCAAAGGCAATCTAACCTGGGCTCATGATTGATACCCCCTTGAAGTGGGTATTTAAACAATGAGAGGCATCCCATTCTAATACACCCAGGGTAACTTATACACAATAGATCTATTTTCCCATAATTCTTGAGCCCGGAGAGCCGAACACTAAGGCTTGTCCTCTGGTCTGATGGGGCCCTTCTTGCTGTATCCTTTCTTGGGAGAAGGGAGAAGGCCAGGACAGCGAGCTAGCCGCGTGATGGGAACACTTCATCCTCTTTATATGGCTAAAGGTCAAGATATTTTGATTAAACTAAGAATTTGAAAGCATAGCTATGGTTTAACCATCTCTCCGAGCTACCACCCTTCAATACTGGAAATGTCGGCTGTCGAAAAGCTACATTAAAACCACAATATTTATTATTATATTATTATTTATTATTGTATTAACTGTTTCAATAACCCAATGAACGGTGCTCTTCTTGTTCTATATGTAGCGTAGGATTAAATAACTTACTCACACGTAGCCAGGGAGAATAATTAGGTTTCTATCCAGGCCCTGCCTGAGCCTGCAGCCTTAATTTTTTAACTTTTTCCCTTAAACGGAGAGGAGAGTCAAACCCCAACCATCTTTTAAAGTCAGTTAAAAATATCCAGGCGGGGTCATTCTGTTGGAAAGATGACAGGATCTCTCGTTGGGGTATAGGATCAATGAGCTGACCCTATATGGCTATAGGAGCAGCTCTGAAATCTGCCGTAGGATTTCAAAGATGTCACTGGGAAGAGACTGAGGGAAGATCGAAGAATAGATTCAGAGAGTAAGTGAAGAGAAAGAACATAGAAGCAACGAGATCTCCCAGGACTTAGAATAGAAAGACAAGGTACAGGGACTAAGAAAAGGCAGCTGTGGAGGAAAACGTAGGCGATGACCTCGGTCAAGAGCTAGCAGGGTCGGTGAGGCTAAATAATACCAGTGAGGGGTAGAAACTCTCAGAACTTATGCTATAGTCAGAGAAGAGGAGAAATAACAGTTTGCAAAGGAGGTAGAAGAGACACTCTGTAACCAAATGAGCAATATCCCCGGGGAGAATTTTGATGATCGCAAACTCCGGTGAGCACGAAACCACAGAGAAGATGAGTTGTGAAGCTGTCACACAGAGAGAAAGGAATATCTTTCTAATAAGGCCACAGCAGAGCCACGGCGGTCTGTCCTGGAAGAGAGATTGGTACACATCGGCACCGGGGGAAACAGAAGGCTTCGAGAGATGCATCGGAGAACTCTGGTTTCAACACGGAACAAAGTTTGCAGCATCCTGGTGCTTGTTAGAGGGGAGTCTCTGGAATTTGTCACAAGTACCGTGACCCACTATAGTCAGTACTGTTATTCTCGATGCTCAGTACCGTGAGCCGCCATTTTCAGTACTGTTCTTCACGATGCTCAGTACTGTGACTCGCCATCTTTAGTAGTGTTATTCCTGGTGTTCACTATTGTGACACATGATGTTCAGTCCTGCAACCCACCCTTGAGGGACAGATATGACCGGGGAATGGGGCTAAAACAAGTGCGAGGTCTTGAAACCGGCACAAGTAAGGATGACTCCTTCCCATGCATGACCCTGTGCCCCGCCCCCACCTCTGTCCGCCTTGAAAAAGTCATGTAGCCTCTTCACCAAAGTGTAGGTTGTACTGGCTGGTTTTGTGTGTCAGCATGACACAGGCTGGAGTTATCACAGAGAAAGGAGTTTCAGGTGAGGAAATGCCTCCATGAGATCCAGCTGTGGGGCATTTTCTCAATTAGTGATCAAGGGGGGAGGGCCCTTGTGGGTGGTACCATCTCTGGGCTGGTAGTCTTGGGTTCTATAAGAAAGCAAACTGAGCAAGCCAGGGGAAGCAAGCCAGTAAGGAACATCCCTCCATGGCCTCTGCATCAGCTCCTGCTTCCTGACCTGCTTGCGTTCCAGTCCTGACTTCCTTTGGTGATGAACAGCAATGTGGAAGTGTAAGCTGAATAAACCCTTTCCCTCCTAACTTGCTTCTTGGTCATGATGTTTGTATAGGACTAGAAACCCTGACTAAGACACAGGTTTAAGTGCCTGGAATTTCTCTTCATACCAATGAAGCATTCTCCATACCTCAGCCCTAGCCAGTAATGTATACTGTTCTTGGAAACCTCTATACATTCCCCCAAGGTTCATATAGGCCTGCTAACACCTGAAAAGAGAGAATCACTGTTTCACTGAATATTGTCTAAGAGAACTATTTCACTGAGTAATTGTCTAGAAGAGACACTTTCCCCCATAAGGAAGATCCGTGACGCCAAAAACTTCAGAGAAGGCCTTCTCCGGCACTCACAGCCAGACAGAGATCCGGCTGACCCACAGGCTTAGGGTCTGCTTCATCCTTTCCAACCCGGTGTGCAATGGTGCCTGGAAACCCTGAGGAAGGAAGCCAAATCCGAGACCACACACCATCTTCAGCACTGTAACCCACAATGTTCAGTACTGTGGCCCGCCGTCTTCAGTACAGTGTCCCCTCATGTTCCCGTATCCCAGTTGCTTTGTCCTATGCTGGCATACACCCACGCCATGTTTTTAAAGATGGATAGCTCTTGGGGCTCTTGGTCTGAGATATTGACCAGTGCGACACCCCCACCCCCACCCCCACCCCCATCCCCCCACTCCTCCAACCCCCACCCCCCACCCCCACCTCCCACCCCCACCCCGGTTCTGAGATTCCAGATCGGTGTGGTTAGCAGGCGAGGGACTGCTGGAGAAGAAGCTTCTAGATATTGAGTGAGAATATTCCCCCCCCCCCATCTGCCACTTTGGAGAATTTTCAAACTCGTTCCTCTGTGTATTCTAGGAAAGTGCTCGCTTGCGCTGGGTTTGTCTGCTTCTGGCCCGAATACCGAGCTGTGTAATTGAGGGAACTCAAGCATGGGCTGTTCACGGTTGTGTGAATAAGCAAACTACTCGCTGTGTGTGACCTGATTGTTTTCCAAAATTACCACGTTCCCGGTTTCACTTGTCATTTTGGAGCGGCGGTGGGAGGAGGAGGCTGTGGCAGGGAACGCGTTCAATGGGCATAATTAATCCATTTCGTGAAAACAGATTTGCTAGATTATGCTATGAATTGCAAACACGTTTAACCCTTTGCTGCCCGAGGCAAGAAGGCAGCATTTTGGAAGGTGCACGTTTCCCTCAGAGATCAATCTGATCCCTCCAAGCTTCATTGCACTATTGGTACAGCAGTGCTTGTTGACTGATACCCATGGCATGGGAGTTAGAAAATATGAATGATTCCTCCCCTAATACCGCCATTCTGCTTATCCACCCACAAAATGCACCGTCCTCATCTCTCCGCAGTAGGTCCGGGAAAAAAAGGAAAAAAAAAATACTATTTGTCAGCTCCCTGTGATATAAGGAGCAGCAGGAATCTTTCAAGTCATTGCCACCCCCCTCCCCCAGAAGCCACATCAATGATCCAGTGCAAGATGATAAAAACCAGGGGACATGAAAGCCAGCAAGCATGGGGACGGGGACGTGTGAAAGTAATCGTCTGTATCCAGCGATGTCTCCAAAAGATCATCACCAACCGACGCCTCACCTTGGGAACAGCTGTGCCTCCATCTTGTCTGGCCCCCTGAACCTCTCTCTCTCTACCGCAAAGCAGGGATAAAGTTGGCTCCCAGAGGCCACAGAGGCAGCGTCTACCTATCAGCCCTCTGTGCTACCATTTACTGTAATTAAGTGATAACATTCACGCCCTTTAAAAGCACTGGGAAAATAACAAGGCTTCCTGTGCAGAGAAAATGCAGTTCTGAGGTACGCTGCTCAGGGCTCAAGATAAGCAGCCTGGTGCTGGTGGTTCTTACACAGCCAGGTAATAGAGAGGCAATGCGCATGCGCTAAATTTGAATAGTTGGGAACGTCGTGGACTGCTCTAGACAATGGGAAATTGCAGGTTTTATGTATAAGGAGATTAAGTCTACTTCCAACTCAAATGTGATACCGTTTCCTCTCATTTCCAGAGTGTACTAATGATAAACCTGCAAATGGCAACTGTGGTTCAACTGAACCTCGGCTCGACGTAAAAGTGTACTCAGGAAAGTCCCAAGGGACAGTACCCGGTAATGATCTTAATTTATTTGTTCAGCTCCAGTGCGCAAAGGAGTTCTGGACGAGAGAACACTGATGACCTTGGGAATAAAGACAGATTAGTGACAGTGGCCTTTACCAAGTCTGTAGAGTGGGTTTCCTGTTTGTAAATACGGATTTGAAATTCTTTAAAAATTACAAATGGTACAGAAAATAAAACGATAAAGCCTTATGAATCTGGAGGGGGCGGGTATGGGCTCCCGTCTCTGATTTAGTAGCAATGGACAGTTGACAGGTATGGGGGTAGAGGTTGGACTTTTGTATGTTCATATGCTAGTGGGTGGTCCAATACCCATGAGTATATGTATAGCACAAATTAAACTTGGATTAAAAAAAACCACACTTATTTATGAGGTGGTTGGGAATAGGAAGGACTTAGGAGGAGGAGTCAAAGTTGAATATGATCAAAATACATGAGTTCTCAAAGAAGTAATAAAATATGATGTTAAGACGTCTCAGCAAGCCACAACCTGATATTGCAATCAAATGTTAACCACCCACCATATTCACTAGATATTTGTCCCACTTAACAAAATCAGTAAACCTGTCAGAAATTGCGTCATATCTTATTCTCTACAGACTTCCTTCAGTTTCAGGGCCCCCAAGACAATACTGTCTCCACTCACAAAATGCTTCCTGGTCTTTCTTCCTGCTAAACAAAACCGGAGTTGTCATGCGGACAAAAGCTGACACCATGGGTGGAGCTGAGACTCTGTTTGCTGGAGTCTTTCCTACAGTCTTGCTAAAATAGAGACGGTATTTTCTTGCTGATATATGTGTATGTGTATGTATGTATGTGTGTATGTGTGTGTGTATGTATGTATGTATGTGTGTGTGTGTGTGTATATGTGTGTGTGTGTGTGTGTAAAACTAAATAGCCATTTGTTTTGGAGCTATTGAGTCAAATGTGAACGTTGAAATTATTTCAGAAACCAGTTCCATTTTTGAACATTAAAGGTTCAAATAAATCTGATTGGACTTTGCTTCCTTAAACCTTAACGTTTACCCAACATCATGGAATCATGATAAATTTATGCACTGGCCCAACTAATTGTAAGTTTAGCCCCTGTGGACCAAGGATTTCAAACAGCTGCCTCACTGCTGACAGAGAGAATACAGGTTGGTCCAAAGAGTCGCAATGAGCCAAAATGGAGATGCATTCGGTGGCAGATGAAGCCAAGACCTCTTCCACCATTGCTTGGCTGTAACCAGAAAAGGCTTAGCAGTGAGAAAAGTGTTCATAATGTCCCACTACTGCTGGTGCTCACAGAGAGAAAAGGGAATCAGAAAGCAGATCAGAGTGCTGGTGTTTGAAATCTCAATATGATACCCCAGCTGTTTCACAAGTGCGCCTACTTATCTGCGGCCACAAGGTGACACTGGAATTTTAGCAATGTTGACGACAGCTGTTTTGTCTGGAACTATGACCCCAATAATGCACAAGTGGCAGTAAAAATAATTAATGGGTCCTCTCTCTCTCTCTCTCTCTCTCTCTCTCTCTCTCTCTCTCTCTCTCTCTCTCTCTCCAGTCTATGCTTGTGTGCTTTTAAATTCACAGATGCCATCATATTTTTCAACAAGAGATGAAATTGCCACCCCCATTGGCTCAAATAGATGGTTAGGTTTATTTTCTCTTTGATATTGTCATTAGAGTGCGTGGCCTCTAGTCAGTTGATAGACAGAAGAGGCCGAAGTTCACTGCTGAAATGAACATTTGGAAAAGCATTGACGGGTTCAAGGCTTGTAAGTGAACCAGGTTCCCATCGAAACATCGTGAGACTCAAAATGCATGCAGTTGTACATAGGCTATCTTAATAGGGAATAGCGTGAAATGTCTTGTCATTTGCCTCATTCAGTGTTCCAAGTGTGCTTTAGGGTACCAACTTGCTTTGAGAGGCAGTCAGGCTTTATTCTACATACAATGGCATCTTACTTTTGCTCTTTGTAACAGAGCAAGAGATGGAGACATACACGGGAAGGACTGGAATAGACCAGAGGGGCCATGATGTAGTTCTAGATGGTTTCTGTGATGTTTTGAGGGTGGTCATTTGCCTGTTACGATTTTCATCTGACCTAACCTGTAGCCTATTAGCAGGAAAACATCAGGGTTAGAGGTAGGGGAAAAGACTGAATTATATGTGATAGTATTTCCATCTTCAATGAAAAAAATGCACCCTGTGTTCTCAGCAGGATTAAAATTGAGCAGTCTATGCTCAAAACTTTTTTTTTTATCCCACTTGGCAAACAAGTCTATGGTCTGTCCATTTAAAGACTAAAAATGACAAGCTAAAGGTGAAGTCATCTTCATAATAATTATTGGAATCATTTCATCACATTAAACCAACCCACCACCACCACCACCACCACCACCACCACCACCACCACCACCACCAAAACCAACCAGAAAGCCAACTACTGCAGATAAAACCACACTTACTCACACACACACACATAGGATCTGACAGAAGGATCTGACCACCCAGCTTCTCTTGTTTCTACCTGCCTAGTCTCACTCCTGTAAGGCCCTGGGTGCTAATGTCTCTCACCCGAATCCTTTTCCAAAACCACGTTTTTCAGTTCTGTTATATTTATTGAACACGTCCAGCTTTCTGGTTGGGAAGTTCGCATCTATTGGCCTCCTGTGGCTAGTTCCTCTTTGAATCCTGTCATTGACCGGAGAGATACCTCAGGCTATTCTGACCAGAAGAACGCCTCTTTTATTTCTTATCCCAGTCATCACTCTATTCCTGTGGAGATCTTCACATTACATGGAAGCTGTTTTTTTCCTCTTATTTAATTTTTATTAACTCCCGCTGTATACACCCTTCCCTGCAGTGGAGTATAATTATTAAGGCAGAGACCTTTGCAGTTTGCTACACTGCTGTTTTGAATCACCGAATATGCATTGTATATGGTAGTGGTTAGAAGATAATTGCATGAATCTCTCTTTACCTGCAGAAAACGAACCTGAGAAATTTAGCCCAAGCCAAGTAACCATTAAGGTCATGGAAACTGTAACTTAGCAATTGTCCCATTTAAGCTAAATGTTGAACGAAATGTCCCCTAGAAGCTAAATGGTCACCCAGTATACATGCTTCGGAAGTTTGAATTACAGAGCCGAACAAGCCGTATTTGTTTTCTTTTAAGATCTCACAAAGAGATTTGTTTTTACCGTAAATCCTAGAAATCTGGGCATTCTATTTCTCTTTGGCATTTTAGAAGCAGCTTCACAACCAGTGAGATTTTGAGGCCACAGTTAAATAAAAGGAGTGCTGTTAGAATATCTCCTTGTGACACTATGGCAGTCAGTCAATCTAATAATGCAATGATTCCTGGGTAGGAGCTATGTGGAAAGTGGGTTCAGGGGGTAAGGAGGTAGGTGATTTTCAACCCCCGAGGAAGGCAGAAGGAGACAGTCTGAGATTTCACTAAAATGGGGGTATAACTGAAATCTTGTAAATAACTTATTTCCGGAATTTGCTTAACATTTCTGGGCCATGGTTGACCACAGGTTACCGAAACCACAGAGAATGAAGTCACAGCTAAGGCAATACTGTTGAAAATGAGTTAAAATTTGCACCCTAAATTTTCTTTGGTAATTGCATCACCCGGTGTTAAATCTGTCACTCGCTTTACCACCATATGATGATTCCTGCTTTAAGGGTAAAAGAAATTATTTTACAGTGATGTTAAATTATAGCGTAAATAAGATGGACTTACATACTTAAAACCAGATTGTTGGCCTGGAACATAGACTTTTTTTTTTTTTAATTCGGAGTGAGCTACACATAGTCAGTAGCTCACAGCAGCGTTTACCATACATGGGCATTCTAGAGAAGCCAGAGTTAGGGCTGAATTTTCAACTTAAGGAAGTATCAAGCTGACGTTAAAAAGCTATTGTGGATGGGATGGCACTTATATTTAAAGTAAAAAAAAAGCATAAAGTGCCACAAATCATGAAAATAAGATTCGAAAATTGTCTCCACTCATGATTAAACCCCCAACATCTAGAAACAATGTCCATATCTGCACATTGAGAAGCGTCTTTGCCTAGACATTTTTCAGGGGAAACGGTAGAGGGCGCTGCTGTCCCACATTCCGTATTTCTTGAAAAAAATTTTTTTTTCAAACTCAATTGTTCTGCACTCAAATGTGACATATTTGAGCCCACTGATGAATTCTCACACCACAATAATGAAGCAGCGCACAGAAACAATGCCAGAAGGAAAATAAAGACGGCTTAAACCCATTCCTGCGATAGAGAGAATAATAACACATTTCAGAGTTAGCTCGGCTTTTAATCAATGCTCCTTACAGAGATGATAAACGAGAAGAAGCGCTAACGTCACAGGGGTGGGCTGTTACATGCTTCCCTTAACAGCTCATTAACTTCTCTGGCTTTCCCTCCTTCTCCAGCTTATTTCCACAGCTTTCCAAGCATTTGGAAGGAAACGAAGGACTGAAATTCTTAGGGACAAACTAAGGCTTCCCGAGCGTGCCGGCTTCCCAAGTTTCGTTATAGCAACAGAAGGTCAGTATTTTCCATTGCATACCCAGATAAGATCACGAGAAAGCTGTTCTGGAAAGATGTTTTTGTTGGAGTCTAAAGAGCAGTGGGTGAGACTCAGAGGAGATCACAAGTAATAAAATATGATGTCTCAGTGGTGGGCAAACCGGCTCTATAAGCCAGAACGCGACTGTGAAGCGGGGGAGGAAAAAAAAATACCCTTGAGTCCCTTGAGTTTCGACTGTAGCGGTGACTTGGAAATAATCTCTTTGTCTCTTCAAGAGTGGATTTACATACATAGAAATAAGTACTCAGGATGCAGAGTGATCATTTAAGAATGTCAAGGGTAGATAATAATTCCATTTTTGTTGGCTGCACAGAAATGGGAAAAGAGAAAAACCATGTGGATCCCATTGTAGCGTAGAGCAATCTCTTCTACCTACATTGCAAATTGATGTTCGGAACAATACTAACAGAAGTATGTACACACAACAGAAAGTTCCTGTTCGTTCATGGCAGCTGGTTCTCCCAAGCCACCGTGGGAAGTGGGTGGGGCAAGCGCTATGATTTCATGTTTACATTGACTGGTTTTGTGTGTCAATTTGATGCAGGTTGGAGTTATCACAGAGAAAGGAGTTTCAGTTGGGGAAGTGCCTCCATGAGATCCAGCTGTGGGGCATTTTCTCAATTAGTGATCAAGGGGAGAGGGCTCCTTGTGAGTGGTGCCATCCCTGGGCTGGTATTCTTGGGTTCTATAAGAAAGCAAGCTGAGCAAGCCAGGGGAAGCAAGCCAGTAAGGAACATCCCTCCATGGCTTCTGCATCAGCTCCTGCTTCCTGTCCTGTTTGAGTTCCAGTCCTGACTTCCTTTGGTGATGGACAGCAGTATGGAAGTGTAAGCTGAATAAACCCTTTCCTCCCCAACTTGCTTCTTGGTCGTGATGTTTATGCAGGAATAGAAACCCTGACTAAGACAAGTGGTGTCACGTGTACCGTCCAGGACGCACTGCCTGGGAGGGCGGCGCCCCACACACCCTGTGCTACCTTACATTCCTGTGAGGTGGGTGTCATGGATCCCCATAGAAAAGTCAAACTATGCTTGTATGTGATTTTTAAGTAAGGCTGGTCCACATCAGATCACGGCCTGGAAGTTCTCAAGCACAATGAAAATAAGTTTGCGACTCAAATCCCAAGTTTGAATTCGGGCTCCATGGCCGTCTCATACTCCTGTGCTTCCAGGAGAGTTGCGGGATGTTTGTAAGAACCACTTATCCTGTTGCAAAAGGAGGGTAATTTCAGCTTTTGAGTTAGTTCTTGGATTCTGTAAGACATTGGAAATGTCATTTAACACCAGGCTAGGGCTGCCATAAACCTTCCCGGTTTTGTTACATCTCTTTCTTTTTCTGTTGAACTTGTTTCTCACACGAGTGTTCTTATACTTTGTCTCTCTGAGAAACTGTTCTCGATTATAATCTTATCGCATCTCTGCTTACTTCTGCTATTGTTTAATGAACCCTTCAAAGTTCATGTACTGGAAATGTAACCGCTAAATTCATAGTTAACAGTGTTTGGAGGTGGGTGGTGCTTTAAGGATGTAATACTTACATCCACGGCTTTTGTAAGAGGCAGGAGGGAGTCGGGAATCTTGTGTTCTTGGATTTTGTAGGCTCTAGGTCCATGACATGGTAAAAACCCAAACCCTTAACTACATCCTCTCCACCTAGCTGGACACCATGCATCCTTTCCCAGTATTTCTGCTGGTAAGTGTAACCCATACGCCTCAGCATGGAAACTTTTCTTTGCCACAGATGGAGACCATGACAGAAAAGCAACGCTGATCAAAGTGTAGAGTTGTGGAGCCCAGTCCCATTGACACCTCTGCAGGACAACTCCCATAACTAAGTCTCAGCAATCATCGCTCACAGGGGTTGGAAACACTGCACGAGCCAGAGGAACACAGAGACTGTGGGGAAACTGTTTCTGTGAGGAATATCAGAAGCTACACCTGTAAAGTCTCACCACAGGACTGCTGAGGCTTGAGCTGATCTAGAACAATCAGCAACAATAGACAGACACGTCAGCTTGGACAGGGAAAGACCACAGGCCTCAACATAGAACTACAAGATACTAAGGAATACTGACACACACACACAGAGAGAGAGAGAGAGAGAGAGAGAGAGAGAAAGAGAGAGAGAGAGAGAGAGAACAATTGGTTATTCAATACCAAAGGAACAGCCTTGAAAATATATATAGAAGTATCATTACATTACAGAGACTGAGCAGGTTATATTTAGGGCTATATATGTATATACACACACAATCACATATACACATGCATATATAACAATAAATTAATGAAAAGAAATGTAGGGTGTTGGTCTGGTGCTGCTTGTACTCAAATGCATGGGTCCAGTTGATCCGAGATGAGCAGATTCTTAGGGACACCAGCATTTGTTGGGTCAACCTTGTTCCCCAAGTTATTCCCGATTGGTTAAGAAATATGCCCACAGCCTGGGCTTGGGGTCTCAAGCGGGGACCACAAAGAGGGAGAGAGGAGGAAGGGCAGGTGGATTGGAGCTCATGACCCTGAGGGCTGGCCTGTGGGAGAGGGCGTGGCCCAGAGTGCCTTGCAAGTGACTTCTCAAGGTTCACCATAGGGAAATAGACAAAACAGCACAAAGGGCTGATACCTGCCCAGATCTGGTGCTTTAAGGCTTACTATAAATCTAAACGCTTTTGTGTCTTTTATTTGGGAACTCTGTGATCTAGGAGGAATACTAATCCCTGACAGACAAGGGGCTGTGGCAAGCCCCTCCCAAATAATAATTACAACAAAGAAAATCCCCGGAATTTGAAAGAGAGCAGCGAGGAAACTGTGGGAGGGGTTGAAGGAAGTAAAGGGAAGGGGGAGATTATAGATTAATCTAAAAAAATTAAAGCATATATTGGCAAAAGTCGGTTAGGAAATTTGGAAGCATCTACCTCTGTATTGATAGGTCTGCTGTTTGACAGGAAACTGTACAAAATCGTTTCAAAAAAATATGTCCAACAAAAGGGAACGTAGCTAGCCCTGGCCACCAACTGCAAATTACATGAACTGCAGGTAAGTCTTCCCTGAAGAGATACATTTTCCCTGACAGTAAAATTGAAATGTGGTGAGCTAATCTGTAGTAATGGGTACGGCATTCATGATCCAGTGACTCGTAACTTAGTAACGTTACTTCAACAGATTTGGTAAGCATCCTGGTTAGTTATTGTTGTCAACTAGGCACAGCCTAGAATCACCTGGGAATGGGGAACCTTAAATAGAGAGTGGCTTCCATTGGCCATGCTCATGTCTGTGAGAGATTGTCTTGATTGGTGACTGACGTGGGAGGATCCAAGCCCACTATGGGTGGCACTGTCCCTACGCAGGTGAGTCTGGGCTGTGTAAGAAAGCTACCTGAGAAAGCCAGTGCTTGAGTTAGTGAGCAGCACACTTCTATTGTTTCTGCTTGAGGTAGAATCCTGACTTCTCTTTGATTGTGATCTGTATGTATAAGCCAAATAAACCCTTTCTTCCCCAAGATGCTTTTCATCAGAGTGACTTATCATGGTAACAGAAAAGCACATATGGATAGTCAATATCTCCTTCTAGAATTTTTGTTCCCCTCCCCCCAGGAAATTTAGTTTTCCTAAAATGCTGATTATTATGATTTTTGGATACAGTCCTTTCCAGGTACAGTCTCTTGCACATACACACGCACACACCTACCTACACACAAACATAAGCACACAGCTCATTCGCTGACTCTAAGGGTGTAGAAAAATTATTCATTCGAAACGACTTGTCTTTTGGTAGAAAAACTTCTTAAGGAAGTGAGAAAATAAGTTTGGCCCTGGGACAAAGAATCGCAGGTCACGGATGGACTGAGGCTGTTCCGTTGCTTTGAGTTTTGATTTTGCCTTTGGGTCCTCAGAGGCTTCACCTCATCTCTACTCCTTTGTCTTCACAGACTTTCCACCAAAGGACAACTCTGCCTTTGGCCGAAGAGAACATCTCTCAATCCCCAGAGGGAAGCATGTTCTCAAGAGGACGTTAAGTCACGTGCTCCATTACCAAAGGCTTGCCTAATACCTCCTGAAGACTTCCATTCCTAGGTTTTTCTCTGATAATAAAATTGACTATTTTTTTTAAAAAAAAAAACTGTCCAAATATAATGTCATAAATGTTTCAGCTTTTCATTCACTTGAGGCATATATTGTTCAATCAGTATTTCATATTTCTTTAGGAACGGTATGGGCTGGGCTGCTGGGGTGACTCGCATACCATCTCAAATCTCAAACAGAAGAATGCTAGTGCCCACCGCCCTTTCTCCTAGCGGCCTTTCCCCTGTCATGAAGTAGAGCTCGTGTAAAGCACAGTTTCATGCTGGAAAAGAAAAAAAAAATTAAAAATAGACTAGACTGCTCCTGTCTACCTTGTATTCTATATGGAAATCAAATACAAATAGCTCCGCGGGACGGCCAAGCAGCGATCGCAGATGCCCTGCAGAGATTTCAGAAGCAATAAAGAGAGTTGGTTTTGCTCGCTCTCAGCCATCTGCTTCCACTCTGTTGCTAGAGTGACCATCAGTGAAATCTCCAGGCCCTCTCCGGTTTAGAGCCTCTGTTTACTTTCATAGCTTCCCACGGGGTTTGCCAGGACCCTAGAAAGGTTTGAATGCATCCCTGTTGGTCTCCGGCTGCGCCTTGGCTGTCTGTGGCAGGGCTCACCCACCTCTACCCATCAGTGGTTTTCCTGGGGAACAGGGGTGGGGTGGGGTGGCTGTGGGTGTGGGATGGGGATGGAGGGTGGGGTGTTTGAGGTGTGCAGTATGTGGGGTATAGGGTAGGGTGGAGATGGGGTGTGGTATGTATGTGTGTGTACAGTGCGGTATGGGATGTGCAGGGGGTGTGTGTGGGGGGCGGGGTGGTATGCTGTGTGGGGGGGTGGGGCTGGGGGTTTGGGATATGCGTGTGGGGGGAGGGGAGGTGTATGTGTGTCCGGGGAGAGGTACCCAGCTTACTCCTTCCCCTGTTCTGATTGGTTTATTTCTCAATCTTTAAAGCCTCAGCCTTGAGTCTTTGCTGTGAATTCCTCCAGGAAGCCGACTGTGCTCTCTTCACTGAATTCTCTTCCACACCCCACATTTCTCTGACCTGAACTCAAATCTCCTAAAAGAAAAGCAAGGGCAGGGTCTTTTTCAGTTTTTCAAGTCCAGTTCTGGTTAAGGACTTTGTAGGACCCCAAATAGATGTTTGTGAAACCCTTGAACAGTGTGAATTGGGTACAATTAGATTTTTTTTTTAAATGAGCTATTGGTTCAAAATGTTAATTATGGTGACCTTGAAAAGATTCACTGTGAATACCTCTCTTCGTTTCTGGTCCTTTGGGAAATAGCAGTTCTCTTTTGGGAGGGCCTTACATTGTAGAAAAAGAATGTGTTCCTTGACAGAAAAGCACGGGAACCAATTACTGGACTTACCTTTCTTTCCAATGTTGTTCTGGACCAGATGAGACCGTGAGTGAGGGAGGTACAGGCCATCAGTCTATCTTATGATGGGAACCCCTCAAACTGTTGAACACTGACTGTACCCCAGCTTGAACTTCGGAGGATGTTTGTATGAAAGGAAAGGTTTTAGTCGTTTAGGGGAATCAGAGTTTCCACAAATCACAATTACGAAGCAGAAACCAACCAGCGGCTCAGACCACGGTCTTCTTAGGCGAATGCTGACCTACGTACAAACCCTTTTCTAGTCTACATAACTCCTTTTCTTAGTCTGACAAATTGGCTATTTTATTATATTAAAAAGTTCATAAACCATCTTTAGTCCCCTTTCAAGATTTAATGAGCACTCTGAGTCAGAACCACAGCAGAGTGTTAATGCTAATCCTTAAAATATGCCCACACCTCTCCAAACACGTTAGCAATAAACCGAAACCCGTGGAGCCGAGAACGCGAAATCCTTTCGTGTGGTCACCTATTTCTTTTTCTTTTTCCTTTTTTCTTTTTCTTTTTCTTTTTGTTTTTTTTGAGACAGGGTTTCTCTGTGTAGCCCTGGCTGTCCTGGAACTCACTCTGTAGACCAGGCTGGCCTTGAACTCAGAAATCCGCCTGCTTCTGCCTCCCAAGTGCTGGGATTAAAGGTGTGCGCCACCACCGCCCGGCTTTGGTCATCTATTTCTTAATCTCCCTGCCTCTTCAGAGAAGGTATCTATGAGTAGTTGGGAATCCCTCCAGGTTCTGGCATGTTAGTCCCAGGCACTTGGTCAGCTTCGCACACATGCCTGCATCACTTAAATTCCTTCTCAGAGACGCTTGTCTGGAAGCCACGCCAAATGTTTGGGAATGACAGAAAGAATTCCCTTTGCCTGTTAGTGTGCCCACACCTTTCTTTTCCTCCAAACACAAAAATAATTACTGGAAATTGTATAAAGCATTTACAAAACAAACAAACAAACAGCAAAGCTGATATTTACCCAATTCAATTCATGCCCTCTTGGGTTCTTTTGGGTTTTTTGTTTGTTTGTTTGTTTTTGTAATCGATATTAATCAACACCAATGCACTGCTGATAGCCCAACCCACTTGCACGGATAAAGGGAAATAAAATGAAAGAGGCAGAAGACGCAGGTTTATTTTTTTTGCCACGGGACCGCGGCCTGTTTACTCACGGGCGGTCCTGGAGGTCCTGGATTTCCTGGGGGTCCTGTTTTTCCACGTCTTCCCTTGAAACCAAAAGAAAGTAGATTATAAGTATTGTGATTTAATTTCATTTCAACACAACAGTATTTAGCAGGAATATGGAAGGTGGTAAATAAAAAAAAAAAGTTAAACAATTCCAAGTGCATACTGGCTCTTGGACATCAACGAGTTCTGAAGCTGTGGTTTTACATGACCACAGTGGGAAATACACTCCCGGAGATGAGCAGATTCTAATTGTTCTTGACCCAAGCAGACTATCTTGACACTCTGGCAATATCAGGACAGCATGTGAAAGATAACTTAAGTTCGGCATTTTGTATGGTGACTTTGCAGTTTCAGCTCAAAAAAAAAAAGTGCCATTTAGGTGAAATAATAAATGCTTTTCAGGGGCTAGAGGGATGGTTCAATGGTTATGAACCCCGAACCCTGGCTTCTCTTCAGGAAAACCCAGGTCCAGTTTGCAGCGCATACTTGACCTCTGAAAACTGGTAGCTCTGTCACCCTCTGCTGGTCTCCATGGGCACTGCAGGTGGGGTATCTGTGCCATGGGGCCTGAGTAGAGCTCAGAATATAACTTCTGGAGTCGGGTCTCCCATTTCAGTTTTACACGTGGCTTCCTGGGTACCCACTGGCTCCTCTCTCTGGCCCTAATTATTTGTGTTTTGCTTTTCTTTTGTTTGTTTTTCCAGACAGGGTTTCTCTGTGTAACAGTCCCAACTGTCCTGGAACTCTGCTTTGTAGACCAGACTAGCCTCAAACTCACAGAGGTCCACCTGCCTCTGCCTCCCAAGTGCTGAGACTGAAATTGTGAGCTACCACGCCCCATCCTAGTTAAATTATTTGTTAAGCAATCATTTTCTTAGAAGTTGTATGTTCGGAATGTTTCTGAAACTTCTACATTTCTGGAACTTATGTTTCCTGAACAGCACAGGTAAAAACATTAGGTCCAACTTTTCAACGCTTTTGACTTGTCTGAGAGTTATAAGCATAATAAATAAGGTATGGAGGTTTGGTACACGGGAAGTGGCATTATTAGGAGGTGTGGCCTTATCGGAGTGGGTGTGGCCTTGTCGGAGTGGGTGTGGCCTTGTCGGAGGAAGTGTAAGTGCATCACTAGGTAGGCGGGCTTTGAGGCCTTCTGTGCACAAGCTCCACCCAGTACTGAATCAAGAAGCCAGTTTGCCTTCAGAAGATGTAGAACTCTGCGCTCTTCTGGCGCCATGTCTGCCTGGACTCTGCCATGCTTCCCACCATGCTGATAATGGACTGAGCCTCTGAAACTGTAAGCCAGCCCCAATTAAATATTTTCTTTTATAAGGGTTACCTTAGTCACGGCGTCTCTTTACAGCAATAGAACCCTAACCAAGATGGACGGAAAGGCCCATTTCATTCACTAATTTTATTTTGGCTTGAAGTTGGGTAGGCAGTATAAATGCCAGGCAGATCTGTAGGTAAGCAAACAGATACTACATTGTGATTTGGGCGATAAATGTGCCCATTGCTATGGGAGATAAGTAAAGCTCAAACTGTTAAGGACTTCTGTTTCAAACAGCTGTTTGACTCTGAACCCAGGCAGCTGTGAGTACTTGCGCATGATTTAGCCTTCAGCATTTTGTTGTGAATAGGGGAAGACCTCAGGAGGTCCTAGCCCTAAAGGAGAAGCTTAAAGTCTGCTGGGGGAGTAAGTTTCCCTCAGGGATGAGGGTTGTGGCCGCTGGTAGATTGTCCATTCTCCCACTCCCATGCTTGTCCCCTACGTATACAAACAACCCTAACCAAGCCCCGGGGGTCTGTCTCTCTCGCTTGCTTTCTTCCTTCCTTCCTTCCTTCCTTCCTTCCTTCCTTCTTTCTTTCTTTATTTATTTCTGTCTTCCTTCCTGTTTTTCTTTTTTCTATCTATCTATCTATCTATCTATCTATATTTCTTTTTTAAAAAGAGATGAAAGTAGGAGAAGGATTGGTTGGGAAAAAATAGTTCTGAAGGAGGTGAGGAGAAAACATGACAGAAAACATGATCAAAAAAATTACAGGCACGTATGAAATTGTCAAAGAATAAATAAAACCTACCCTTCCCATAAATACACCCAAATTCACATTCACAGAACAATGACAAAAAAAATATTAAATTATAAAGTCATACAACTAGTGGTGTTTTCATATGCTGCCTATTTAAGTGATATAGACTCTGGATTTCTTTAAGGGACTGTAAGATTGGAATATATATGTAATCTTATATTCTGTGTATTTAATATGGATTGTACGTACATACACCTTCTAGTCTTGCGGTATATATTTTCTGAAAATCAATGTATTTGATTTTTATTAAATTTAAGTCTGTTGCCTTTGAGGACTAAGCAAGACTAAAGAGTTTACTTTAGAAATAGAAGCGCTGGAGTTTCCTAAATCGCAAGAGTCCTAGAAATGAAACCAAAGGCGTCACCTAAGCAGATGATCCATTCCTTCGGTAATCGGTAATCGGGCACTCGGCTGAGTTAGAGTCACAGGCTCGGGCTTGTTTGCATTCTCCCTTCTTCAAAAGAGAAATGAGCATCTGGGGCCAGAAGTAGGGGAGCCAGGCTACTGATCAATTTTTATCACGGAATTTATGTTATGACACAAGGCAAGTGTCAGATGCCATAACACAACTCTTACGCGGAGAGAAAAGCATCCACGCTCTGTACAGAGGGCGAGCATACAGACACCCTCATCTCTCCCCTGATTTACATGATCTGTTGCATTAGCCTTGTCAGAGCCCCGCCGTGCATGCCTTTAGTGTCAGAGAGGGCTGAATCGCTCATAATCCTTCCTCAGAGTGGAGACACGAGGAAAATATTTGTGAGGGTTATAAACGAGAAGGGACATATTTGCGAGGGTGACTTCAGCCAACGCATATTTTCAGCTTAAGGCCTGAGTGTCTGGTAACTGCCAGAAGCACATTTGAACAATTTTAAGTGTGAGCTTTACGGAGTAACACTCCTCCCCCCCCCCCCTTTTAGTTGTAGTACGCATAGTAAAGGGAGCAAGCAGGCAGGACCTTGGGATTTCAGGTGGCAGTGCCCAGTCGCAGTGGCCTGCAGAGGGCACTCTGGTACAAGGAAGACAGAATCGCGAGGGAAGCTTTAGAGCATGAGAGATCAGAGCCATAATTTCTAGGGACGTTAATAGTTCCCGTTCACTTCCAGACATTGTCTTTCCTCCCGCCAGAAGCTCCAGGGATTCTCTCTTATGTCTGCCCTGCAAGGCTATGGCCGCACCCACAATTCCACCCTTCCACCAGGTCTCTCTTTGCATCTAAAACCATTAAGGAAAGAAGAGAGTCTACCTCAGAGCAAAGGAAAAAAAAATGTTGTTTTTGTACCTTAAATTATATCGTTTGGGAGACAATACAAGGAGTACTTTACTGCTAATAATTTAGCTTACACAACAAGCACAAATCTCTCTCCGTTGTATGAAGGCTAAAATCAGATTCTTCTCTTTTCTCTAGAGTAGTGGTTCTTAATCAGTGGGTCACACCCGACCCCTTGCGGGGGTGTGGGGGGGGGTGAACCGGCCCTTTCACAGAGGTTGCCTAAGACCATTGGAAAACAGAGATATTTACCTAATGATTCATAACAGTAGCAAAATGGGAGCTAGGAAGTAGCAACGAAAATAATTTTGTGCTTGGCTTAAAATAATTTTGTCTCAAGGCTCAGTGTAGGTCCACTGTAAAGCAAGGCAAAAATCAGGAGCTCAGGTATTCACGGGAGATGAATATCTCAGACGACTGGACTGCCAATCTAGAAAAGGCTGCCCCAGGTAGGGTGGCTGCTCTCAGGGGGCTATTTGTTCAGAAGCAACTTTGATAAATCTCATTTCACAAACTTCCCGGCACGGAGAGATCTACCACTCCTGCCTTATTACGATCAAGCTAATCTAATGCATTCCTGAAAACCAAGGTGGAGAGCATAAAATTATAGATGGACTCTAAATGGTTTCCCTGGAAACCTGAGAGAGGCTTTCTGTTTGGCAACAGAAAAGAGATTTTGAACTGCAATTTAGACTTCTGCCTCATGATCAAAACCCAGTGTGTGCTCAGACCTGGAAAGCCAGTTAACACACCAGAGTTTCCAAAGCAGAGGTTCTCAGAATTGTGAATCCGCATCTCTAACAACTCCTCTAGAGCCCACAAGTCTTATAAATGTAGCCCAAATGTTCAATTAGTTGACTGGTTTTTTGAAACTGAAAATAATCATTGTCAAGTTTAGAGGCAGGTAGGCTGGACTAGCTGTCTCTTTTCTTATAGAAAAATCGTGTGTGTATGAGTGTGTGTGTGTGTGTGTGTGTGTGTGTGTGTGGAGTGTGTGTGTGTGTATCCAAGCTTTGTTGCTATAAAATGCTGTTTAGATGTACCCACTGGTTTGTTGACGATTACATAAGAGATTACTTGTAAAATACCAATTCCTTTCATCCTCTATCTTTTTACTACTCTAGTCAAATATCCAGTTTGTCCTATGAAAGTATTTGTAATGTCGCAGAGAAAGTTCCTGAAGGATACAAGGGAAATCCTTTACAAAAGTGTGATCAGAGCTGGCAAGAAGGCTCAGTGAGTAAGGGCTTGGGCACAAGCCTGGCGACTTGACTTTGATGATAGCAATCCCCAGAGAGGTGAAAGCTTGGGATCTCTGCCTCTCTCCTTGACCTGTCTCCTTTGCTAACTCGTCCCGTGTGTGCTGTAGCATGTACATGCCAGGAACGCCCACCCCGCTGCCTCATACATACATACATACAACAAAAAATAAGTAGTAGGTTCTTAAAAATATGCAACCCACTCTGAGCTATGCGAATAGACCGATTAAAAACTAATGTCAACAGTCAAATGCCCATAAGAGTCTAAATAAAATAAGCTGTGGAACAGTATATAACATTTTGAAGCGAATGAACTTGAACTATATAGAGCAATATGCATCTTCCTTAGAAGCGTAATGTTGGGGCTGGAGGAGCGGCCGCTGGTGAGCACACCCGTCTGTAGCACACCCAGGGAATCGGATGGCCCTACTTGTCTCCGTGAGCACCTGACTCGTGTATACATATCAGTCATCCCTGCCTGCCCCCACAGTTAAGACAAACCCAAACATTTTAGAGCTTAATGGTGATCAGTTTATACGGAAGATCAAGCAGGGAGAATTAGTGTACAATGAGCTATCCAACGGGAATGCGGATGTGTACGGGAGAAACCGCAAGGGGAGTCTTTGTCATGTTCCACTTCTTGAACAGAGGGCTGCTTCCGTGACTGTGTTCATTTGGTGACAAGAAAGAACCAAAGTCACACACAGTAGTGATACATGTTTGAATGCACATTTTAATAAACCTTAAAGACGAAGCCAAGATAGTCTCGCAGTGTAATAAACTTAGTTATAGGCTATATTGTCAACTCATCTTTATTTGCAAGAATGAAAATAAAACTGCTGGCAGAGGGCGACTGCTGTCAGCAAGCAAGCAGAAGAGCAGCAGGCGGGGCTATTTAAATGAGCGGCATCTGCAAACCTGCCACGGTAAAACAGAACCGGATCCTTTCAGGATGACTTGCAGGAAGAGCGCACGTCTGTCTTAAATTAGACACTTGATTTATAAACACTTCACCCCGCGTCAGCATTTTAAAGAGAAGAACGCAAATAATGGACTACTGGCCCTTCTGCGACAGGTGTTTTCGGTTGTTGGCAAGTATTATGAGGACAGAGAAGGAGTTACAGCAGTAATTAGACTTAAATCAAGGGCGATAAAGAGACGCCAAACCCACAAGCCGAAATATATGTCCAACTGTGCCTGTTTCAGACTTGCCGACTGGAGAGGTGGCTCCTTTTAACGATTCCCTGTTCTCTTGACTGACTTCCACACAGTCTACCGCTCAGCCTGAGCAGGTATCAGAGAAATGTTAAGGAAGATTAGACATGGTCTTGACAGGCACACGCAACTGTGAATGAGGTGTTCATTACACAGGAAAACATTACCGTCTATCTGGGATGTTGGAGTTTCTTTTTTTACCTTTGTGGATGGAAATAAGATTTACGGCCAACGTTGTAAAGAGTTACCAAGTTTCCACATCAACGATATATGCGAAAACTAAGAAATGGACACATTCTCATGTAAGGAATGTGTAATATCCCAAGTGCATCGTATCTTAGCAGATATTTAAAAATACATCTGTGACAGTCACGACGCCAGTCATAGGGGTCTTGTTACTTCAGGGATCAGACAAGTGGCTCTTGTAAGGACTGGAGGGAGGATGTAATTCAGGATGAATAAGAGATCTGAAATAAGTTTAGAACTGTGGAAAGAGGAATCCATACCGCTCCCCCGCCACTTGCAACAGGATCTTACATCTTTCAGCAATTCCTTTCTTTTTCTCACTCTCTGTGTCTCGCTTTTACCAGTTCTCCTGTGTGTGTGTGTGTGTGTGTGTGTGTACATGTGCATGTGTACATGCATGCATGCTTGTGTGTGTGTGCATATGTCTGTGTGTATATGTGTCTGTGTGCATATGTGTACATATATACACATCAAAGTACATGTATGGAAATCAGACGATGACTTCCAGAGAAGCCAGTGCTCCTCTTCCATTAGGCTGGTCCCAGGCTTTGAACTTGGGTCTGCAGGCCTGATGATAAGTGCCTTTACCTGCTGAATCAGCGTGTTGGCTTCCCTTTCTTTTCTTTAAATGGGCTTCACTAGAAACAAATGACGCTTTTCAAATCAAACTACAAGTTGTCCTGACATTATTGTCTAAACACGCCCCCTCTGCTATCCTGAATAAACAATGATGATGATCTGAGTAAATAATAATGCTTTATTAAAACAGGATTAATGTTCCCTCAGAGTGAAGATTCTAATCATTTACAATTCAGCTATTCTGCTTCTGTAATTCTTTTTAAAATATTTATTTTTATTTGACACACACACACACACACACACACACACACACACACATATATATATATATATATATATATGTATACATATATATATATAAGTGGACTGTAGTATGAGAATTTGATACACATATACAATTTATATAACCAGCATCACTAGTTGGGAACCTCCAGGTTTTATTCCTTACACTTAGAAACAGAAGATAACTTGTAGGCTGTAGCTACTTTCTGTACCATAGAACGTTGGAATAAATCCTTCTTGCCTGATGCTTTACTATTGACTCTATTCCCCTCCCAGGTCCTCCTTCTGTCTCTTCCTCTCCAGTGGCCACAGCTCCTGAAACGAGCAAGAACAGGCAGCCTCCTGGTCTCTTCCAGGCACACTGACTGGTTGTCCCTAGTGGGGAGCAGCAGTAGAGTGTGGCTTGGGGGGGGATTGTATCTTGAATATGCTGTGATGTCTGGTGACATCCTTGTGCCACAGAGGGGAGGGTGGAAACTGCAAACTCAGGGCATGGTGAAACTGCGCCTGTCCCCTGTGTTTGGAATGTGCCCAGACTGGAGACGGGAGATCCTGCTTCACATGCTGTCTTGGTCCTGTGAGGATGCCGCAACCAGCTTTCCTCATCTCCAAAGCCAATCCCCTTCATACTTCCCCGGGTATGTACGTTTTTATGTTTCACTCTTTAGAGTAAGTGTATAACTTCAGGTATAGAGCAGATTAAATCTGCAGGAATAAGGATAAATCATGCAGGCAACTGATAGTGTCTTGCTTACTAAGACTGCTGAAGTTAAAACAAAATGGTGACATTTACCCACAAAGGTCACAGAGCCAAAGGCCAGAGTCTGAGTCAGAGGAACAAGAATGGGCCCTTAAAAAAAAAACAACTGGCCAGCATCTGCACCAGGAAACTGCTAATGGTTCTTCTGTTATGATTTCCATCAGGGTACTTGGAGGACACAGTTTTAGAGTTTTGGAGTTAGGCACTTTAGAAGACATATACTTAGGAATTGGAATCTTAGGGCCAGTAAAAGGGCACAGAGCATTGAGGGGCCTGGCGTTAAGCTGATTATATACCCTTAGTGACAAGATGGGACCAGAGTGGCTTTGACCAGCACACCTGGGCTGTGTGTGCCACCTGTAGTTCTCATTTCTGTCCCCTACCACGAAGCTTTGGATCAAGTGTGTTCTGCGGGCATCCCTCAGCCCCACCCCCTTTTTTCTCGCACAATTGATTAAAGATCAGGAAAATTAATTGGTGGTATTCAAACCCCAAACACTTGAGTCACGCCACTGTGCAGATACTGTGGTGCATTGCTTTTATTTGAATGTTATTTTTCACTGAAATAACTTAAACTTAACATAGAGTGTCAGTTGGGAGTACAAGTGGGTAAAAGCAATTTAGACTCTGTCCTTATCCATCTGCCTCCTCTACACTCTTCTCGGCTCTAGTTTCCAGAGTAAAAGTGAGACTTCCCAGTAAGGCGGGTGCTGCTGTGAATCCCCTGGGCCAATTCCCAGGTCCCTCTTGGGTTCTCTGTTGGCTTTTGCTCTGTCCCACTCTAGGGAAGTCCCTTGTTCCCAGCATCTAGTAATACTACATGTAGTCATACATATCCTAAAATCAAATGTAACAAAGTCAGCTTTCTCAGTGACACGGAATGTCCATCCTGTCCTTCGAGCCTCCCCTTGGCTTGCCTGCCACCTCTTTATTTCTGTGTAGACATTTTCTTCACCTCGAGCTCATATATCCCTAGTCATTTAATAACCGTCCAAGGAACACTTAGGCTTTGGAAATACCCTGAATCCTGTTCTCATGAAGCTTATATTCCATTGCGGGCCATGGAGGTGAGAGAAGATACAAGACCTTAGCATAGGCAATCCACCATTAAAAACAATGTATACATATTCATTTAATAATTTACCTTCAATATGACCCCATTTTCTATGTGAGATGAATATATGACAGCAGTTTATCAAAGGTTGACTAATAAGCAACGGATTTAGGTCTTGAATCCCAGCAACCTGTCTGGACCACCACTGATACTTACCAATGTGCTATATTTTTTGCATATGTAATATACAAATGTTAATATATAAGTATCAGATAGGGACAAAAATTATAGAAAAATATAACCAGACAGGGAAGCAACATTTACATAGGAAGGCGAACTGTTTAAGGCTATTCTGGAAAGCTTCAGAAGCGATTGGGAAGGAGCAGGGTTGAAGCCGTTGAAAGTCTGAGGGAGGTCAGCGGAGGGGGGAGAGATGCCGAGGGGAGCTTGCTCAAGGCATAGTGAGGAGCAGCTGGCCGGTGAAGAGTGAGCAGCGGAGTGGTCGGATTATGCTGGGCTTTGCAAATTACATCAAGGGCCCCTAGTTAGGCCTCTGAGCTGCACTTGCTGATTGCCATTGGGAGCCAAAGAGGTTTGCCTTTAAAGGGCCGTATAGCGAAGACGATGTAGGCGGCTGTGTAGTAGTAGGTAGACAGTAGCCTCCATAGTACATTGCTACACTCCCGCCACTTAACAGAGGAATTCCGTAGAACTCATTGTAGGTTATCTGCGTTAGATTGTTTAGAGTGATGCTGCCTTACATTTGTGTAACTGCTTAGGACTTAATTACAGTGAAACAATTTTGCCTTATATTCAATGTTATATGTCACTAATTATGATCTCTAT
Source organism: Apodemus agrarius (assembly GCA_964023405.1). NCBI lineage: Eukaryota > Metazoa > Chordata > Mammalia > Rodentia > Muridae > Apodemus > Apodemus agrarius. The sequence continues at coordinate 20,295,483 of OZ030014.1, read as the reverse complement.
TATTTGCTCCTCACAAAGGGTATGAGGAAGAGAGATCAAATTCTCTCTTCACCATGAACTGTGGTTTTTAAAACAGAGAAAGTTTTATTATGTTAGTAACCCTACAAGACTTATACCAGGATATTAATAATTTAATGAACTTGAACTCCAGGGGGAAGAATGTTCTTGAAACATGTCAGGATGAATTTCCGAGGGAGAGTCCTAATTAGCAGGGTCTGAGGCATGTGTCATCACGTTGAGAAAACAAGAGCTAGTCCCTGTGGACGGAGTGGGAAGTTGAGTTTCAAACCGTTAACTACTCCAGATAATATGTATGATTAATGAGCAATGTGTCAGTTGGCTGGCCTAACTAAATGGAAAGACCTTACGGAGGGAAAAGGATGCATAAACTCAGACATGGAGCATGTGGAAGCTTAGTTTACCATCTCATTTGCATTAAGACTAGCCCGTAATTTAGGAACTTGAGGGAAGCAAAGCCGTCCTTCAGGAGACAGATGCTCTGTGGTGGCTAGAGGTCTCAGGGAAGTTGCAAATGAGAATTCCGAGAGGTTCGTGATAGAAATAGCCCTTCACATTGGATCGTGTCTGGGGAAACCAATCCCTGGAACAGAGAAGAGGGTTTAAAGAAAGCTCTGCTGCTCTCTTTCCCTGACACCATATTATACCACTATTCTGCAAAGTCACTTTAATGGAACCTGACTCATCCTCTTCTATTTCATATTCTTTATGATCCACTGAGTCCAGTGAGAGCTGTCCATATGAACGTGGTATAGGGACATCGACAGGATCATGGGAAACCTACCAGAGGCCCCATTCCCGAAGAAAGCTGACGTACCCTTCCCCAGTAGCCAACCACTGCCAATAGCGCTCAGCTAGAGGGCAACCCCGTGTCTCTTCCCCTATCCGTGCTGAATATTGGCTGACATGATCTTGGGTACGTCCTGTGCAGGCAGCCAGAAGATAAGTTGGGGGTAGTGTCTACCTGATCAACGTGCATGAATCTATCAAATAGTAGATAAACTATGTTCAATATTAAAAAAAATATTCAAAGCAGACTTGTGCATGGCATCCCCAAACTGGAAATAACACAGATGTTCTGCAGTGAACGTATGGTTAAACAAATTGTGGCTTCATGTAGAACATGAACTACCACTCTTCAGTAAAGATGATTGGTGATTAACATCGAGAAACAAATAAATCGGGACTTAAATGCAATCAATACACAGGCAAGTGAAATATATTTGGTGTCAAAATCTCAAACAGAGAAAGGAAAATTCAGCGTGTGTTGTCTGTGAAAGTCTCCAGGATTACATGGTTATATTCTCATGTCCCTGTAGAAATTTGGGCTCTTGAAGTAGAAACCTCATTCTTTTGAGATCATTAGTAATGGAAACCATAAAAGCTAATGGGAGAAACAATCAAAATTACAGATTTGTTTCCTAGTTCAGTGAGAAACAGTCTGGTAATGAGGAATGCCAAGGAGTAGGGAAATAAGAAAGAAAATATTGCATAAGTGATCAATATTTGTGCATTTACTAAATGAAGAATATATGTCAGTTACTGGAGATTAAATAGAAATTTACACATAGATTCAGTCCTTGACACATTTATGATCTCGATGTGTATTTTTCTTAGTGCTGTATGCTGTTTCCCTGTGTAAGTTCGTTCAGGAAACCCACGGAACAAACCCAGTTGTCCATCATTATTTACAGCAACACAAACGGCTAACGTAGCCATGGCCCCACTTGGGATACTTTCGATTATTGGTTGTGGTTATATTTTATATTTTAATAAAGAATGTCATCACTTCACCAGAAGCTTCAAAACTTTACATCTGCTCTTTCTGCTGAAGAGAGTTCCCCAAATCTCCTCAGTCTATTCCCTTGCTCTGCGAGATCTTTGGCTAACAGTCATCTCTGCACGGGCACCTTCTCAGATGCCACCTTCCCAACACTCACAGTCTCCTCCAGCATTATACTTTGTTTCTTATTGTCACACACACAAAACTTATATTGTGACTATCTGTGTTAGAATGGGTGCCAAGGAGGACAAAGGCTTTTGTATATCACAGAGTTTGGGAGTATTTATTGTGGATGAAAAGAGAGTGAGGATTTTTGCCTTCGAGCAGTGGTTCTCAACCTGTGAACCAAAACCCCTTTGGGTGTCACATAGCAGATATTCTCAACACCAGATATTTACATTCTCAACAGTATCTAATGAAAGTTATAAAGTAGCAGTGGAATAATTTTATAGTTGGGGGGTCACAACAACATGAACAACTGTATTAAACATAGACAGCATTAGGACCAGAGCCTTTGAGAACCCCACACTTTCACATACTTATTCATCTTTACTGTTGAGTAAACAAAGAGGCTACATGAACAAAAAAGGGCATTGGTGTGTTCCAATAAAACTTTATTTACAAAAGTCGGCGGCAAAGAGTTAAGGACCCATCTTGTGTTTGTTGCTCTAGCTGCAATGTCTGAGAACGTAATTGGTGCTCATTAAATATTTGTTTTTGCTTTTGGACTGAGCTAATAAGGAAAATAGAAGTGAATATAACTTTCTGAAATGATAAACTTCTACTAATGAGGAAAGCTGTGATTGCATTCATTATTATACTTTATAGACAAGCATCAACATCAAAGCTGTGAGATTAATTATATCTTGAAATGTCTTTAGGATATGGCAATGTTTATGCTGCTATTTTTGTTAATGTTGTAGTAAATACAAACCTTTGTAGATTTTCTTGGAATTATCTTGCCAAGACAAATTTAAAAACATGGCTTATTCAAAATGAGTAACATAACAAATGATACAATTTCCACAGGCATAGAATTAATAGTGATAATTTCAGAATAGTGTCTTAAATTTCTTTAAAATAAATAACTCCCTCACAGTCTAAAGGGAAATTCTTTTATTATTTGTTTGTTTGCAACAAAGTTTCACTATGATTCCTCAAACTCATTATCAGATATCCTGAATATCAGATCTTTATTGTCCCAGCTGGGATTGCAATATGTCCACCAAGCCTGTTTGGAAATCTTTTCCAAACCAAGAGCTATTTCCCCCACCTCTGCCTATGGGTAACAAGTCTCACACATTTTATATTATTCTTCTGACCCTTGGTACTCTTCTGGGCTATGTATATATGTCATATAATATATAATATATAATACATAGTATACAATATATATTATGCATTATGTTTTCATATTTATCTTTGTGTTTCAATGTTTTAAAATCCTGCCAGTGCTCAACTCCATTGACAGTAGGCAAAATTTAGAGAAGGAATTATCATTAAGTTAAAGGAGTACAGAAGTTATTATGACCTTATCGTAAGCAAAAGTTTAAAGTTGCTTTTGAAGTCATCCATACTGGGAAGATGGATACCATGGATCCACCCTAAGATCCATACTAAGAAGATCAAACCTTGTATCCAATATAAGAACTAATAAGCTAAGAGATAGGAGAATTTAGCAACATTTCATTATCCTCTGCAAGAAAAACCTTATCTTGTAATGCCAATTTTATGCTGTTTTCCAACAGAATGCCTCATTTCTAATATTTTAATTTACCCACCTACTTTTTAAAACAATAACCAAGTATCATATGACACTTCTCTCTAACAGCAAAAATAATGGCAAACATTTACAAATTATATCTAAGAACAAATGGAGTGAGCTGAAATTAAATCTAGGCCAACTGATAAAGTCTGTGTCCCGGAGGTTTGAAACAGTATATAGTTCTAAGAGGTTTGAGGTATGGTGGGTGACCTTATGAATTCCTCCTGACATATTTTATAACATCAAGGCATGGGAAGAAGAATGATGAGTCTGGGTGAAGCATTTGTAGTCCATAAAACATTCCTGAAAATTCCATGTCATCCTGGGTTATAAATAGCCTAGCCCTGGCATGCTGCTCTTCTTACAAGTGTCTGTCTGACGACAAAAAGAAGAGTCAAAAGTATTCTGTAACAGCTCTAAATGTGAGTTAGTTTCTTGGGGGAACTGATGATGGTAAACGTTTACTTAGCACTCCAGTAAGTGGAAAAATCCAACCAACAGCACCAGTAAGTTTCCATAGGGCTTACTGGTGCTGTTGGTTGGATTCGCATAAAGCAGTGCGAACTGGCTTTAGTCAGGAGCCAGGGGCACAAGGGACCAGAGAGAGCTACTGGGCTTAGGAGAAAAATCTCCTTCTTCCTTTAGCTTTAGCCTCACCCTGAGGACCACTGTTGGCTAGATTCAAGCCTCCCAACTCTCTGGTGGTTAGTGACACTTCCTCATAGAGTAACCTGGGCAGGTGTGCTAGGCGGTGGTGCAGAAATGTCTCTGAGAGTCTACGTGAGCCACTGAACTTCCTTGGAATTCATGCTACAGGATTTCACTGTGCTCAAATTAGTAATAAATGCAGTAATTCTGATAGAAAGCTAGCACTTGTAAGTACCAATATCAGCCTATATGTGTATGTGTATCTGTATGCGTATGTGTATATGTACATCCCATGTATATGTATATGTTTATATACATATATATGCTATCTATAATATATAAAAGCTATCTATAATTATATAAGCTACCTATCTAATATATATATATATATATTTGTATATATATATTTCCAGTCATAGCTCCATGCTTATTACTTATTAGTATGTTTTTGGTTTTAATAATTGTAAAACTGAGACTTTGACAGGGTACGAGGATAGGAGATGTTACCTGTGCCTGGAACCTACCCTTACCCTGTATGCCTTGAAAATCCATGCCCTTTGGGATTTGCATTGGGGAAATCCTACCTAAGTTAATGTTTTATTAGTAAAAAAAAATTGAAGGAACCGAATTTCCATAGAAAACAGGAATGAAGTGACTGGTTTTATTGGCAAGGCTTGAGGCTGGGAAGAGGCTCCCACAAGGTGCTTGGCACGGAGCAGGCGCATTTCTCCCCTCACCAACCACTATACCGCACCTACGGTCTAGATAAGGGGAGAGAAAGTGTCCAGGAAGTGTATGTGTGAATGTGCCTGGGCTTCAGTGCTACAATGTACATACACTTAGTATTCATGAGACCCTATGTTTGTTCTACAATATCAAAATTAAGAAAGGAAGAAAGGAAGAATGTATACCTGAAGGGAGCGGGGCAGGAGGAAAGGGGGGAAAGCTGGAAGGTGGTTCTAAAGGGTCAGAAGGAGGGAGAATCAGGCCTCTCTCCAAAGTGGGCTAGGCAGAGGCAAGAAAGGAGAGACTAGCGCACTAATACCACACGTGACTTTTTAAAACTCACTTTTCTCCGTGTCGTTACACTTTTTAAATGTCCTGCTGGGCTCTATGTCTTTAATGGCGTGTTAATATACCACGGATTGATTTGTAATTTGTTCATGTATTAAGCCATCTTGGAAAACCTAGCTGTTGTGAGAACAGAATTGATCAGGGGGAATTGGTTATAAGCTCACTCCTGTCTTGCTCTGTGATCCCAAACACAGTATCCATAACTTCTTTATGTTTCAGCGTTTTTGTGTGAAAAATGGAAATAATAGCCCTCATCTCAGAAGAGTTTCTGCTAAGGTGCAACACTCCTTGTGGGGATAATATGGGGAAATGCAAAATCACATGATGTGAATGCTATGTGTATTGCTCTGATGTTGCATGTGTTATCAGCGTCAATGAAGTGATCTGAAATTTTTCAGTTTTATGATTTAGTCAGATTTACCCATTCCAAACTCAGATATGTCTGCCCTACCTTAAAAATAATCCATCAGCATAAATCTAAACTCTGCCTTTGAGTTAACTCCCCCCACAAATCCTTCCTGGGATGCCTTGGAGAATGTAAGTTCCTGCCTGTTTGTATTACACCGGACATATCCAGACTTTCTACCAAGCTTTAAGGCATTTCAGTTCTGGGAAGTCACACAGTGAGTCATCTCTTGAAGCTATTTGTGTAAGATGTATCCTCAGATCTTATAGAAAGAAGTCAGACTATTCACACTTCACCTGTTTCTGAGTCATTTATGTTCTGCCTTTCAAAAGAAAACACCCCAAAGAGTTAAGGAGTTAATGGTTAGTTTGCTCTTAAAGTATCTTTTGGGAGATTCCATTTAAACACTGCTTTTAGACCCACTGGTTGCTTTGCCCTGCATAGATACTCTAAGGGAATTATTCTGAGTCACCCAGAAAAAAAGGAGAATGGATAACAAACAGGTTAGCCTCACTTTGAAGATCCTAAATCGTTTTAACATATGACACAGCTAAGAGCACACTGCACATTCTATTGGTTCATTCTGAGAGGTGACCTGGCTATGGACACATTTCTCTTAGTTATTACAAAACTACATTGTATAGATTATAGTATTTATACACAAAAGTCTAAATGTATATACCCACCTAAATTTTGATAAAGACATTAAGGATATTGGAGAAAAAAAAACCTTAGCAAATGGTGCTGAAACTCAGCATAGCCACATGTAGAAAAATAAAGCTAAGACCCCATTTCTCACCTGTCTGAAAGTCAGAATTCTTTCTGTATGACCAAAGCTATGAAATGGTTAGATGACAAAATATGGAAAATACTTGAAGATATGGGCAAGATCAAGACTTTCCTGGAATGGACTCTGATAGCTTGGGAAATAGAACTAAGAGCTGACAAATGGATTTGGATGACACTTAAAAACAATCAAACAAAATAAGGTCATTGACCAGTGGAGGAGATAATTAACTGAGTGAAAAAGACAGCTTCCTGAATGGGAAGAAATCCTTGTTAGCTTCATGTCTGACAGAGGACTAATATCTAGAACATATAAAGAACTAGAAAACTAATTATGAAAAATGTCCAGGCAACTCAATTAATAAACAAGCTAATGAAATGTCCAGTTGTCAAAAGATGATCTATTCATAGGCAAGAAACAGGAAAAAAAAAAAACCCAAACATTCTTAGCCATTAGGAAATGCAAATTAAGCCTTGTTGCATGTAATTATTAAAAATCAATCTATCAGATCGCCAACTATGCTCTAACAATGGTGGTCTCCCCGCCCCCATGGCTATCCCCAAATGGCGGTGTGCCCAATTTCCCCCAGTTTCCTTGCCTCTGAACCTCTCACATTCCTAGTCATCCATCCCCTATGGCTAGTCTGCCAAGATTTGCTTTAAACCCAGAGCCCAATATAAAGAAAATACTAGAGGCTTGTAATTTATCAGTCAGATTTATAATAATACATTCTCAAGCCCCAACATGCCTACACAAAGAACTCAAAACTCAATTGATATTGATACAAGCTGTATTGATAGACAAATTGTTCTATATCATTCTATTGCTATTCTGTGATACCCATATCTACCTGTGGCTATTTCAAGCCACATAGATACTGTTCATCCTCTTCCCCCATCTTTCTCTGTCCTTCTCCTGTCTGTCCCCTGTCCTCTCTCTCTAAAACTCTTAGCTCTGCCTTTCTTTTCCATCGCCCAATGACAGGCTCTAGCCTTATGGTTCAATTAACCTCACCAGCATACAGACGGCGATCTACAAAACCTACATTGAGATATTGTCTCCTCTCATTCAGAATGGTTATCATAAAGAAAATAAATATAGCAGCAAATGTTGGGTCTATAGAAGGGCAACCCTATACATGACTGATAAGAATGTGACTTGGTGCTGCTTCTGTGGAAATCAGTTTGGACAGTCCCCTAAAAGCTAAAAAGCATGCCTATCATATGACTCATTTCTGGGAACATCACTTCCACAATTGACCCATGTTTATTGCAGCACTATTTACAATAGCAATGGCAGAATCAGCCTAGATGTCTTTAAATAGACGAGTGAATACAGGGAAGGCTGTAGATCTACACAGCAAAGTTTTATATAGCTATAAAGCAGAATAAAATTAATCTATAGACAAATGGACAGAAGTAGAGATTGTCCTATTAAGAGACACAGAAGAATCAGAAAGGCAAATACATTGTAAATTTGTGGATCTTTGATTTTATATGAATTCATAAAATTATACACACAGGAACGTGCATGCACACACATCATAGAAGAAGAAGGGGCCTCTGGGGGAATGAATGGAATAGCAAGAGAAGAGACGGGGAAGGGGCGATATCAGAAGAAGAATGTGACCAAAGAACCTGAGTGAAAATGTGTTGAATGAAGATGTTTACATAAAGCTCAACACTGTGTGCAATGACGATATGCCAGGAAGCTTATTTTAAATTATGAGTGAAACATTTATTTCCAATATAAAATATCTATGTATAACCTGTGAACAAACAAAAACAGTTATAACTGTAAACCAAAGTGTTTCACATTAAAAAGTGAGCTTGCTTTGTGATTTCCATCATTTCCGAACCAAGATGAATTGACGGTGCTTCTTCTAGGGTGTACCTATTACCCCAAGAGCTTTGTGGCTGTGTTTTAGCATCATGATTGTATTCATGAATACATGAGCTGAGTGACATTGGGTGAATGGGATGGAAAAAGAAATTCGTTTTTTATTCGATATATTAATTTACATTTCATATGATTTCCCCCTTTCCAGGCTCTCTGCTCCCCGCAAGTCCCATAAGCCCTCTTCCCTCCCCCTGTTCCCCCATTCACTCCTTCCCTCTTCCCTGTTCTGGTATCTTCCTACACTGCTGCATTAAGCCTTTTCAGAGTCAGGGGCCCTTCCTTCCTTCTTTTTGGACATCATTTGATATGTGGATTGTGTCTTAGGTATTCCAGTCTTCTAGGCTAATATCCGCTTACCAGTGAGTGTATACCACGAGTGTTCTTTTGAGATTGGGTTACCTTACTTTGGATGATGTTCTCCAGCTCCATCCATTTGTCTAAGAAGTTCATGAATTTATTGTTTCTAATGGCTGAATAGTACTCCATTGTGTATATATACCATATTTTTTGTATCCATTCCTCCATTGAGGGACATCTGGGTTCTTTCCAGCTTCTGGCTATTATAAATAGGGCTGCTATGAACATATGGAACATGTATCCTTATTACATGCTGGGGAATCCTCTGGGTATATGCCCAGGAGTGGTATAGCAGGGTCCTCCAGAAGTGTCCTGCCCAGTTTTCTGAGGAACCGCCAGACTGATTTCCAGAGTGGTTGTACCAGCTTGCAATCCCACCAACAGTGGAGGAGTGTTCCTCTTTCTCCACATCCTCGCCAACACCTGCTGTCTCCTGAGTTTTTAATCTTAGCCATTCTGACTGGTGTGAGGTGAAATCTCAGGGTTGTCTTGATTTGCATTTCCCTAATGACTAATGATGTTGAACATTTCTTAAGATGCTTCTCAGCCATTCAAATTTCTTTAGGTGAAAATTCTTTGTTTAGCTCTGTACCCCATTTTTTAATAGGGTTGTTTGGCTCTCTGGAGTCTAACTTCTTGAGTTCTTTGTGTATATTGGATATTAGCCCTCTGTCAGATGTAGGGTTGGTGAAGATCCTTTCCCAAAAGAAATTTCAAACTAGTTTTCACAAGCTCAGAGTCATCTTCCTAAGTCACACTTTTGTAAAACAGGAAAAGTGATGTTGTATTTTCAAAATTTATTATGAAGTTTTCATTGGTAGCCAGTTCTAGGAATCTACCCTATTGTGATAATGTACTTCATTAAATTTTATCTTCCACACAAAAATGAATTTGGCTACCTGGAATGTTTACATACAAAACTTTTTTTTTGGTGAGAAATGTAAAATTTAAGGCAGTTGATCACATTTTAAGTATATTTTGTAATAATGTTTGATATAAAACACCATGTTTAACACATTATTTGCTAATTGGTTTTCTGCCACTGAGAGTCACATTACACTATTGTTTTACATGGAAATATTAATATTAATATAGAAAATGGGAAGCAAGAAGGAACATTTACATTTGACTTTTGAAAATGTAAGAATTTCTTTGAGTTTGTTTATGTAGTGGATTGCATTGATGGATTTCCATATATTGAACCATCCCCGCATCCCTGGGATGAAGCCTACTTGATCATGGTGGATGATCATTTTGATGTGTTCTTGGATTTGGTTGGCAAGAATTTTATTTAGTATTTTTGTATCGATATTCATAAGGGAAATTGGCCTGAAGTTCTCTTTCTTTGTTGGATCTTTGTGTGGTTTTGGTATCAGAGTAATTGTGGCTTTGTAGAACGAGTTGGGTAGTGTTCCTTCTGTTTCTATTTTGTGGAATAGCTTGAAGAGTATTGGTGTTATGTCTTCTTTGAAAGTCTGATAGAATTCTGCAGTAAAACCATCTGGTCCCATACTTTTTTTGGTTGGAAGACTTTCTATTACTTTAGGGGTTATGGGACTGTTTAGCTGATCTATTTGATCCTGATTTAATTTTGGTATTTGGTATTGGTCTAGGAAAGTGTCCATTTCCTCCAGATTCTCCAGTTGTGTTGAGTAAGATCTGATGATTTTTTTGAATTTCCTCAGTTTCTGTTGTTATAAGTCCCTTTCCATTTCTAATTTTGTTAATTTGGATAATGTCTCTGTGTCCTTTGGTTAGACTGGGTAGGGATTTATCTACCTTGTTGATTTTTTCAAAGAACCAGCTCCTGGTTTTGTTGATTCTTTGTATGGTTTTCTTTGTTTCTACTTGATTGATTTCCTATTTTATACTCCTCCTGGGTGAATTAGCTTTTTTTTTGTTCCAAGGCTTTCAGGTGTGCCATTAAGCAGCTAGTGTACGCTCTTTCCCTCAATGGAGGAATGGATACAGAAAATGTGGTATATTTATACAATGGAATACTACTCAGCAATTAAAATCAATGAATTCATGAAATTTGTAGGCAAATGGTTGGAACTGGAAAATATCATCCTAAGTGAGGTAACCCAATCACAAAAGAATACACATGAAATGCAATCACTGATAATTGGATATTAATTAACCCAGAAGCTTTGACTACTTAAGTCACAATTAGCAAATCATATGATTCCCTAGAAGAAGGAAGGAGAGGGCTCTGGTCCTGAAAAGATTTGATCCAGTATGGTAGGGGAGTACTAGAACAAAGAAAGAGTGGGGGTGTGATTGAGGATTGGATGGAGGGAAGAGGACTTATGGGACATATGGTGAGGGGGGGACTGGGAAAGGGGAAAGAGTTTGGAATGTAAACAAAGAATATAGAAAATAAAATTTAAAAAAAAAGAAAAAAAAAGAAAATGTAAGAATAACCTTTAAAACCTTAAAGGTAGCCAGGCGGTGGTAGCACATGCCTTTAATCCCAGGCAGGGATTAAACCACACTTGGGAGGCAGAGGCAGGCAGATTTCTGAGTTCCAGGCCAGGACAGCCAGGACCACACAGAGAAACCCTGTCTCAAAAAACAAACAAACAAGCAAAAAACAAACAAAACACCAAACCAAAAACAATAAAACCCTTAAAGGTTTTATGAATGTTTTATTATTTATTTGTGTGTGTGTGTGTGTGTGTGTGTGTGTGTGTGTACATATGTGTGTGTATGTAGGCTAGGGAGCATGTTGTGTCACCTAAAGATGGAGTTACATGCAGTAGTATCTACCCAATATGGTTGCTGGGAACCGAATTTGGGTCCAACTCCAGAAGTTTACACATCCCCACAGCTGCACCATCAGAGGAAAGTCCTGTGTAAGAATAAATTGTATTTCCCGGCAGTGTAGTCTATCATAGTTGTCCAAAACATCTTTGATGCCTTTGTTCACAATTGTTTCAGCAAACTGTATTATTCTTTTGGAGTTGCAGGGATATAAAAATATTATGAAGAGAATACTAATGTTTGTGTTTGAAATAGTGTACATTTGCTTTAATTGGCCTTTTAAAGTCGGTATTTGTTTTCCCAGAAATCTTTTTGGCTTTGCACTCATATTTAAGCTTTGTACAATATGTTGCTAATATTTTCATGAATCTACTGCCTCATTACCCAGTGCACACTGCAGACAGCATGCTGTGATTTAAAGCTTCTCCATCAATTAACAGACTCAGTCTATGTTTAATCATACTGCCTAGTAAAACCACACTTCACTATTTTGGTCTAGATTTCATTAGACTTTTTTTTTTCAAGGTTCTCATTTAGCTGATTTCTACTAATGAGATGTAAAGAAATTTAATGAAAATTGTCTTGTGGTAAGTTAGGATTAAAATACACTTTCCATCTTTAATATGAGTACAAGATATATAATGAAAGATAGACTAATAATTTAAATATGTAAATAAGCTAAGTAAGATATAAACCATAAAAGTCTGCTAAAACAAATGGTCACATTTTTCTCAGGGCATGCAATCTTAATTCCTCACTTTAATAAAAGCCACAAGTTTGTGGACCTGCTGTTTTATGACTCAGAGGAAGCCAACAGAAGCTGTAACTCCCCATGAGTTCAATGCTACTTGAAGGATTGTTACTGGGAGAGTCCAGTGATCACAGGCTGAAACTATACAGTTATTAAAGGTTCCAAACAAGTATATTCAACTTCTGTACACATCATGGCTTGCTTATGAGTTCCCAAGCACCACTCTTCAACAGCTCTGCTTACACTACAAGGATAATTCCCAGCTCCTGTCCCTTGAGAAAGGAAGGAGCCTCCTCTTAATTCTCCTAGTTCCTTTGGACTAGGCAGACACCAGCCCAGGCTTTGAAGAAAGCAATATAGGGCTAACTTTAAGGAAATGCAGATAACTAAGGTCTGTTCTAGTCTTCTTTATTCCTATGTTGTCTCTTACAGCTGCCAATACATTGCTTGTTTCCTGATGGTGCTATTTTAGAAAGCTGGAGGACACAAGTCCCAGAAGCTGTACCTATGAAGGTCATGCTAGTAAGACTTCTCTCTTCTTCTCTACTTCCGGTCTGTGATAGGACAGGTGACTCTTCTACATGTTCCTACTGCTATTATGTTTGGCCACCCTGTCTTGCTGTCATTTTTTCCAAGATTAAAACTATCCATCTTGGAGGACAACTTCTGGGGACAAGAAGGAACCAAAACAAATTTCATCTTTATATTATATATGTATGTTTGTCTCATTCAGAAAAAAAATATCAGAAGAGCTGGGACCCACAAAAGTCTTTGCTATTTATAAGAGACTTTTTTTTTATCATGAAGGTTAAGATATCTATTGCCTATTTCATTCATGGACAAGGCCAAGTCAGTGAAGGAAATGAAGGAAAGGCAGAGAAATACACACACACACACACACACACACACACACACACACGTATATATGTATATGTGTATATATATGTATATATGTATATATATATATATATATACACATACATACATATATAATATATGTTGGGAAGGTCAAGGTGAAAGAGCAGAGAAAAACTGGTCACTCAGGGAAGCAGGGCTTCCTGCACCAAGTCTGGGACTACCTGAGCCTCCTAGAAAGGACAGTCCTCATCTTATTGAGGTGCCTGTCAGCTATACAGTGGACTCCAGGTGCCAGGTTTTATGAATGCATGAGTGGGCACAGGTGATACAGCTGGCCTTGAGTCACTTCTGTAAGTAACCCACTTATATTCCTGTAAGTAACCCCAATAAAACTCATTGGTTCCCCACGTTGGACTTTGGTGCTAGCTGTATTTCGGTCTGTCCTCATTTCCCTATCCTGGGGTGAGTGCACATTTATGCATTCCCATGACCAGTGTCTTCCCATGAAACATGCCTTCCCAGGAATAGTGTCACATGTCCCTCCTCATGGACCCAGAATCAATAGAACCCTCTGAATCCACAAGTCAAGATAAGCCTTTCTTCCCTTTAAATTGTTTGCATCAGGTTTTCTGATACAGAAATGACAAAGATGACTGACACATGATCCCATTGGTCCCATTTTGCAGGCACAGCCTCCACGACCATCATTTTACCATTGAGTGTTTCTTCCCTGTTTAATCAAGCATTAGTCTTAGCGCTGTTGTAACTCATCCCAGTATCTCTAGAAGGTGATGATATAGAATGTTTCCTAATAGAATCACACTAAAGATACTAAATGAAATGACTCCGAGTCATATATTTCCTGTCTGTTATGGTTTGAGTTCTTACAGGAAGTCTACCACACCACACTCTCTAAATCTGATCATGAATAACAAGATCTGAGAAAGTTTCATAGATTTGTTCATCTTTTTTTTTTCAAATTGTGCCCTTGTCAGAAAATCTACTTAACTTTTGAAAATGATGCAGCAGAAAAATTGAGTAGCAAAATATAAGAGAATATAGAGGCGTTTGTAGGGGAATAATTAGGAATGTTGTCTTAAGAATAAAAGATTAAAAATAAAAGATTCTATAAATGTCATAGATTACTTCTATTTTCATTATATGAGAAATTGTTTAATAGTAAGTTAGGCACACTCAAGTCACACAACTTTGACAAAATAAGAAATAAAACAAACAGTACGCCATTTAATTCTTACATTAGAAGAATAGGAAATTTTATTTCATTCCTATCTTACTCTGAAAAAAAAACATTTAGCTCTATGGCAACAATTGCAAAGGAGTTCACAACATTCGTCCAATCATCTCTCATGCAAAAGGACTTGAGCTTATCATAAATGAGCACCAGAGCACACACAAATTTATAACCATAACTTCAGAAATGGATCATTCTAAAACATCAGAAATACTTATTGTGTTATAAGCTGGTCTCCTGAGTTTTCCTAGCATGCTTCAGATATTTTATAGAATTCAAGAAAATGAGAGTTTAAAGAATGTGCTTGGGGATATAACGATGTGAACATTTCCAGAAGCAATAAATGTAAGAATAATTTAATCCTGACAGTGTTTTACCCTTACCTAATTTATATTTTACCAATGAAATTTACTAAAGGATTAGAATTGTCTCCTTGAAACCCAATGAATAAAACAAAACTTATGTTTTGTTTTAAGATGGCTGAAAAGGGGGATTTTTACAGTAGATATCACTGGTAATATATGTAGGAATACATCCATGGGAAGGTTAAGATGGAGGGCCTGGACCTCACTGGAAGCTTGGAGAACCTAGGAATACTCTAATTGATGTCACAGATCTTTTTCTCCCTCAGTGACCAGCCCTTTCTTTGGTCTCTTACCTTAGCCTTCTTAACATCTATATATTTCTCTGCCTTTTCTCCATTGACTTGGGCTTGTCCATGAATGAAATAGGCTGTATCTATCCTAACCATCATGATAAAATTGCCTCATAAATAGCAAAGAACTTTGTAGGTCCCATCTCCTCTGATTTCTTTTTCTATATGAGACAAACATATGTAACATGAAGATGAAATTTGCTTTGGTTCCTTCTTGTTCCCAAAATGAATGCTCACATCCCTAAAGAGCAGTGGTTCCCAACTCCTGGGCTGTGACCCCTTTTGGGGTCAAACAGTCCTTTCATGCGGAGGTCATATGTCAGATATCCTGCATATCAGATATATTTACATTAGGATTCATAACAGCAGCAAAATTATAGTAATGAGGTATCAACAAGCATAGTTTATGGTTGGGGGTCCCCACAACATGAGGAACTGTGTGATAGGGTCACAGTGTTAGGAAGGCTGAGAACTGCTGCTCTACGCCTTCTTGTGGGTCCTCTAATGAAGGTTCTGCCTGGTGCTTATGCTTTATGCTTTTCCAACTTCCTCTGGACACCTATAGGATTTATCCTATTTTTTTTAAAGGAGGCTTATATCTTTAATTTCTCCCTGTTCAGTGGTTTCTTCCTTTGTTTATGAATGCCATTTGAATACAAGAGAAAACCTTTTCCCTGTCTCTCCAATATTGACTTGAGCCATTTCTCTTTAAATTCCAGCTTATGTGGAAGGGAGCTGATATACTAGTTAATGAGCATTCCATGCAAGCACAGGGACTAGAATTTTAATCCTCGAATGCTCATAAGTGCTTGGTGGATCAGTAACCCTAGTCTCGAAGGCAGAGATAGGATCTCTAGCATCAGCTGCCTAGTAGCATGATCAGCCTTATGTGCAAGTTTTGGTCTGCTGAGGGACCCTGTCTCAGGAAATAAGGATGGCACCTGATATCAACTTCCATCCTCCATCCATCCTCCTGTGTACACGTGTACACACACTGGTACACACACTGGTACACACACACACACACACACCACTGGTACACACACAGGTACACACACACACAGGTACACTCACACAGGTACACACACACACACACACACACACACACACACTGGTACACAGACATGCAAATTGGAAAAGATAAATATCAGCTTTGAAAGTGATAGTCCATAATCCCTTGACTTTCTCAAGATTGGCAGCATCAACTCAGTCCACTCAGAACCCCTCATCTACTCCTAGACATAGGGGTTACCCTAAGTTCAAGGCCCCGTCCCCAGTACTTTTCTTTCTGAAGCCTGTCCTTTAGTTGAAGTCTGTCCTGTACTATTCTGCTCTCTCTGGAGACTTCCTGATAGTAAATTTTGTCCCTCCTTCTTGAGAAATCAGATGAACTTAATTTTACTTTTCAAAAATATTTTCTTTTGGATATTTATGTATTTTATTTTGCATGCCTATAGAGTATTTTGCTGGAATATATGTATATATGTGCAACACACGTAGACCTGGTGCCTGAAAAGGCCATTGCATCCTGGAGCTGGAGTTACAAGATGGCTGTTGACTACAGTCTGGGTGCCGGAAAGCAAACCTGGGCTTCTGGAAGAGCAGCCAGTGCTCTAATCCACAGAATCACCCCACCAGCCCTGCTCGAGCTAAGTTTTTTTTTTTTAATTTTTATTTTCTATATTCTATGTTTACATTCCAAAGGCTTTCCCCTTTCCCAGTTCCCCCCCTCCTTATGTCCCATAGTTCCTCTCCCCCCCAACTAGGAGCTAAGTTTTAAGGGCTGGTGCTCATCCATGCCTGGGTCCTTTAACTTTCGACTAAATGGATTCATCTCCACAAAGAAAAGCTTCCCTTTAATGTTGCCTGCATTAGTCAAAGGTACTATCATTAGTTTTATTTTGTTAGTTCAGATATCACTTAAAACATTTTTTTTTGCCCAATATCTGTTTCACACATGGATATAATAATTTTTAGACATTTTCATCCCTAAATACCCACTGGTGCTTACGTCTGCTGCATTGTCTCTCTCTCTGCTCACTGGCTCTTCTGAAGGTTTGCAGCCTCTGGCTATTTCACTTGCTTATGTAATAATTATGTTTTCATCTACTTATCTAAAAAGATGCATAGGTGTCCACTTCCTCTTTCCTGTGAAACTAGGATTATCAAATTTACTGTAGTGTCTGCTTCTGCTCAGAGGCCATCCAGGGCTGCACAGCTGACAGTGATGTCTGTTTTATCCCCTCTTAGTACAGAGCCAGGGCTGGTTGGTGGAATTTCCCTACTATGTGCTTCTCTCTGAACCTTTCCCTTCCATCTCTCTAGTTTTGAGGAGCTTCCTGTAGGGGATACCTGGGAAATTATTGCCCTTATTCAATCCAGAGAGAGGAAACACAACCCTTTCCATCAAAGTGGGGTAAGGTCTTTGTGCCCCAAGGAGCCGTGTGGAATCAGACTGATTCTAGATTCTTCTTGAAATCACATGTTTCTACATTTCTTGCTTTCTCTGTGTGCTTCAGTGGTGCACAGATTTCTTTAGTCAGTCACTTGAATAAGGATAGCTCATATATCCACTCTTAAGGAACCCCAGACCAGCTAACTTCCATGGCATGCCACACAAAACAGCAATTCAAGGGTCTCATCCCCATCTTTTCTTCCTTTTTGTTAACTAGCTCTTCCCCTACGTCTTGGAGTACAGACTTTAATTTCACTTATTTTATAAGAGTACGTTCAAATATGCCAAAGGTTAAAACCTATTAGCATGGCTAAATACATGTATTAATGTTTAAAAAATGTTTTCTATGCAACACTTCACAAAATATATTGAGGGAAAGTATGAAGACATGGTCAGAAACATACAATCGTTTTCCTCAATGGTCTCTTATTTATTTGCACTTATTTTATTCGGTTACTTATCTTGTTTTGGTTGTGACCCTAGCCTTCAATGGTGGAGCCATCTCTACACTCCAAGCATTGTCTTTCTTTTCTCTTCTTTTCTTTTCTTTTCTTTTCTTTTCTTTTCTTTTCTTTTCTTTTCTTTTCTCTTCTCTTCTCTTCTCTTCTCTTCTCTTCTCTTCTCTTCTCTTCTCTTCTCTTCTCTTCTCCTCTTCTCTTCCTTTCCTTTCCTTTCCTTTCCTTTCCTTTCCTTTCCTTTCCTTTCCTTTCCTTTCCTTTCCTTTCCTTTTCTTCTTTCTTTCTTTCTTTCTTTCTTTCTTTCTTTCTTTCTTTCTTTCTTTCTTTCCTTCTTTCCTTCCTTCCTTCCTTCCTTTCTCTTTCTTTCTTTCTTTCTTTCTTTCTTTCTTTCTTTCTTTCTTTCTTTCTTTCTTGTTTGTTTTGTTTTTTCAGATAGGTTTCTCTGTGTAGCCCTGGCTGTCCTAAAACTCACTCTGTAGACCAGACTGGCCTCGAACTCAGAAATCCGCCTATCTCTGCCTCCCAAGTGCTGGGATTAAAGGCGTGCGCCACCACTGCCTGACACATTGTTTTTCTTAAAGTGTCGTTATAATCGAGCACATACAGCATTTACTTATTATTTATGGGAATATATATACCTTAATAATTTCATGTGCATTCAAGCATTTTGTGTTCCTATAGATATTCATTAGTCATGGCTTCATAATCCCATAGATATCCTCTTAGCATGTCTGATATAAGCAATACAAATAGCAGCCTTGGCTAGTGCTCAGGGCGGAAGCCGACTAGCCTGTGGATTTGACTGTGGAGTCACAAATGAAAGTTATGCAGCACCTCTCTCTCATACTGTAGTGACTATAAGATGACCACAATGAACATGGTCACATAAGAACAAACATTTGTGGATGTGCTTGCATTGACCCTATTAAACATATCAAGTGTGTATACATTATTCCTAAGGAGAAAAATCCAGACGTTTACTGCTTTTAAGGAAAACAAGAAAAGATAGGTCATTAGCTTTTTCTGTCGGATTCAAAACTGACTGAGGAGGACTGTGCATCCCATGGGAAGGAAATGTCCAGTCGTCTTTCAACTGGTGGATTATCACACTTATTTTGCAACTGCTGCTGTCTGTTGAGAATTCCAGCGTGATAAGCTGCACATGATAAAAGCATTAAACGTGCTTTCAGAATTCCCTTGTTTCTGAAGGTCATGCAAGACACCAGAGTTTTGTGAAGCCGAGGTTTGTAAAACTTTCTGCCTTTAAAATCGTTAGGCCATAAAACATGCCCCATGTTCCTCGGGTTTTGCATTTTTGGGATTCTCTTTGGAGTTCCTGCATCTGTGCTTGGCGTTGGCAGCCATCCGCACCCATATTCACAGCCTCTCAAATGGCTGAAAACCTTCTGCTTGACGTTTCCGCTGGCAAAGCTAACAGAGGTGTGTGGTGTAACAGAGTGTGACTTAGCTATCCCAACGGTGGTGACGCCGGACGGACTGCTGCTCACTTCAAAGCGCTTCTTGCTGTCCTCCCTAAGTGCATCTGTGGCTAAGCAGGTACCATTTATAGGATGCTTCAGTCTACACCTGTGGCCCGAGAATGTGCTCTGGTGCCTCAGGCTAATTCTGTAATATACCTGAGAGCTAAGTTGTGATAAAGCTAATTTACATTAAAATTTGAAGCGGTTTGCCTGCAGTTATGAGTTAAACTAACCCCACAGCTGGACAACAGGTTGTCTCTGACCACCACCCGTCCTTCCTTCCCGCTGACCATGCACCTCTGGCTATGAACTGCTGACACGATAAGCTGGTCATGGGGAGAGGGTGTGCACTTTTCTCTGCGTGGAGACCAGAAGGATCAAGGACACCATTGTCCCTTTTGATGTGTGGGCTTAAGAATGAAATTTAAAGTGCTTCAGTTAAATTCTCAATAGTCTCCATTTTAAAGATATGCAAATCTAGGTGACTTCTTGTTGTTGTTGTGGTTGTTGTTGTTGTTGTTGTTGTTGTTGTTGTTCTTCTTCTTCTTCTTTTTCTTCTTCTTCTTCTTCTTCTTCTTCTTCTTCTTCTTCTTCTTCTTCTTCTCCTCCTCCTCCTCCTCCTCCTCCTCCTCCTCCTCCTCCTCCTCCTCCTCCTCCTCCTCTTCTGCTGCTGCTGCTGCTGTTTCTGATTCTTCTTCTATACAGGACCACAGAATAGACAGTAGTTTCTTCTAATGTTAAAATATATAGCTTGTTCTATGGCCTCATTTAGAGCACTGTTGAATTTCTGTGGCTTCAGTTTCATTCGATGGGTTGGAATGAGCCCGCCATTTTTCCCCTCTAACTTTGATGTTTGCTCTACAGTTGGTGATTCAATGTTCTGAAACTGCTACCTTTCTACCATACTACTCCTTCTGAAGCTTCCAGAATCTCTAGACATTGGAGACAGGATGTCTTAAATTCGAAGACTCTATGATGTGGTTCTTCCATGACATAGAACAGTTCCTACATGGATCCATGTAAACACGCCGTTCATAGGCTGTGCCCCATGCAGAAACTATGTAATGGTTCTTCTTTGCTAATCACCAAATGGAGATGATTTGCAGTCATTTTATTATTCTATATATCATGTCACTTGTCCCTTCATGTAAATGGATGTAAGAAACTTGGCCCATTGTGCCTTGACTGTCTATATAAGTATTGGATTGTCACCATAGGCTACAATCAATTTTTCCTCCTCACTACCAGCCCTTCTGGAACATTTTGTCTTTCTTGCCTTAAATTCATGGCAGGCACCACTAATTACAGTGAATTTTGCCACAAAGGCCCACAGACACATTGCCATTAAGTAGCTGTGACATTTAACTTGATCTACAGGATGGCCTTTATTCACAAAGTCCAGTCCATGCCTTGTTTCACCTGACTTCAATTAGACTGACCTAGAGATTGTCTGCCTACATCTTGTTTGTTGGATTTATAGTTCCCATCAGGTACAGAGCGAGAAGTAAGACCAGATGATGTTTATTGCTGAGACCCAACTCCACCCTTGCTGACATTTACTTGATATTAACAGACATGGGCATCTGCTCTGCTTCCCTGCCCTAACCATTGCTTCAGCACTTCCATTTGCTGCAGATTCAGGAGGTACTAGAGGCCCAAAGATGGCTATGGAATTCTGCAAAATGGAATATAGGGATGCATGCAGATTTTGTCATTTACACTGAGTCTGAAATTTAGTCTTATAAACTCAAGCAAGTGGGCTTGAGGAAAAGCGTGCTTGAATGAGTTTTGCACTATCTATTGGTTTCCTAGAAGCAGTGATTTTAGTGGCCTTTGTCCTAGTGGAATCAGTAAACCCGGTGATTATCAGAATATCATATGTGTCATTTATGCTTTCTTTGGTAAGGCATAGAAATCAGATCAGATACAGGCAAGGAAAGAAAGCAAAGTGTTTGCCATGAAAATCCTAGTCAATTTGTACATAAGCGCCATTTACCCATAAAACAAAGTCCGAGGCCTCTGCTCCTCTGCAATGAGGGCATTAGTCTTCACGTACACCCCTTCAAGGGGAAGGAAATCATCTGTTACATACTTGTAAAGGTTTCTGAAACATCCAGTTTCATTATCTGTTACATAAGTGCTGCCCTTTATCCTGGGGCGTAAAACATAGGCACAGACATCCAGAGACAGGAAGAATTCAAGTGAAAGTGACGGGAAACGGCTTCGGTGGCGCGGCAGCGAAACGTCGTTTTCTTGAATGGCTTCTCTCCATCAGTTACGCAGTGTCTCTAGTCAAGCTCTTCTAGGTGTGGTACCCTGCCTTGCCTTTCATCAACATCCCTGCATCTGCAGGCTGGGGATGAAAATGATGGTGATTTCTGGTATTCACCTTATCCATCCTGTGAGCAGCCCTTGGTGGGGGGTATTATAATCTACATTTCCTGTGAGGTAACCGGCCGCAGAGGCAGAGGAACTCACTTGTGCCCACACAGCTGGTCAGTGGCAAAGCTGGGATTTCAATTCCATCAGTTTGGACTCAGAGTCCAGGTGACAGCCTCCACGCTGAAACAGCGTCTTGCTGGTGTCGTGAGACGCAGGCAGACATGCTACTCGCCCGTCTTCCTGCCATTTCCCTGGCTCTAGCATCTCCACCATGGAGGAAATATGATCTTGTTCCCTTGATTCCATCAAATCTGGACAAGCGCAGTCCGCTACCACCTGACGGGCGGGCTGAGCAGCTCCAGTTCTCTGTGCTCTGCAGAATGCAAGGAACCCCGGGGCCAGACAGAGCCAGGACTTAGCACTGTGAGGGAAAGTCACATCTGTATGCACTACAGTGTCAAGGGGAGCAATCGAGACAAAGGTGTCTAAGTGACGCACAGGTGCACAGGGTAGCCTGAGGTCATGACTACAAGGGGATCTGGAGAAGAGTGTGGGGAATGTAAGAGTGTTTCTGTCCAATATTAGAATTAGATTCTAATAGCAGAGAACAAGAACGGAGATCTTTGTCTAGTCACGCAAAGTGCATGTTAGTGGGGTAACTAGCTGACTCACTAATAAATGCTCATTTTTCTTAAAGAGACCTGGGATGACTCCTTAGATTAAAAAAAAAATATATGAGTTTCACATTTCAACTGATATTGTTCGGCCATAAATTCAATATGTATATAAGAAAAGTAGAAGGTTACAAAGGTTACATTAAATAATGATTCTCTGGATACTTTGAAATATTCCACTAGAAGGAGATCCACAGGGAATCTGCCTCTCGGAGGGATCTTCATCAAAGTCAGCTCTCCTGAGCTAGTTTGTGGGAGCGTCTACGAACACACAATCTGCCACCTGAACTGCACCCCTTCCTAGGACGCTTTTCCGGGCTTCCATTCTGTTCCTGTTGCCGCTTCTCCCGCCTCACCAATGGCTGTCCGATTTCCCAGCCCCCCCCCCTTTGTCTCATTTTCTCTTGGAATGCCTTGCCCATTGATCAAATACACGTTCTTTCTCAGTTAACACTGCTTCGGTTGGCTTCTTTTAACAAACAGCTCCCTGATGACCTTGTTGCTCTTGTGTGCGTGTGCGTGCGTGTATGTGTGTGTGCGTGTGTGTGTGTGTGTGTGTGTGTGTGTGCATGTGTGTGCAGGTACATGCTTGTGTGTTTGTATGTGCATGTGCCAGTGCATTTCTGTGTGTTTATGTGTACATGCATGTGTGTGTATGTGTGTGTGTGTGTGTGTGTGTGTGTGTGTCTGTGCACACACTCATGTAACTTGTATCTGCACCATCTTTGTTCAGGAGCCTGTAGAGAACAAACCCCTGACTTGGAATAGCACTTTGGTGAGCCACTATGGAGGTCCTGAGAGCAAAGCAAGGGGCTCCTGTAAGTGTAAAATGGGGGCTATGTAAGTGAATATCCCCTATTAACAACTGCCACAACTCTGTAGCCCCTGATGTGAGTTTACTCCTACTGAGTTCTCCATAACTGTTAACGGGCTCTCCTTTGGTGTCCTGGCCCTGCTCTGTCCTGGGTACCTTCCTGCTTCCTCTTCTGTTCTCATCGTGGGCTGAACACTCCCCAGGCCTCCACAGAGATTATCTTCCATCACTGCTCTCAAACACGCTGCATCCACGGTAGAAAACCACTACTCATTAATAGCTAAATTCTAAAATTTGCATTGATTGATAAAACGAATAAGAATAAAAATACCACTGGGTGGCAGTGGCAAACATCTTTAATTCCAGCATCGTGGAGGGAGAGGCGGGCAGAACTCTATGAGTTTGTGGTCAGCCTGGTCTACAGAGGAAGTTCCAGGACAGTCAGGGCTACAAAAAGAAATCCTGTCATGACACCTCTTTCCCTCCAAAGAAAGATTAAGAGTTCCAGTCAAATATTTTACTTACAAGGTTTCAAAAAGTTAAGGTTAAACATTTAATGGTGTTTAAAGATGAAAATCAGGTCAAGAAAATATGCCCATAAATCTCAGATATACATTGCCGTAGAATATTCCTGAAATTAAGATCAGTTTTTAAGTATAAGAACATTAGTTTTATGGTTTATTAAGTGAATAGTTTATAAGCTAGTGTCTAATAGCTTTAAGAAACAAAGTCAACTAATTAAAAATTCAGATAGTTTTAAGTACCCATAAAAGCAGTGTTCTCACTGAATAGAAATCTTTTTATCATGTGTGTGTGTGTGTGTGTGTGTGTTTTCTCAACTAGAATTTTGTGTGTTAAAAATAACTAGTGATACTTGTGTGCTTCTTTAATGTTTGGCATTTTTTAAAGTATGGCTTAATGCAAGCGCTGTGTTTTAAACTCATCTTGATTGTGAGATATTGTTATGTGTGTAACCATGAAGAATGAGAAGGTAAAGCTTTATCTACCATTAAACATCTTTCACTAAAGACATTGTGTCTGGAAGTTAAGTCCTAGGGACTTGCCACGTATTTTATATTCCATTTTAACAATCTTAACAAGAGTCAAGCACCTACAATCAAAATTTACATTTTTATTGACAGTGGATCAATACATTTTTTATAGTCATGGATTTTTCTATAATATTTTATTTTTTAAGATTTATTTATTTATTTTATGTATATGAGTACACTGTAGCTGTTTTCAGACACACCAGAAGAGGGCATCAGATCCTATTACAGATGGTTGTGAGTCACCATGTGGGTGCTGGGAATTGAACTCGGGACCTCTGGAAGAGCAGTCAGTGCTCTTAACCCCTGAGCCATCTCTCTAGCCCATAATATTCTATTTTAAAGTTCAATGAAATGGAACAATTATTGGTCATAATTTCTGATGGTGTGTATGTGTGTATGTGAGTGTGTGTGATGTGTATATTTGAATGTGTGTGTGTTTGTGTGCATGCATGCAGACATGTCTACATCTTACACATCCATGTATTTAATGTTCTTTGAGGCTGCACTCAGCCTGGCTCTCATGAAGAGGAGACATGGGACACTTAGGGACATAAACACAAATCTACAGGAGTGCATTCCTTACATTAATTCACTTCCTGTTTAAGTGGCTTTTATGGTATGAGAACCATCATTGAACACATTCGGAAATTATTTTCTAAATTTGCGTAATGCCACTAACATCTACTAATAGTTATTTTCTTTGAAATACATGGCATTTTTGAGAGACCGAGCAGCAAGGACGGAGTATACACAGTGGCTGTAAAATCAGTTATGTTTCTGTCTGACATGGTTGCTCTTTACAGAAAATGAAATTAAAAGTAGTATAAAATATTCCTGACCACACACATTTATAAGCAGAGTATATCTGTATTAAAACAGTGATTGAGCTATATAGTTCAAACAATTGCCTCTGCAGTTTCGAAGCTTCTTTTATCAGCTTCTTTTATCCTTTGACTCATCTTCTGAAATACAAGTTTTGATAAGGTACAATTTCAATTAGAAGCATATATTTGAAAAAAAATCCTCATTTGAATACTTTCTCACTTTAGCAGCTGTCTGACAGGTCTCGCATAATTATCTTGCAAACCACATGAAGGGACGTGGGGGAGGCGGAAGCAGAATTCACATACATGTGCACATACTTTGATTAGCAATTCTCGAGCCCATGACAAAATACACGCTATTGGTATCTGGTTACCGGGTCCTTTTCTGTTTAAAAATTTATTGACTATTTCAATAGTATAAAGATGGGTGCTGTTGGACTGGAGGACAGGATTCACAAACATTAAAACAACAACAAAACCCCAAGAAAGTAATGCCCTAATCATAAAATATTAGAAACTAAGATCCAGAAGGTGAAACATAACATGGATTGTTCCAACACTGCGATATAAGAAGACGACCACACACCAGGAAAGACATGACTGGGTAGATGTTTTCATTAAAACAAAGGAGGGTGGTGTTTAGCTGGGCACACACCTGTGACAACCCAAAGCTTCCTGCTAGACAAGAAGGATCTTAGGCTGCACTGGGTGTCTACTGTCCATGGTAGAGGGCCTAATTGCCATATTGAACTGTACAGGAGGTTAATTCACGTCTCCTGGGACACACTACTAGCCTGCAGTGGGCCCAGGAGCCCATAAAATGAAGAAAAAAAAATTAAGAGAATCGGTTCTTTATTAACCTGACAAAGGCAAGCCTTTGTAAATTGGTCTTCAAATATTTGAAGCACACTGATATATTTAAAGTACACGGATTTACTTCACAGAAGGTATAAATGAGATTGATATGAGCAAATGAGAACGATTTATAATACACCAGGACAAAGAAAGCAAGCATGACCTCTATTTCAGCAGCCAAATCAAGTCATTTAAAACCCTGCTACAGGAACCTCATCCACACTGCTGTAGAGTTGAGGGTGTAATCCTCCTTTATGTAGCCCAAGGACTTCATAAGCAATCATATGAGAAAGTGTATAAAAACACTCAAGACTCCAGAATCAACTGAAAATAGTAACAGAATGACCCAAGGATCGTATGACAAGAGTCCCAGGGAAGCAGACCACTTGCCAGAACCCTTCAGGGCTTCTTTTTGCTGGAGACACAAAGACTCAGCTTTGGCTAGAGATGGTCATTTTGGTATTTCCAATTAAAGCTGGTATTCATTTATTGCCTGTTTAATCTTGGTCAAAATCAACAAATAGTGAAATTCGAGTTTCAAAGAGTCCCTAAAGTCAGTTAGTTAATTTGGGTCAAGAGCCTAGTTACTATCCACAGTTTTGAGAGAATGTGTGACCAGGCTGGACTTCCACTGCAATGCTCATTAACTCAAGAATGGAAACTCTGGCCAAAGTGTTCAAGACCAGATTAGGGCTAATTGACTTTCTACAAATAATGGTCCATACATTTGTGCTGCTGATTTTTGAAAACATGTAAACTTTTGTGATGTTAAAACTCTTTCAAAACCCCTAACCTTCTCTTTCTGTCTTTGGTAGCTGGTACCCTACGCCTACCTGTTTCCTATTTATTTATTTTTTTTAATGCTCAAAAATGATTATCCTCTGTGTTGGCAAACTCTGCCAGCTGCTTCAGGTTTACTCACCCTTTGACCTTCTTTGCCAGGTGGACCTTGGGGGCCTTGTATCCCTGTGGAGCCCTGTGGGGGAAAGGAACACATGTTAATACTCTAGTTCGAGTGTGTCTGCCATGAAAGAATGACTCTCATTTCAGGGACTAAACAAAACAAGGTTAAGTCATTTGAGCCCTTCCAAGGTTAGTCTGTCATTATGTTAATGATGAGAAATGGCTGTTTATTATCTTGTTTGTTCTTCACCCTGGTTCCAGAAAAGGGTGGGAGAAAGTTCTGAGGTAGGTGAGAGACTAAAACCAAACCAAAACAAAAAAAGCAATCGTCTTATGACTGAAGCCCCATAATTGCTAAAGTATCACACATAGATAATAACCATAATTGTAAGCAGAGAATTTGCCTTTTATATATTTAAATATTATAAACAAAACTCTGGTTTTGTTGACAATAGCTTTGTATCTTTTTAGAAAGCATGTGATTATGTCCTTGGCTTTCGCTATGCCTGTTTATGACATGTTCCTTTTAGTATCGTATAGTATTGAATGATTTTCCTTATTCTCATCAAGCGATGAGGGGAAGGTCATTTGTTCACTTAAAATTCAGATTATAAAATTGTCCAGGAGTTCCTAGGTGTTATTGATTTGAAAGTCAAGACTCTTGGGTGTTACAGGTATTTGTTATTACAAGAATTCCTTCTTAACCTGTCAGGTCGAGACTCAGACTGCGTCAACCCCAGACTATATCGCTATCCTCCATCTTCAGTCATGGCTGCTTACTCCAGGTCTTTCTATTGCTTTGTCCTTCCCCTTTGAACCTGATCTCCACGTGTGTGCTTCAGATCCTTTACACAGATGACATCTGGACTTACAGATATAAACCAGCCTCAGTTTATATATATATATATGCAGACTGAATGGCCAACTGCCTGTTTGACACGCCCACTTGGATACCTACAGGCATCTCAGATTTGGCTCATCAAGTACTGAATGCAGCACTCTCCCTCACCCCCTTTCTGCAATCCCCACCAGAGTCAACCCACACAGCACCATCTTGTTGCTCAGTCTAGAAATCAAACTCATATCTTACACTCCCCTCTCAAACCCATTCCCCACATGTAATTACCAAGCCTGATTACTTTTTTTTTTTTTAACTTGAATCCATTTCACTCCATTCTAACTGCTTTCAGATGATCCTCTCCTGCCTGGCTGCTAAGCTTCCTGACGATTTTGTCACCATCAAGTCGGTCTTGAGAAAACCCAGCTTTGGTCTCTCTCCTGACTTGCCTGCGAGTAGGATGTATCTTATCCCTGTTGACAGGGGATGTGAGTGTTACTGGCTAAGAAAAATTGACTTAATAAGTGAATTGATGGGGAATCAATTCACTACAGTAAAAAAAAATGAATGAAGACATTGGGTCCTCCAATACTTATGATTAACTTATTAAATTGTTATGTATTAAATGCATAAAAGTATTTTATATGAATAAGCAATATAAACAAGTCTAAACTCATTCTACCTAGAAGAAAAACAGCTTAGGATTCTTTGGTGCTCTTTCTAAATTGAATTCAGAGTCTCTTGCGTGCTAAGCACACATTCTCCTACTGACCTGCACTGCTAGCCTTCCCGATTCCTTCTTATACTATGATCTTTAAAAGTCATGACTCCCTGTAGTCCAACACTGGGTGATTTTGTGATGACCCATAACTACTTTTTATGCATATAGTCATTTCTATTTTTTCATAGATAATATTTTTTAAAAGGATGTAAGGCAGGCAAGCACAGGTTAATAGCTCAGCACTCGGGCGCTCCACTTGGTTTGGACTATGTACATTTCCCCTTTGTGTTGGAAGCCTGAAGCTGTCCCCTACAGGTACTACTTACACCCAGATCTCTCTGAACAATACATATAACAGCACACTGGCAGTGGAATATCTCACCTGAGCTGAGCTACAGGTGCATTCTACTTTAAACAGAAAGAATACATTTTTCGTTCCCTTAATGACCACAAAGTACAGAGAGATTCTATTCATTCATGTTGTAGTTCTGTCCTTAGGATAAGGATAGGAGGTGGTATAGCCTTAACCACAATGGGACGCATGTGGTGTAAGGCACACTGTGTCACCCGAGTGCCTGCCCATCAAGACACAGAATTACCTGTGCTCTTCCCAGTTGTGACTCATGTGGCCTGCTGCCAGGCTTCATAGCACATTTCTTTATGATCTGTACTATAATATTTCTTTGAACAATATCCCCTTGATACTGTACAATTGTGTGAGCCATTATCTCAGCTCTGTGGAATAAGAGGCCTGTTGGTTCATGCTTGGGAACACCTTGCCCAAATCCCAACCAGTGGTAACATATGCATACATACATGACTTTACCATCTGAACATTTATTTTTAATAAAAATTCGATTATTACATTTAGAATTTTCATTCACGTAGTTTCGTTTAAAGTTTCATTCACATTTGGCTAAAGCTATAAGAAGTCCATATAAATAATTTTAACATAGTTTTGAATATTAGTACAAAGTTTCTGCATATGTTCATAATGCACAAATACTGAGTTTTTTTTCACCATAACTGATTAAATAAAAGCATATATTTATCACTTTCGTTATTTTATCTGATTTTGGAAAAATAATGGTACAAAGCAATGGTGAGCCTGTATTTTACTAACTTAGGCAGGAATAACTCTTGGGGACTGAGACATCGATCAGCTTTGCCTGTAATTTATAAGCCACTTACAAAATGACATAGAAGCAAGGAAAGTTGGATATTTAGGCTAATTCAAAGATGACAAATTCCTACTGTTTGTAAGTAAACCAAGTGTTAAAATTAAAATATAGCAACATTAATTACAGCATAATTATATAGACATGCTATTTTATGCAAGACTGACACAATCTTGGCTCTAGATTAAACCCTTGTCTTTGCCCTTAGGAAAACTAATGTCAAGCCAAGATACAACAATTTGTTATTCCTCCAAATGTTGTCAAATCCATCAATGTTTTAAAGCATGAGTTTCTAAAACACACACATGCACATGCACACGTGCATGCATACACATGCATTCTCATGCACACACTGTCATCAAAGGAATGGGCTTAATTCTTGGAAATAGAGTTAAAAATCTAATTCCTCTACAAGTAAGGAAATTATATTTTAAAGTCTGTATAATGCAAAATAATATATTTTGTTCAGAATGAGTTCAACATATTAAGAAAAAATGAGAGTTTTTTTTTTTTTTCAGAAAGTTCTATCTGGGAAGATAACAGTACCTAGGTATGTGCATAAGCCTGAAGTGTGTCTCGGAAACACAAGCTTTGGTCTCACTTCATTCTTGCTAAGTGAAAAAGCCAGCTAAGAGACTAATGGAATCTTAGTAAGTTCTATGTAATCTTTAACAAATAACTTCTTATTAAAATCAACCATGACATCTTATGTTTAATCTTAGCCATGCTGCCCAAGTGTTCAGAAATTTTGCATCTGACTTACTGGCTGACTATCAAACTCAGGATTCACGCTGCTATGTATGTGATGCCCTGCCACTTAGCGACCTTCTCAGCCCCAGAACAGTTTATACTGCATTAGCTGACATTTGCAAAGAAAATTATTTTTAATATTGACAGTGGTAACACACACACACACACACACACACACACACACACACACACACAGAGAGAGAGAGAGAGAGAGAGAGAGAGAGAGAGAGAGAGAGAGAGAGAGAGAGACACCATTTTTCCAAATTGAGAAATTATAATTCAAGGATATATTATTATTTTCAGTTATTCAAACTTATATTCTTTCCACTTAGTAAGGTCAGGCAATGGATTTATTTATCACTTACTATGAAAATTAGAGATCTGCCTAGGCTGTGGGTTGCCTGAATTAAATGTGAGAACTCAGCCCTTGGTTCAAAACCACTCTGCTAGTCTGTCTTACTTGGCTTTGTAAATAACATTCTAGACTTACTGTGCTTCACCTTTCCCTTGGTTTTACAGGATAGAATGTATTATATCATCTACTTTCACCTCCATTATAGAATATTCTCAAGAAACATAGGGTAGGAAAAATCAGAGGAAAACTTTGGAGCAATGCTTGGTGATAATAGAGGGAACACAACTCTCTATACAAAAAAAATTATTATTTTTATACCTTAGTTTTAGTAGTACATTTGAGAACTAATTTTTTCTCTTTCTTTTTTCATTTTTGTTTTTTTGAGACAGGGTTTCTCTGTGTAGCCCTGGCTGTCCTGGAACTCACTCTGTAGACCAGGCTGGCCTCGAACTCAGAAATCCGCCTGCTTCTGCCTCCCAGAGTGCTGGGATTACAGGCGTGCGCCACCACCACCCAGCTAATTTTTCTCTTTCATCTCCGCTCCCATACTCATAAGTATCACCCTTTTACATTCAAGTCTCCCTTCACCCCTGGATTCTAGAAGTGAGAGAAAGGATGCGATACTTTATTCTAAGTTATCCTCTAGAAGTTGCTGGTAAGACCCTATTGCTGAAGACTCTTTATGTTTGAATCTTAGAACATGGAGAAATCAAGTTGGTACAACAGCTGACCTGGAAGCTTTATGACTACTGGGTAACTTTTGTAAGGCTGGAAATGTTGTGTACCCAACTTGAGGAGAAGAGCAATCATCAGTCACACCAGGAAATAAACTGTGAGCTACAGTAATGGCCAGGAAGGTAGGGTGCGCATCTGGTGTGAACATGGCTTGAGTATTTTGGGAGAAACCAATCTCTCTCTCTCTCTCTCTCTCTCTCTCTCTCTCTCTCTCTCTCTCTCTCTCTCTCTCTCTCTCTCTCTCTCTCTCTCTCTCTCAACTAAAGCCTGCCTCATAAGAGGTACTCTGCAAATGGGTCACAGTGTTAAACCAACTCCTAAACTTTTAGACCTAAAGACTTCTCATCACAATATAGGTTGTCGAATTTCTCAGCTGTCATCAGAGAAGCTTGCTTTTGCAATTATGGTAATTAACACAGAGACTCAAAAACAAGCCAGTGCAGAAAATAACCAGTGTGGAATGCCCAGCCCTGAATGGGACATCAGTATCAGACCCTCTCCTCCCAATGCTCAAGGGTCATCACAGAAGAAGGCTGAGAAGATTTAAAGTCAGAGGAGGTAGATGACACAGTGAAGTGGGGTTTGCTGGACAACAGGACACATGTACACAAGACTCAGCAGCAGTCACTGCATGCACAAGACCTGCACATGATCATGCCATACAACATCCGGCATGTAGGGGTTAGTGGGGAGGAAGTCCACCCCTGTCTGAGGAGCTATTGGCATTCTGTGTCTGCTGGGAGTGCAAGAGTCATCTTTCTCTTTTCTTTTTCTCTCAGAAATGCAACCTCTGAGAGAGCATCTGTGCTCCAGTAAACAGTGATATACCCATTCACATTAAGTGACCACCATTAAGTGGACTCATTGGGATTTAATAAAAAAACAACACATAGATTTAGAGATGCAGTAAACAGGGCAAAAAATTGGGTAGAAGGGAATGGGGGTTTGACTTGATCAAATGCATTGTTATGAATGTATAACACAAAGTTCCAAAATAATAAAAGTTATTATTATTGTATATCAAGGAGGTATGTGTGTGGCACTTAGAAGACAGTTGTGCCCATGGAGGCCCGAGGGATGAGGTCATCCTGGAGCTGGAGTTGATGGTGGTTGTGACCCACTCAACATGGACAACCAAGTCAGGTTCTCTGTAAGAGCAGTAAGCACTTGATAGCTCTGAACCATCTTTCTGGTTCCAATGACTCCTTTTTTGGACTCAATTCTAATTTGGATCTTTTTCTTTCTTTGGTCAGTTTAGGCAAAGATTTGTTAATTTTGCCTATGTTTTCCAAAGAAATAACTGTGCTTCATTATTTCATTGCACCATTTTAAGGGTTTTCATTGAATGGCATCCTGGCCTTTCTTTCTTCTTGTCATGAATGATGGGTGTGACTTTCTCCTTGCTTTTCTGAAATCACACAGTGTAACAGTCTTAATTTATTTATATGAAAGCTCTATAATTTTTAAGTGAAAACATTCATTCCTATAAGATTTTAGAACTGCTCTTTCAACTCCCAAATATTCTGTATATTAACTCCCCCCCATTTTTCTTCTATTTTAGGAATTTAAAAAATTTCCCCAAATAATCATTTAATGGTACACTGCTTAATCCCCATGAATTTATATAGTTTCTAAGATTTTTTTCTCTTTCTATTGATTTCTCATTTCATTCTATTACCATTTGATTAATAAAAATTAATTCGAGAGACTATTTGTTATTCGTAAGGCTTGTATTTGTTCAGGCTTGTTTTATGGTCTAAAATGTGATCCAGTTTAGATATAGTTCCATGGGCTGTTAAGATGAATGTGTATTCTGCAGCTGTTGGACAGAACATTCCGTTAATGCTTGTGAGGTTCATTTGATCTGTTATAGGCTTGACTCAGAGGATCCTTTGCTGAAATTTGTTTGGATAGCTGTTGGCGGAAGTTGGGTATTAAAATCACTCAATATTATTGCATCTGGAACTGTCTGCCCTTCTCTGTCCAGTAGTATTTGTTCTAGGCAGCCTGCGTACATCAGTGTTTAGTACATATGGAATTATAGTCATATTTTCTTAATAGATCAAGAAATTTAACTCATTTATTTTTCATTCTGAAGTGATTATTATACTGATGTCTGAGTCTATCTCATGGTTCATTTACTAATGAATCACATGACTGAATTTCATCTCTATTATTAAACTTAGTAAAATCTTTGATCACTTCCTCATGGTATTATGCATATTTTTTAGTTTTGTATTAACTATTTGGACATATGATACATCTAATATTATATATTTTCTATGATTTAATTTGATAGGTAGTGCCCATCCCTTTAGTTTATTTTTCTATTTATTTAATCTGTTATGAAAACACAATAACTAGTTTTTTTCTACAGTGTTACAGATACACAGGCTTACTCTCATGAAAGAGACTCTTTTTTTCTCTTTTTTTAATTTTCTATATTCTTTGTTTACATTCCAAAGGCTTTCCCCTTTCCCAGTCCCCCCTTACCATATGTCCCATATGACCCCCCCCCAACCTATTCCCCAATCACCACCACCATTTCTCTGCTCTATTCTGGTACTCTCCTACAAAACTGGATCTAGTCCTTTCTGGACCAGGGTCCTCTCCTTCCTTCTTCTTGGAAATCATTTGACTTGCTAATTGTGCCTGGAGTATTCAGAGCTTCTGGGCTCATTAATATCCACTTATCAGTGATTGCATTTCATGTGTATTCTTTTGTGATTGGGTTAACTCACTTAGAATGATATTTTCCAGATCCAACCATTTGCCTACAAATTGCATGAATTCATTATTTTTAATTGCTGAGTAGTATTCCATTGTATAAATATACCACATTTTCTGTATCCATTCTTCCTTTGAGGGACATCTGGGCTCCTTCCAACTTCTTGCTATTATAAACAAGGCTGCTATGAACATAGTGGAGCATGTGTCTTTATTGTATGCAGGGGAATTCTAAAGAACTCAAGAAGTTAGACCCCAAAGAACCAAATAACCCTATCAAACAATGGGGTACAGAGTTAAACAAAGAATTTTCACCAGAAGAAATTCGGATGGCCGAGAAACACCTTAAGAGATGTTCAACATCATTAGTCATCAGGGAAATGCAAATCAAAACAACCCTGAGATTCCACCTCACACCAGTCAGAATGGCTAAGATTAAAAACTCAAGAGACAACAGGTGCTGGCGAGGATGTGGAGAAAGAGGAACACTCCTCCACTGTTGGTGGGATTGCAAGATGGTACAACCAGTCTGGAAATCAGTCTGGCGGTTCCTCAGAAAATTGGGCATGATACTTCCAGAAGACCGTGTGATGAAAGAGACTCTTGAGATTGTATTTAGCATTTTCATGATCTAAGCATCTATATAGGCATTCATTGTCAGTGGAGTTCTGGATATTAAAAACATTGACAAAAATGGAATTCATAAGACTGCTACATCTTTTGGCAAGAAACAAAAATATGCAAAATGTGGTCTTAGCCAGCTAATGCATGTCAAGTTCCAGTGAGTAGCTATTACAATGTGTTACAGCTCTCGGGACAATTGGCTGATTATTTAAAACACAGTAGGGCTTATCATTATGGAAGCTGGTGTAAATATTTAGCTGAGAAATTACTTAGCATTAAGTGGTTCAGAACAGCATTTTTGAAATGTTTAGCAAATGTAGCAGATGTTTAGTAAAGTTAATAGGCTAGATTGATTGCATTTGAACACATTTACACTTACAAAAGGAGGCAAGATATGTTCGTAACTTCTCAATCAAAGAAAGAAGCTGAATTAAATCAAAGGAGTTTTCTTTTTGAAGTATTATCTGCACCCCCTGGCCAGGAATGCCAAAGTGCATGCGGTATCTATTAACCACTTTGACTAAAATGTTACGTGGAAAGTACACTTTAAAATGCTCCGTTAAAATATACTTTAAATGTTGTGATTATTGCATTATAATACACTTTATAGGCCTGAGACATGAAGTTAAGCAGCATCTGCACATTTCAAAATGCTACTAGGGTCTTACTTTTTCAAATAGAATGCATACTAAGAAAGCTGAGAAGCAGTTTATCAGTCAATGTGAATAATTCTTATTGTTAGTATGAAAACAAGAACAAATTTTCCTGAATTGCCTGTATTGAAATGAAATGTTTTCTTCTAAGTTTAGTTGGTTCTTTTAAAAATTGGTTAGTTTTTGGAAAGGCAATCTGTTTTATTCAAGACAAAGTGACTACATAAAAACATAAATGATATATAGTCCAATCACATGAAATAGTTACAAATTAGTTATGAAAGGTGAAAAAATTATATTAATGATTTAAAGGAATCATTAGTTTATATTATATTCAAGAATTAGAATGACACACAATCTTCTTAGAATATGTGTTCAAAATGAATTCTAGGTTTATATCAAAAGTTTATCATTTTATTATAAGTAGTTTTCAGTGCGTACTAAATGTTTCTAGAATGCCAGTGTCTCTAAAATGAAGAACAGTATGATCCCTCCCACAAATTTAAAAGCTCTTATAAATAACCTTTCCAATAACAAGAACATGAGATCAAGTTTTTTAAATCTATGGCTTCTGGATTATTTCTTCTGAAATTTCCATATGTGTAGTGAAGATTTGGTTATCAGCTTCTGTAAGTAAGTTTCCTAACTGATTGACCAGCTGTTTCCTACCATCAACCATGTTAAAGACGGCAGTCCTGTACACTGCTTTAAAAATGTAGCAATTCCAATAAGCCCAGAAGCTTCAGAAACAACTCATGTGAGTGACAGCCACTCCTGTGGTTTCAGAGGGACATTTTTCCAAAGTGACCCTCAGCTTATGTTTAGCTGAATTCAGAAAATACAATCTCTTATGTGATAGATTCTGAAATAGCTATTCTTTGTTGCCATTGATAGGTTTGATAAAACTAGGGATATTGTAGCTTAAAAAGAAACCCAAGAAGCTGGCTTTGAATTTGGAAGTAAAAACTTCTATATTGCCCGCAAGCATCCCTCCAACACTGATGTTTGATTTACATTGTGACTCTCTCCTTGGGTGAGGTGTATACATTCTCAATGTATATGCCCTCTCAATTCCCTCTCTGTGTACATTATCCAGCACTGCACCCTGAGTCTGTCATTTATGAATGGATGAATGGCTCTTCAGATTCTAATTCTTTTTTCACATTCATATTCATTAGATGACTCAAGTATTTGTGTAGTACAGATCAATGAGGACATTGATTGCCATAGATACAGAAAACCCAACGTAGATAATTACATCATTTACCTACAAATCCCACCTGATGCCAAGATAATGCAAACTAGTTTTTACTTCACAGGGGCAAGGGTGAAAGGAGACACTAGCCTCCCACTTGAAGCTTGCCCTTCATTCCAGGAAGAATTATAATGTGTATGCTTTGTCTCATACTGTTAAGAATTTATTTTTAAAGTATTTACTTTTGAGAGATAGGATAACACAAAGAAATGAAAGTATCTATGCAAATTATTAATTAATAAGAAACAGAACCCTTGAAGCTATTTAAAATGCCTGTCTGTGGAGCTGGCGTGATAGCTCAGTTGATAAAATTCTTGCTTTGCAAACATAAGGGCAGAAGTTCTATCTCCAGTGCCCACATAAAGACCAGGTATTATTGCCTGTACTAAGAATTATCTTAATTCAATTGATTAAAATGGAACCTGTCCCTAGGCATGGTATCATACACCCATAATTATGGCATGCAGAAGCTGAAGACAAAAGTATCACGAGTTTATGGAAGAAGCAAGATCCTCTCTCAAGCACAGTTATCCTGTTCATCCTAATTTTCGTAATTACCCTATTCTGAGTACTAGAATCTCAGGACTGGGAAGACAGAGAGTAAGATGCTGTGAGCTCCTAGCCCAGTCATCAGAACCCTGGGAGAGACTTCAGCCCAAAACACAAGTTGGATGGATCCCAAGGAATGAGACTTAAGGTTGATCCCTGGTCTTGGTACATGTGCATACATTCATGTTTTTGTCTGCACACACATACCTATGCCATAGGCTAACACGTCTACATATGCACATGTAACTGATTAATTAAGCAATTAAAAATACCAAACATAGCTTTGCACTGGTAATAACTTTTAAATTTACCTTTATTTATTTATTACAATCATGTCGAAATGGTAGTAATTTCACCTTTTAATTATTCTTGACTATATAATTTTCAAAGACTTATTTTATTATTTACGTGTATTTGTGTATGGGCATGCATATATGCACATGTGCACAGCTGCCTGGAATGCCAAAAGAGTAGGAGATCTACCTGGAAGCTACAGGTGGTTGTAAGTCATGATGTGAGTGGTGTGAGTGCTGGAAACTGAACTTGGGTCCTGTGGAAGAGCCTCAAATGCTCTTAAGCATGGAGCATTCTTTCTGGCTCCTGACTAACATAAATGCTATTTATATTTACTTATTTTGACCCTAATCTAATAAATCACTTGATAGTGGTTAACTCAATGATCTGTTAACAAAACTAGTAGGCTATAGTCTGTCATATCTACTCCTATCATGTTTCAATGACATATGTCAGGGGCCTATGGCAACTTCAACAATTCTCCCCTTTTTCATTTTCATTTTTACTTGTGTGTGTGTGTGTGTGTGTGTGTGTGTGTGTGTGTTTCCATAAGACAGGGTCTTGCTATGTTCAAAGCTGGTCCTGAACTCACATTCCTTCTGCCTCCAACCCCCTTGTACCATAATTATGAGTGTGTGCTACCATGACTCATGACAGGTTCCATTCTAATTAATCTAATTAGGATCATAGCCTGGGGTTTGGATTTGCTTTTCCATACATCACTGGTCACATAAAGACTGTAGTTAGAGATAATAATGTAGACATATGCTGCTTTAAAATGTCTTCCAAGAATTGGTTATATGGTAGAAAATTAGTTTAATATCATTAGCAACTCTTGTTAATTAGAGCTTTGCAGAGTAAGGGTGACTGAACCATATCAAACATTTTGGTATTTCAGAATTAAATGAAATCAGTACTGAGACATTCATTCCATGCGAGAAGCCTCCCTACTTACTGCAGATGATGGTGCAGGTGGTTTAAACACTGTCAGGATGAGTACAGAGCAACTGATTATGGTGATAAAACCCAAGCATTTAAGAGAAGAGTCATGTTTTGTGCTATATTGTAGACACTTTAAAAATATTATTGACCTGTTTAAATATGTATTCTCTTTTATCTTCTGTCTATTGTCCTGCTTCCTTTCTGCTAATGAAGAAAGGATCGTTGAATCAACCTAGGGCAGCAGTTTAGGAAGGGAATCCTTGTTAAATAAGAGTGTTTCTAACAGCACCGTGCCTCCTTCCTACGTCTCCAGGTATGTGCCCATGTGTCCTCTGGTAAACTACTAACCGCCTGATGCAGAGGAAGGAGGTACAGGGGTAGTTATACCCTGTCAGAAACCACCGATGTAGAAAATGTCTTTTCTGCTGTTTCCTCGTACAAAGATCCAAAGGATGGAGCAAGTGTTCTTGCTTTCCCTCTTCCAAATAAATGAAGAGGACCAGAAATCCAAGCAGAAGTTAAACTTCATCATAGCCAAATTTTATTTCAGAGGGACATGTCTTTCAGTCTGTCACTCAAGAATATGAATAGAGAATAAAGTCCAAGATGTACTACATCCTAAAAATATGTGCATTTCACATTTTTTTGGCATAATTTGTTTAAAGATGCATCTACACAAAGGAAGACATAAAAACAAAGCAGGGAGATGAGAAGTAAAAGAAGCAGCAGGACATCAGTGCCAAGCAACAACAAAAACACCAGCAAACAAATCACAACCAAGCAATCAACCAAAAGCAAGCAGGCAAAACAACAAACAATGAACAAACAGACAACAACCAATCAACCAACCAAAACCAAGCAAATAAAACAATATAAAACAACAATGAAAACAGAACAACAAATAACAAAACAGCACACAAAACAATAAAAACAACAAACAGAAACAAGGTATGTGACAGATGAGTTCCTCTGATGGCCTACAAAGCTAACCACAGATAGAGAAAGGGACCTGAGTTCCAGGAAACAAGGGATGGTGACAAGTGTGAAAAAGATGGATGGCTATCAGGGGGAAGCAGGACAGTTACAAATGCCAGGAGACAGAGCAGCAATGACACACCAAGAAACTATTCCAGGAAGACAATTTACACAACTTGCCTCTGTAAGGACCACACTCATAAAGATGCAAGTGTCTCAAGAATGAAAGCAGCACGGCCGCTGACCTCTCCTCCCTCTCGCCGGACACGTATGTCATTTCTAGTGTCACATGATGCTGTGGAGAAAGGAGACTACCCGCGCTGCTGTGTTTTCAAGTTCAAAGAAACATGAAATTTTTTTTGTGATAGTGTCAAATTGTCAACCCCACAGAGTCTGTATTCAACATACGTTTTTAGAATGTGTGAATGTGTATCTCTACCTTTGTCAACATAATGCATTTCCAGTGTTTTAAGCCATCTTTGAAGGATTTTAGTTTCTACCTCTTATGAGTTCCTTTGTTTTTATTTCTAAGAGCCACCTGATATTTAAAGAACCAACTTTGTCTTTATCTTCTAAGAACAGAATTCACATCATTAACTAATTTATTTAACTGAGTTTTGATTTTCTATTGGCTTACCAGAGACTTTTTGTATCTTAGGGAATTTAATTCCTTATTATAAATAATGAATACTTTCCATTTGGCAATTTCATAGTATATCTTTCTAAAAAGATAGCTATTTACTCATATGATTAAATGTGCTTCCCATCCCAATTATACTTCTGTGTTTTGATAATTAAAATGCACTTCCTGGGCCAGTAAGATGTCTCAGTGGATAAAAAGGCACATGTCAGCCTTGACAACCTGAGTTCCAACTCTGGAATGCACAAGGTAGAAGGAGAGAGCTGACTCTGTGGAGGCATCCCTCTGACATCCACAAGCAGGCCCCAGCACATTTACACAGCCCCTGCTGACATACAAATAAATAAATGCAAAAAGCCCATTTGTTACTATTAAATATCCAACATTTCTATAAAATTTTCTAGTTTACTTTTCTCCCTTTAAAGCTTTGATCTATTTTATACTTTTATTGACATGCTAGTTGGCATTCTTTGATTTTTTTAAATGCTGTAGTTATCCCTAACCCATTTATTAAAATCCTATTTTCATGTTAAGTCAATTAAGGTGCTACTTGACTTTCAACTCTGTAAATGTATTGAATTGGGGGAATTTAATTTTCATTTAAAACACTGAAGGCAGTAAGATTAATAGCCAATTCTCAAAGGTAATGTGGTGGTTTTTATGAGAGGTCCCATAGACTTATACAGCATGGCATTATAAGAGGTGTGGCCTGGTTGGAGCAGGTGTGGCCTGGTTGTAGTGTGTGTGGCCTGGTTGGAGTGGGTGTGACTTGGCTGGAGTAGGTGTGGTCTTGTTGAAGGAGATGTGTCACTGGGATTGGTCTTTGAGGTTTCAGAAGGTCAAGCCCAAGCTCAGTGGCTCACTGTCTCTCCTGCTGCCTGTGGCTCAGATGTAGAACTCTCAGCTTCAGCGCCATGTCTGCCTGCGTGCTGCCATGCTTCCCATCATGAAGATAATGGACTAAACCTCGGAAACTGTATGCCCGCTCCAAATAAAGGTTTTCCTTTATAACAGCTCCTGTGGTCATGGTGTCTCTTCACAGCAATAAAACCCTAACTCAGACAGGTGTTATGTGCAGAATCAAACTTGGCACTTGGAATAATAAAGCAGTGCTTTGATTTTCATAGTTGGCAAGTTACTCTAAAGCACATGGAAGACAAACTGATCTCACTGATAAAAGTGATGCCTGCACTGCAACAATCTACTAATTAGGATAATACAAAATGGCTATTATTATAATGTAGAATATGTGCTTAATTATCACCTTCTCATTAGATTCACTTTGAACTTAATGGTGCCAGGACCATAGAAATGTGCTTTACAGATTGAATCAACCCACATAATAATTCATGCCACAGAGAAAAATGCCAAGGTGGCTTCCTAATCGTTACCTTTCTTCATTTACAAGAGCCCCAAGAACTCTGTGAATTTACACTATAGGTGAATTTTGATAATTTGTGTACTCGTAAGAAAACGGGTCATATTGCTTATGGTTCGGGTGTTTGGTGGGAAGTAAGGAAACATGTAAAAGCTGTTTTCATATTGAGAAAAAATCTGTCCCTTGATAATGTTACTGTGGCAAAGGAATCCAGAAGCCAACTGAGAGCCAACATTGTTATTGGTGGAAATTATATCCCAGATCGACAGGCTGATAGTTATGGAGAAATGTTTCTTTGAACTCTGCCTTTCAGAAGCAAGCATCGAGCTATCTGGCTGTGTAACTGCATCCATTTTGCAGGCTGACAGATGAAGGCTGTGCCTCTCTAATCCCTAAGTGAGCAGCTGTGATGAGATTGATCATGGTGTGGCCCTCAGAGGTCCCAGGCTATCTGGAACCACTTTTCAGTTTATTGGGATAGATACATGGGTTGGGTGTGCTCTTCAAAGAACCAGACTACAAGGCTGTCAACATCACCATCACCTAATTTTCAATGTGCGAAACCCTAGGAAGTTGGCATGGAAGTAAATTGTAATTCGGGTTTTCGTAATATCTCAATGAAGCAAAGCACTCAGAAAGTTGTTTTCATGCTTTTGAAAGGTAAGCGGTGTGTCTAATGTGTACATCAAGAGGACCTGAGAGTCAGTGCACTCGAAAGTCAAGAAAATACAGAACATCACAAGCCAGTCCTCAATACCCAGGGAGAGGAAAGTAAGCACAGCTTGTAGCGACTCTCCTGGCAGCATACAGACCTTTTCCTCCAAACTTCCTTTCCCC
The DNA here is from genome assembly GCA_964023405.1 of Apodemus agrarius. Classification (NCBI taxonomy): domain Eukaryota; kingdom Metazoa; phylum Chordata; class Mammalia; order Rodentia; family Muridae; genus Apodemus; species Apodemus agrarius. Next base: position 20,253,118 of record OZ030014.1, on the reverse strand, counting down.
AGCTCACTCCACCATCCCAGCCTGTGTCACCAGTAGGCAGTACCTGGGAACCTTTCAGGCACACTAGCCAGGCAGGCTAGCTGCCATTCCTGACCTCTTGCTCCTCTTCCTCCAAATCTCATCCCTAGTTCTGTAGCTGACCACAACTCAGAACTCAGTCTCCCTCCCCCTCCCCCATCTCCCGGTGATCTTCCCCTCCACACTTTCTGCCCCCAACTCATTGCTTTATCCCAGCTCTCCCAACTTCTGTAGGCATTGGATGGGAACCAGCCAGGCAAGCCTGCAAGAGAAACAGGTAGGGCAGCAAAGCAGATAGGCATGCTTCAAATCTTCACTTACCCTGTTCTCCTCCACATGCAATCTCCCAGTATCATCCCCAGTTCTGTAATAGACTACTTGTGGCCTCTAGTCATTCTGTGCTCCCATTCCCAGGGGACTAAGCAGATACTGGTAGAATTCCCTGCTTTCCTCTTTCCTATGGGCCTCCTCAGGGCCCCACCCAGCCCATCCCCAATGCTGTGTCAGTTCCCAGTACCTAGAAACACATTTTACCACTAATCCCTAGTAGCTACACTTACCAGGATCCCCGAAGAATTTACTACCAGAAAATCCATAGCCACCATATTTTATGTACCAGAGAGGACAACAGAAACTAAGAAACAAAACAGTCAGCCAATAATGGCAAGGCATGCATTAGTACCTAGAATTATAATCTTCTAAAAATCTAGAAATCTAGAAGCCAGTCTAAAGAGACAATCAATAAAATCCATGACAATATGTCTACAATAGAGCCTCCAAAATATATCACTATAGGCCCTGAGAATTAAAATATAGTAAGAAGCCCAAGACAAAGACCTGAAAAGAGCCTCTATAAATATGATAGAGATCCTTAAAGAGGAAATGGATAAATCCTTTAAAGAAATTGATGAAAACAAAAACAGTGGTAGGGAATGATTAAAATGTTCAAGAGCTAAAAGTGGAAGTAGAATCAAAGAAAAACACAAACTGAGGGAGATCTGGAAATAAACTCACAGGTACCTCAGATTCAACCCTCATGAACAAAATAGAGGAGATGGAAGAGATAATTTCAGACACTAATGAGATGACAGAAGTGGATTTATAGATCAAAAGAAATGTTACGCCTAAAAATTCCCTAGTATGAAATATCCAGGAAATCTGGGACACTATGAAAAGACAAAAATCTAAGAATAATAGGAATAAAGGAAGGAGAAGAAACCCATGCCAAAGACACAGAAAATAGTTTCAATAAATTCATAGAAGACAAGTTTCCTGGTCTCACAAAGAATATACCTATCAAGGTACAAGAAGCATATAGAATATTAAATAGACTAGACCAGGAAAGAAAGTTGCCTCATCACATAATAATCAAACCACTATATGCATGGAACAAGAAAGAATAAAAGCTTCAGGGGAAAAAGACTAAGTAACACATAAAGGCAGACCTCTTAGAATAACACCCAACTTCTCAGTGAGGAGTCTGAAAGCAAGAAGGGCCTGGACATATTTTCTACAGACTCTAAATGACCATAGATACCAGCCCAGATTACTAAACCCAGAAAAACGTACTCATGATAGATGTAGAAAATAAGACATCCTGTGATAAAACCAAATTTAAGCAATATCTAACTACAAATCCAGCCCTACAGAAGGTGTGAGAAAAATATCTCCAACCTGAAGTGATTAACCACACCCAAGATTAACACAAAGATTAAATAATCCCAGACCAGAAAATCAAAAGAGGGGAACACATACACTACAACTGCAAAATGACAGGAATCAATAAACACTGCTTATTGATATGACTCAACACTAGTGGTCTCAATTCCCCAATAAGATGCAAACTAACAGGACTAGCATATGTTTGCATAAACAGGATCCATCCTTTTACTGTTTCAAGTCAAAAACCTTAATATGAAGAACAGACATCACTTCAGATTTAAAAAATGGTGAGAATATTCCAAGCAAAAGGACTTTAAAGAAAGATGGTATAGCCATTTTAATAACTAACAAAAATAATCCTAAGAAGACATTGCAATTTTAAACATCTATGCACCGAATGCAAAAGTGTCCACGTTCATAAAAGGTACACTATTACAGCTTAAATCACATACTGACACTCACACTGATATAGGGAGACATCAGTACCTGATCTCATCAACAGACACATCATCCCAACAATAAGTAAACCAGAGAGATGTTGGAGTTAACTAGCATCATAAATCACAGGGAACTAAGAGACATATACTGAACATTTCACTCAAGCATAAAATAATAACTCCTTTTCAGCACCATATGGAACTTTCTCCAAAAGTGACCATATACTCAGATACAGTGTACGTCTCAACAGTTGTAAGAAAATTGACATAACACTTTGCATCCTGTCTGACCATCATGGATTAAAACTGGACATCAACATCTACAAAAGGAAACAACAGAAGCTTATAGACTTAGGGAAACTGAAACAAACTTGCTGCTGACTGAAAAAAAAATGGGCCAAGACACTACCAATGAAAGTAGTGATTCTCTAGAATTGAATGAAAATGAATATACAACACAAGCTTGTGGATCACAATGAAGGCAGTTCCATTTTTATTTTTAATTTTTTTATTTTCTATATTCTTTGTTTACATTCCAAAGGCTTTCCCCTTTCCTAGCCCCCCCCACACCATATGTCCCATAAGTCCTCTTCTCCCCCCCACCCTGCATATTCCCCAATCATACCCCCACCATTTCTCTGTTCTGGTACTCTCCTACAAAACTGGATCCAGTCTTTACAGGACCAGGGTCCTCTCTGAAGGCAGTTCTAAAAGGCAAATTCATAGCATATGTAAAGGAATGCATATGTAAAGGAATCAGAGCCATTTTGTACTTGTAACTTAACAGCACACCTGGAAGCTCTAGAACAAATGGGAAAAATCACATCTCGAAGGAATAGATGGTAAAAAAAAAAAAACAAAATATGCAAACTCAGGGCTGAATTCAATAAAATAGAAACATTAACAAACCAGTAAAAAATATAAGGTCGCTGGGCGTGGTGGTGCACACCTGTAATCCCAGCACTTGGGAGGCAGAGGCAGGTGGATTTCTGAGTTCAAGGCTAGCCTGGTCTACAGAGTGAGTTCCAGGACAGCCAGGGCTACACAGAGAAACCCTGTCTGGAAAAACAAACAAACAAACAAACAAAATATAAGGTCAATGAAACAAAGAGGTGATTCTTTGAGAATATTAGTAAGATTGATAAACTCTTATCCAAATTAACTAAATTAACTAAAAAGAGGACAAAGAATAACCAAATTAACAAAATTAGGGATAAATGGGGGATATTAAAAACAGATAATGAAGAAACCCATAGAATCATAAGGACATACTTTAAAAACCTATACTCTATCAGATTGGAAAATCTAAAAGAAAGGGATAATTTTCTATATATACTGTTTACCAAAGTTAAATCAAGATCAGATAAGCAATTTAAACAAAATTATAATTCCCAGTGAAATAGAAGCCATCATTAAAATTCTCTCAACCAACAAAAACCCAGAGCCAGATAGTTTTAAAGCATAGAATTCTACCAGACTTTCAAAGATGAGTTAATGCCAACACCCCCCAATTCATTTCACAATATAGAAAGAGAAGGAATATTGTCCAACTGGTTTTACAAGCCCACAGTTACCCTAATAACTAAACCACATAATGACCTAACAAAGAGATTTACAGACCAATTTCCCCTTATAAATAGAGATGCAAAAATTGTCAGTAAAATACTTACAAACAGAATCCAAGAACACATCAATAAGACCATCCCCCATGATCAGGTAAGCCTCATCCTAGAGATGCAGGGATGGTTCAACAGGGTAAATTGAGAAATATGGATAAACATCTACCATATGACTAAACAAACCAAGAGAGCAAACCCACAGGATCATCTCATTAAAATAAGAGAATGTGTGTGATAAAATCTAACTTCTCCTCATGATAAAAACCGAATCCTCTTCATAGTTAAAGTACTGGAGATATTAGTGATCAAAGGGACGCCAAGTCCATAGCGAACATCAAATTAAATGAAGAGGAACTGAAAGCAATTCCACTAAAATTAGCAGAAGGTTAGCCACTTTCTCTATCCCTATTCAATATAGTACTTGAAGTCTTAGAGCAAATAAGACTACTGAACTGTGAAAGGGAGATATGAATTGGAAATATAGAAGTCAAAGTAACATCTCTGCAGATGACACAACAGTATAAATGAGGGACCCTAAAAATTCCACCAGGGAACTCCTACCTCTGATAAACACTCAGTAGATTAGCTGTATAGTAAATTAACTCACAAAAATCATCAATATGCCCTTCTAGATACAACTGAAAAATGGCTAAAAAATCAGGGACCAACACCTTTCACAATAGCCTTAAATGATATAAAGCATCTCGGGGTAACTCTAACCAAGCAAGTGAAAGACTTTTAGCATAAGAATTTCAAGTCATTGAAGAATGAAATTGAAGAAGATATCTGCCAATGGAAAGATCTCTTATACTTATGGATTAAATCAGTAAAACTAAATATCTTATCAAAAGCAATCTAAAAATTCAATGCAATCCCCCTTCAAAATTACCACAGAGTTCTTCTCATACCCTGAGAAGACAATTTTCAGCTATATATGGAAACACAAAAAACCCAGGATAGCTAAAACAATCTTGAGTAATAGAAGGATGTTGTTATCCCTCACCTCAAATAGTACTACAAAACTATAGTAATAAAAACAGAATGGTATTGGCATAAAAACAGAAATGCTGACCAGTGGAATTGAATGGAAGGCACTGACATAAATTTACACAGTGATAGACATCTGATTTTTGACAAAAAGGCCAGAAATACTCACTGAAAAATTGCATCTTCAACAAATGGTGTTTGTCAAACTGGATGGCAGCTTATAGAAAAATTTAAATAGAAATATACTTATGCCTTGTATAAAACTCAACATCAAATGGATCAAAGACGTCAACATAAAACCAAAAACACCGAACTTGACCAATTTGAACTCATTGGCAAGAGAAAAGACTTTCTGAAACTGAAAAGCTTCCGCTCAGCAAAGGAAAACTTCATTTGATAAAGTGGCCCTATACTGAATGGGAAATTTTTTCCTAACTACATATCTCATAAAGGTCTAATATCCAAAACATATACACAACTCAAAAAACCTACATATCAAGAAAAAATGATACACTTAAAAATGGGGTACAAATCTTGACAGAATTCTCAAAAGAGATAAACTCAAATCACTGAGAAACAATTAAATATTCAACCACATTAGTTATCAGGGAAATGTAAATCTTATCTTACACCAATCAGTGTGACCAAGATCAACAAAATACATGACAGCTCATGAAGGGAGGAAAGGAGGGTAAGAGGAATACTCATCCATTGTTGGTAGACGTTTAATTGTCTACAGCCTATGGGGATACCAGTGTTGCAGTTCCTCAGGAAGCTAGGAAGGCTTCACCCTACCACAAGAACACTTGCTCAACTATGGTCACTGCTCCTCTATTCATAGCAGCCAGAAATTGGAACAACCTAGTTGTTCAACATATGAGTGTATAAAATAAAAGTGTGGTATACTTACACAGTGGAGTGTTACTCAGCTGTTAAAAATGAAATCATGAAATGTTCAGGTAAATGGATAGAACTAGAAAAAATAACATCCTCGGGGAGGAAACCCAGATAACTAGGATACCTGTTTGCTGATATGTGGATGTTTGCTGTTGAGTAAGTGACAACAAAGATATAACCTGTAGAACTACAGAGGGTAGGCATAGAGTAAGAGAGTGGGGTGGCAGGTAAACCTCATTAGGAAAGGGAAACAAGTATTTTTTGGATGGACGAGGGACTGGAATAGGAGGATCAAGAAGTAAGGCAGAGAGAAGAATGGGATAAGGAATGGAATATGGAAAGAGGCTTAAGACACATTTGTAGGGTGCTATAGAAACCTAAAACAGTAGAATTTTCCTAAAATATAAACACATATAAAGGCAATCTTGATAAAATCTCCAAAAAATTGGGAGAGACAGGGGCCAACTTCCCATTTCTTGTCACAAATATGATAGCAAGTACTGGAATTGAGATACATATTGTGTTGCTCTCTACAAACTGATGGAAAGTCCCCATTGCTGAAGATAGTGCCTAAACAACTCCCTGAACATGGAGAAGTCAAGCTGGTGCCTACATAAAGTTTTCACCTCTAGATGCTAACATCTTTAGTACAGGGAACTACTCTGCACACCACCAATGGAGAATCATAAACACCAACCCTTTTGCAAATCTTTTCTTCTATGATGGTGACCTGTCCACAGGATATGCTAGTACAATGGTGGCACAAAACTTATGGAAGTAACCAGCCAATATCTCAATTATTTTAAGGCCTTAGTTACTCCTTCTAGGTTTTGTGAGACAGAACCTATACATGACACCAAAAACCTGAGATGAAGTAGTCAGAGTCTTAGGGTAAAACCAAATATTACTGTTGCAAAACAAATAAATGAACAAATAAAATATAGTAATAAAGTGATTCCTAATGAAATTCTGCTATATTTATAGAGCAGGATTTTGCTGTGCATCTTTAGAGAAGCTTTTTCCTACAGATCATGGAACAAATACAGACACACATAACCAGACATTATACAGAAAATGAGAGATCTTGTAACCTCAGCCTTAAACAAAACGTCTATATTAAAACCCTTCCTGTATATATTGCTTTTACTATGTTTAGGTATGGGCCTTGAATTCCTGTTCTTTCCAAGACTTTTAGCACAAAAGGATGCTGAATTTTGTCAAATGCTTTTTCAGCATCTAATGAAATGACCATGTGGTTTTTTTTCTTTGAGTTTGTTTATGTAGTGGATTGCACTGATGGATTTCTGTATATTGAATTATCCTTGCATCCCTGGGATGAAGCCTACTTGATCATGGTGAATGGTCATTTTGATGTGTTCTTGGATTTGGTTGGTAAGAATTTTATTGAGCATTTTTGCATCAATATTCAAAAGGGAAATTGCTCTGAAGTTCTCTTTCTTGGTTGGATCTTTGTGTGGTTTTGTTATCAGCATAATTGTGACTTCATAGAAAGAGTTGGGTAGTGTTCTTTCTGTTTCTATTTTGTGGAATAGTTTGAAGAGTATTGGTGTTAGGTCTTCTTTGAAGGTCTGATAGAATTCTGCACTAAAACTATCTGGTCCCGTGCTTTTTTTGGTGGAAGACTTTCAATGACCACTTCTATTTCTTTTGGGGTTATGGGACTATTTAGATGATCTATTTGATACTGATTTAATTTTGATATTTGGTATCTGTCTAGGAAAGTGTCCATTTCCTCCAGATTTTCCAGGTGTGTTGAGTATAGGCTTTTGTATTAGGATCTGATGATTCTTTGAATTTCTTGTTTCTGTTGTTATATTTCCTTTTCATTTCTAATTTTGTTAATTTGGATACTGGCTCTGTGCCCTTTGGTTAGTCTGGCTAAGGGTTTATCTATCTTGTTGATTTCCTCAAAGAACCAGCTCCTTCTTTTGTTGATTCTTTGTATGGTTCTCTTTGTTTCTATTTGACTGATTTCAGCCCCGAGTTTGAAGATTTCTTGACTTCTGCTCCTCCTGGGTGAATTAGCTTCTTTTTGTTCCAGGCCTTTCAGGTGTGCTGTTAAGCTGCTAGTGTGTGCTCTCTCCAGTTTCTTTTTGGAGGCACTCAGGGCTATGAGTTTTCCTCTTAGCACTGCTTTCATTGTGTGCCATAAATTTGGGTATGCTGTGCCTTCATTTTCATTAAATTCTAACAAGTGACCAAACAAACTCCACCAGAGCACTCCTACAGCTGATAAACAACTTCAGCAAAGTGGGTGGTTATAAAATTAACTCACGCAAATCAGTAGCCTTCCTATACTCAAAGGATAAGCAGGCTGAGAAAGAAATTAGGGAAATGACACCCTTCACAATAGCCACAAACAATCTAAAGTATCTTGGTATGACTCTAACCAAACAAGTGAAAGATCTTATGACAAGAACTTCAAGTCTCTGAAGAAGGAAATCGAAGAAGACCTCAGAAAATGTAAAAATCTTACATGCTCTTGGATTGACAGGATTAATATAGTAAAAATGGCCATCTTGCCAAAAGCAATCTACAGATTCAGTGCAATCCCCATCAAAATCCCTACTCAGTTCTTCATAGAGTTAGAAAGCACAATTCTCAAATTCATCTTGAATAACAAAAAACCCAGAATAGCTAAAACTATTCTCAACAGTAAAAGAACTTCTGGGGGAATCAGTATCCGGGACCTCAAGCAGTACTACAGAGCAATAGTGTTAAAAACTGCATGGTATTGGTACAGGGACAGGCAGGTAGATCAATGGAATAGAACTGAAGACCCAGAAATGAACCCACACATCTACAGTCACTTGATCTTCCACAAAGGAGCTAAAATCATCCAGTGGAAAAAAGATAGCCTTTTCAACAAATAGTGTTGGTTCAACTGGAGGTCAGCCTGCAGAAGAATGCAAAATGATCCATTCTTATCTCCTTGTCCGAAGCTCAACTCCAAATGGATCAAGGACCTCCACATAAAACCAGACACACTGAAACTAATATAAAAGAAACTGGGGAAGAGCATTGAGCTCATGGGTACAGGGGAAAATTTCCTGAACAGAACACCAATAGCTTATGCTCTAATATCAAGAATTGACAAATGGGTCCTCATAAAATTACAAAGATTCTGTAAGGCAAAGGACACTGTCAAAAGGACAAAACGGCAACCAAGAAATTGGGAAAAGATCTTCACCGACCCTACATCCGACAGAGGGTTAATATCCAATATATACAAAGAACTCAAGAATTTAGACTCCAGAGAACCAAATAACCCTATTAAAAAATGGTGTACAGAGGTAAACAAAGAATTTTCACCTGAAGAACTTCGGATGGCTGAGCGGCACCTTAATAAATGTTCAACATCATTACTCATTAGGGAAATGCAAATCAAAACAACCCTGAGATTTTACCTCACACCAGTCAGAATGTCTAAGATTAAAAACTCAGGTGACAGTAGGTGTTGGCGAGGATGTGGAGAAAGAACACTCCTCCACTGCTGGTGGGATTGCAAGATGGTACAACCACTCTGGACATCAGTCTGGAGGTTCCTCAGAAAACTGGGCATGACACTTCCAGAGGACCCTGTCATACCACTCCTGGGCATATACCCAGAGAATTCCCTGGCATGCAACAAGGATACATGCTCCACTATGTTCATAGCAACCTTATTTATAATAGCCAGAAACTGGAAAGAACCCAGATATCCATCAATGGAGGAATGGATACAGAAAATGTGGTATATTTACACACTGGAATACTACTCAGCAATTAAAAACAATGAATTTATGAAATTCTTAGGCAAATGGTTGGAACTGGAAAATATCATACTAAGTGAGGTAACCCAATCACAAAAGAACACACATGGAATGCAGTTACTGATAAGTGGATATTAGCCCAGAATCTCTGAATACCCAAGAGACAACTCACATATCAAATCATTCCCAAGAAGAAGGAAGGAGAGGGCCCTGGTCCTGGAAAGGCTTGATGCAGCAATGTAGGGGATTACCAGGACAGAGAAGTGGGAGGGGGTTGATTGGGGAATGGGCGGAGGGAAGAGGGCTTATGGGACTTATGGTGAGGGAGGAAATGGGAAAGGGGAAATCATTTGGAATGTAAACAAAGAATATAGAAAATAAATAAAAAAATAAAACCCTTCCTAAGGGCTCAGGGAATGAGGAGAAGGAATGATTGTTATTGTGTGTATTTTACGGCTGCTATTTAAGTGTTCTTATGGGATTCCTGAGTGTGTGAATGAGTAGGTTTCTTCATCTGCATCTGTTTCTTGTACCTTTTCTTGGACTCTTTTCCTTGTGGCAGGTGGGGAGGGACTGGGAGGAGTTGAGGGAATGAAGCCATCATCAGGATATATTATAAGAGGAAAAACAATCCATTTTCAGTAAAAGGAAACAAACGACCACAAAGAAAAGACTCTCCTTTGCACAGAACCAAGAAGAAATGCCTTTGCATGAGTTCTACACATTCAAACAATAATCTGGAAAGGGGACAGAAAATGGGCATTTAATTGAATACTGCCTTATGTGGTAGTGGTTCTAGTCATTTTACATGCATGATGCTATTTAACTTTATCAACTCTCAAAAATAGAATTATTTCCTTTTAGTTATATATAAAGACACTTCCTAAATATAGCCCTACAAATAAATGGTGAAGATTAGCTCATAACTCAAATATGTCTGATATCAAAACTATAGTACTTGTAATGTATTCAACTATTTTCAAAGAAACTTTTGAATCTAAGGGTTATTTTGATATGCTTTGTTTTAACGTGCTAAGGAAGGTTTAGGTCAGTCTTACCAGACTCACTAATGAGAGAACTCTTGACATTCGTGATTCATGAAAGTACTAAGCCTTCTAGAATGGCATATTTGGAAGAACACTGTAAAATTGAATGATAGTCTACGACAAATAGAATGAAAAATTAATCCCATGCCAGAAAGAGAAAGGAGGATAACAAAGCACCAGAGGAAAAGCACTCAAGGATCAGAGCTGTTTGGAAGTTGAATGATTCCCTGGTACAATTAGCCGTGGTGGAGGGGAGGCGTTGTTTAAAATGGAATGCAATACAAAGACCTGTTTATTGCCAGGTCTCCCTGGCTCCGTTTACATGTCTGTGATAAAGCGAAGTAACATGTAACTGGTTAGACTCAACCACTAAAGGAAGCCAGGGCAGGAGCTGAGGGCCAGAGCTGAAGCAGAGGCCGTGGAGGAACACGCTGACCGGCCTGTTTCCTGAGGTCTGTTCGGTTGCTTTTCACACACAGACAGCTCGTCTAAATCTTACCGCCTAGGGATGATACTGCCCACAGGGGTTTTGGCTCTTCCTTATCAATTAGCAATTAAGAAGATGCCCGAAAGGCATGCCCACAGATCAATCTGATGGAGGGGCAGTTCCTCAAGCGAGGGTTCTCCTTCCCTGGTCACTGTCATTTGTTCCGAATTGACAAGATACAATGAGCACAGAGGTTTAAATCCTCTATTGGACTCTTCACATAGAGGTCTGGACAAAGGGAGGCCTTGAAGAGTGAAACAGTTTTGGATTGGCTACCTGAATATTCTTGATCCTGATATGCCCTTAATAACTTGATGTGCTAGTGTGGGTTGGTATGCATGGGGGGCTTCCCCTTATCTGAGGGGTAATGGGGGGAGTGGTTTGTGAAGGTGGGACCAGGAGGAGAAGAGGGGAGACTCAATCAGCATGGAAAGTGAGATAATAAATAAATTAACGAAAAAGGAAAGCAAAGAATGATACCTAAAAAAGCACTCCACTAGTCCTGTCCTGGTAGTTCACCTAGGCCAAAGTAGATAGAATGAATCTGAACCTTACAGAGTTGTGTGTGCCTCTGATGTTCCTGGCTTAATGTATTCAGTCAAGAAGAAAGTTCAGCACAGAAACATATAGAGACTATCACACGGGCTTTTAAGATGGGGCCTGATCAGTTTTGGGATTTGTCCTATTGGTTGGATGTCGGGGTCCCCAGAAGCACTGACTTTTCCTCAGCTACCTGCTTGGAATCCTGTCATCGATACTTTTATTAAATGTCGTATGAGATAAACTGCAGTTTAAGTCCAGACTTCTTTCAGTGAGCTTAGAGGAAAGCAGTTGATTATGTAGCACATGCAGGAAAACTGGCCAGAAACCAAGACAGCATAGAAAGGAGGGATGACAGAGAGATGGATATTAACTATCCTTTTGCCTTGTTTTGCATTTCCCCCTATGGTGCTGAGGACTGGTTGATCTCAAACTCCAGTCCTGCTGCTGCTTCTCAAGTGCTGGGATTGTCAGCATTCACCACCATGCCTGGGTAGACGCTGTTTTAAAAGACTGTTCCCCATACCCCAACACCCAAGAACGCGAAAGGTGCCTATTATTTGGGATATCAGAGATTAACCCTCTCTCTGGAAAGGGAAACCTTTCTTGCAGTCCGTTGTAAAATATTTGGGTTCCCTAATTTTGGAGTTGCTTAGCCTTGGCAAGTCCACAGCAGGGGGAGCACTCAGGTGGGTGTGTAGCAACTTGAGAGGAGAGCAGCAGAGAAACCACCAAGCTCACAGGGCTTCCTCTAAGTAGGCGTGGTCAAGCGAGTTTCTGCCGCTCAGAGTTAGGAGTGTCATAGCTTCTCAAGGCTCACAGCACGGGTCACCAGCAGGCTAATTATCCCTCAATAGACTATCCCATACCTTCCACAGTTCTTGAAGCTGGTGATTCTTTATGTTGAGTCTATATTAAGCCATTCCTTCCTTCATACATAGAGTAATGAAGAGACAATTTAAATAAAATGTATTATTAAAGGATAGGTGTTAGGGTATGTAGTTAAGAAGCGCTTGAACTGTTTTGCTGTTGTCATTTGATTGATTTTTGGGGGTGTGTGGTAATGGTAATGGAACCTTGTGATACTGGTAGTTGGGCCTTATGCATGTTAGGCACCTGTCTAGTACGGAGTTAGTCCTAGCCCTGTAGCTAAGGAAATGAAAATTTCCAAAGACCATAATCAAATTTTATAGTTACAAATGATATTTATAATCTCTGCTTTGACCCCTACATGTTAACAAGTGACATACCAGAGGTAGAAATGGATAAAAACAATTGTATATTTCACAATAGTCTATTGTTGACAGTAAGCACATTTCTTTAACCTTTTCCTCAAAAAATGACTATATTAATAGTTAGAACACATTGAACTGATTATATATGCAGGATATTGAACAGGTGATAAGGTTTTTCCAATCAAAGAGATTACATCACTTACTTTAACACATGACTTTCAAGTCAACCAGACAAATGGTAGTAACAGCTGCCACCACCATTGTTATTGGTGAAAAGTTTCGGAAGGGGGTGAATTGATCTCAAGCCCTAAAATGAGCTAGAAAGAAGGGACCCAGGCATGGGGTGCTCAAGGCAATTTTCTCCAGAGGGTTTTTTTCCCTCAATACAGGAGCAAATGATATAATAATATGTTAGTGCAGCAAAATGTATGTTTCCTTCATATGCCAAGAAATAGTGCTACGTACATAGAGTGCCCTAAGTACTGATAATCCTGGAATCTGCAGTTGTAAATTAATAGACAAAGATCTTACTCACTTAGAGCTCATACCAGTGATGGAAAAATAAAAAGCACCTTAAATATTTTAATGATTATTTCATAAAATTCCTCCCTCTAGCGTCACATGAACGGATATTTATTTGTAACCATATTGGCATAATAACAATAACAACAATAAATAGGTGTCAAATAGGGGTTATTGGGAGTCAATTATTATTTTAAAGCATTTATAGTATATAAGATGTTATACTTCGTTTAACTATAATATTGTAAAGCACAAAAATCACACTTTGTAGACAACAGAGCTAATGCATAGATGATCAAGGCTTGTGGTCAGCTTCGAACACACATCAGTATATTGACTAAGTTGTACCGCAGGGGTTCCTGTTGTGTTCTGAAAGGGGCGGCATAGGTTTTCAGTGACAATGATTCAAATCCCTGTGAGAGTGTGAGCCTTGATTAAGTCCTGTCTTATCAATCAATATGAGGCTCAACTACACATATTTTACAAGTGCTGGAATAGAGTGAGATTAAATTAGACCAATTTTGATGTAGCTTTATGGCTTGAATTATATTCCTTGATGTTATTAAATTATTAAAAGATCTGCCCATGTTATAATTCTCCAATGTACCTGAGGTGTATTTTCCTCCATTTTCCAAAATAGTACAGCGTTTCTTGAACAGAAAATGAAATCAGCTCATCATAAAAGTCCCATCTTGCTAATTTATTTCATTTTTAGCAAAGTTTAACTGCTGAGGTTTAGAATGTGTAATTTAGATGTTCTGTGAGAACAATTCGAAATGAGTGAAAAAGAAGCCGAGTATATAAGCTGAAGGGCAGAGCGGGCTCTTCTCTGTCAGCTCACTCTTCTACGAAAAGACGTGGAAACCACACCCATGGCGAGCAGGCTGACTGCTTTTCTAAGATGTAACTCTTTTCTGAGGCTAAAGCATAAATTGTTTACAGCCTTTAAGCATTGACCTGACAGTATTTCTGAAAAGTACATAAATATAGTTTTACGTCACATAGGTCGCTCCTATTTTTATTTATGTTTTTGTGATTTTTTTTTAATACATAATGACTACATTTCAACATTTTCACGTGTCTTTCTCACCCACCCCAGCAGCTTCTGTCCTCATCAGCTAATTCCCTCAGAAGCCTTTTGTTCACAAATTCTGAAAGCACTGTTTTTGTTCTCTCTCTCTCTCTCTCTCTCTCTCTCTCTCTCTCTCTCTCTCTCTCAAGATTATGAAGTTTTCTTGGTGTTTGTGGTGCTTGCCTTTAATCCCTCTGCCCTTGGGAGGCAGAAGCAGGTGGATCTCTGTGAGTTCAAGGCCAGCCTGGGCTAATGAGCAAGTTTCAGGTCAGCCAGGGCTATATAGAGAACCCTGTCTTAAACAAACAAACAAACAGACAACAACGAAAACCTGAAAATATTACAGTTCATCTTTTACTCTTACTTTATGTTTATGGGTGTTTATATGTCTGTACACCTCATGTTTACAGCCTACGTGTGAAGGCTAGAGAGGGTATCAGCTCCCCAGGGAATAGAGATAAAAATAGTTGTAAGCTGCTATGTGAGTGCTGGGAACAGACTCTGGGGTCTCTGGAAGAGCAGCTACGCTCTTAACTATGTTCAGAACCCTCTGTGCAGCCCCTAAAAGGCACTGATTTAAAAACCAAGAGTAAACACAAAAATGTGTCAAAGCATTTCTACAGAGTCCCCCAACAGCTCACAGGTGCCTTCAAAGTTTCAATGTTGAGTTGGATTTTAAGAGAAATGTCATGTAAGTCATTGAAAAGCATGTGAATAATCCAGATCAATATATCAGGAATTCAAAATAATCTTAGGTTGAATCATTCCTCATATATATGTATACATATATGCATGTGTATGTATATATATATATATGTGCATATGTATATGTGCATATGTATATATGTGCATATGTATATATGTATATATGTATGCATATATTAGAGGTTTATGTGTACATGTTTTTTCTATCTTTATTTACTTAAAACGATCTGCCTATAGCTTTTGGGGGTTTTTAATAAGAAAACATTATTAAGTAGATGAATTTGGGACTGTAATGTAAATAACTTCTTATATTACAAAGTAAAAAAATGTATAAATAACAATTTCCTTGGAAATAACTAAATGTCTGTGTACAGTACCAACTAACTATAGTTAAGCAAATGTCTGTAGACTACTTGCATACTGGCTGTAAATGATCAATTTGAAAGGGACAAATCTTAACTAAGTGATGGATTAGACAAGTTGAAGGCAAAGCTAGCGCATTTACTTCAGTGCTCCCCGTGCTCCTCAGAGTGACTGCCCGTGCTAAGTGAGAGGAAGGTGTGGGTGATAGGATGTCATATCATGCGTGCTGGGGAACTGTCCTTGTACATACCGAGAAAGAATGATTTCACGTCTGCCCCAGTGTGTGTACGCCATGGGCTCCTGTGCATCAGAGCCATCTGTTAACTGAGTGCTGTCTGATTTACAGATGGCCAGCTGAAGCTTTCCCTCCATTGCCTACCGCATTTAGGGTAGACTGCAGTGCCTCATTTTCATGTAAGCAGGGTTTATCTGGGCCCCAAAGAGCTGCTCCTTAAGTATCATTCAGTGAGCATGGATAAAGTCCCCTTTGCTGCTGACTGACTTAACCTTTGGCCTCTGTGCAAACATTTGGTGCCATGTGGATGAGTATTTAATAACTTCCCAGTGAGACAGGGCCAGAGCAACACAGTCATATTGCTGGTAACTAAAATTAGAATATATATATATATATGAATGAAATATCAGTCTTGTGCCTTCTGCACCTGTCTTTCTTCTGACATACAAATGCCAGAAGGATGGGAGCAGGGAAGGAGAGGTCCAGTCAACTCTCTTATTTCAGTCATAACCTTATCTTGCTTCTGAAGCCATTGTTGGTATACTACAGGTATTTCAGTAAATCCTTAGTTCAAAACTATGGCGACCATTTTTGTAAAAGGGAATATGATTAATTTTCTTCCCTTGTATTCTAGTCTTAGATAAATCACATCACAATCAGGGAAATCTAAATGCTCCTCTTCTTTAGACCTGATGTTGCTTTCTTTGTATATTATAATATCAACAGAACAGATACTTTAAATGTAATCATAATTTTTTCTTTAAAATGACTCGACATTAAGGATGTAGTTTTCCACTTATCTGGATATAATACATTAGAAACAAGCTGATTCTGAAGAGTCTTCTCAATATGTTATGTTGTAGTTCATAAAATAAGCTACTATTTATTAGGGTATTCATAACTCTTTTTCCTAAATGACATCTATTTTTGCCTTAGTATTTGGCAATGATATTAGACATACCATCATTTCTGTTATAGTATTGTCCAGAGAAGTTGAGGAAAACTATGATTTAGTCACAGTTCTTAAACTCATTGTTTAAAGATGTTTGTATCCATACAGAATACATTGGTATGAAGCTATTCTTTGTAGTTAGTAATTTATTCAAGAGAATTTCAGCTGGAGTTGTGGCACTATTGAAATTTGGAGTAATAAAAGCAAAAGGACCCAGTTAACAGTTTGCTATTTTGATAGATGAAGTACTACATCTACCTTCTAAGAGAGCAACAATGGGCTAAGAAATGGGTGAAAGACTACAGTTAGGATTTACTACAACCCTAGATAAAGTGCCTATAACCTGTAACTCAGTGACTTATCCAGTGTATACTTTAGTAACTAGTAGACATGTCACAGGGATAGGAATTCAAGTCACCCACCCTTCCCTTCACTGGAAGCCTGAAGCTGAACAGTGAACAACTCTCTGAGAAAGTGACTTAAGAAGCAGAAAGCGTCAGTAAACAAATGGCCTTTAGGGGATTAAAAAAATGGAGTCAGTGATGGAAAAAGCCTTTAAAAACAACCCATTTCAGCCGGGCGTGGTGGCGCACACCTGTAATCCCAGCACTTGGGAGGCAGAGGCAGGCGGATTTCTGAGTTCGAGGCCAGCCTGGTCTACAGAGTGAGTTCCAGGACAGCCAGGACTGGAAACCCTGTCTCAAAAAAAACAAAAACAAAAACAAAACAAAAAAACAAAAACAAACAAAACAAAAAAACCAACCTATTTCATCAGCATCACCCAAATTGTTGGTACACAAACCTAGAGTAGAGAATCCAGTAAGCTAAATTACTGAAGCTAATATAGTATTACAAAGTTAAGAAAGAACTTATTCACTAAAACACCAGTTATTTCTTGAGGGCAAACAATCTTGTCAAGCACTGGTAGAAATACTGGGGATTCAAAGAAACTAACTTTGTTTTTAAGTGGGTCCGTGTGATTCCCTGCATCCAGGGTCTTACTGTGTCTAACTCCTAGTGTGCTCAGAGTCAATGATCAGAGCCATCAAAGACTCGTGCCTTCATGTGGTTCCTATTCAGATGGAGAAGAGAAGTGAAAACGAAGCAGTAAACAGGAGTCTATGTATGTGAGAACACTAGAGGAGATGTGCAGTAAGAACGCATGGGCCATCGGAGGGCATTAGATACCCTGGTGTGCCTTTACAACAGAAGGGTAGCCTGTGTGCTCACTGAGAGTGTACAAGGGAGCAGAGATTGTCCACAGGCAAGGTTGTGAGTTATGCATGCTCTAGGAAGAGCCAAGAGGAAATGTGCTGCTCCTATGGTGGGAGTGTGCCTGGAGGTGGGGAGGGGGGGAGGGAGAGGGAGAGGGAAGGGGGAGGGAGAGGGAGAGGGAGAGGGAGAGGGAGAGGGAGAGGGAGAGGGAGAGGGAGAGGGAGAGGGAGAGGGAGAGGGAGAGGGAGAGAGAGGACATTGTCAGAAAGAAATAATAGACAGCTTAAGAAGCTCAGTAAGAATTTAATTCTGTAAGACTTTTTGTAGGATGTCAGTTTAAAATCAAAGCAGAAGACACTGGGCGGCTTTGAGCAGAATAGTAACAGGGATGTTCTGGTTTCTGTATTCAGAAAAGGCTCAGGGATAAAGGCTCAGTGGTGGAGGTTTTTCTAATACATGCAAAGCTGTGGGTTTAATTCCCAGTAGAAAGAAGTCTCAAGGTGGACAGAAGGAGTGGAGAGATGACAGAGACATCCAGGAGACACATGGTAGTGTCAGGATGAGTGGGAGTGGAAGAAGCTGTGAGACGTGGTCAGATCCCAGGGAGTTGTCAAAGACAAGGCTAATGGGACAGGTAAGTTTATATGCTCGTGCTTAGAAAAGCAACATAGTTAAGACAATTCTATGCAATTCAGTATTACATAAAATGCATCATAAGCTTCCAGAATGATCCGTAAGTTCCTATTGGAGCAACAACACAGATAATTATCAACTATGGATTAAATATAAAGACATAATAGGGAAGGGTGGAATGTAGGTTAAAGGTCACACGGGTCAGGGAAGATGATAGAAAGGTTTTTTTTGTTGTTGTTGTTGTTGTTGTTTTCCTAGTCTCAACTTCATCATAGTTTTTCTTTGTCTTCTCTTGGGGACTGTGTGCATTCAGCTTTCCATTTGCGGATTCTAAAAGAATCAATCATGCATATTCCATTGAGGACACTTGCGGAAGGTGGGCTTTCTGTTTCAATTCCACTGACCATTAGTACAATAGGAGCTAGATATGGCAAGTCACTGAATGCAGCTATTACACTGCTCCTTTAGAACGTGTTTTAATTTTTTAACCTAATGGGGGGGTCTATTATCTGAAAATTAATCGTTTTCTCCTGCTTGAAACATCAAAGCATTCTAGTATAGTTTTATCTAATATGTAAATTGTATTGCTAAACACGAAGTATGATATATGTATGTGTGTGCATGCATGTGGGCATGCCTGTGTGTGTGTGTGTGTGTGTGTGTGTGTGCGCACTAACAACTACCTAAAGACACTGGAAATGTAATAAAAGTCATGGAAATGTAACAATATTTGGCAGATACTGAATTGGAGTCAAAGTTTGGAAAAATTAAATAGCACGGGACCATTTTATTCTTTATAGTAGGTTTACATTGAGCACAAGGTCGTAACTGAGTAGCTAAAGGAAAAGCCTGTAGGGAAAGCTGGATTGAAAGATCCAAATTTTGAGTTTAGAACAGCGATTTGCAACCTTCCTAATTCAGCAGCCCTTTAATACAGTTCCTCATGTTGTAGTGAGCCCCAACGATAAAATTATTTTTGTTATTTCATAACTGCAATTTTGCCACTGTTGAGTTATAATATAAATATCTGATATGGAGGATATCTGATATACATAACCTGTGATAGGATCATTAGATCCCCAAAGGGGTTATGACCTACAGGCTGAGAACCACTGGTTTAGGTCAAAAGGCCATCCCTGGAAAGTAAATGGGTGGGAGTTACAAAGCTCTGGAGAAAAGTTTGCCCCACATTCTGAATCTAAATACTGTTCAAATCTCTGACTGGTCTTCTATAGGTTAGGGGGAAAATTTAAAAAGTGGAGTTTGAACAAGTGCCAATTAGAAGGAAAAGAATTTTGTAATATGAATTCAGCTAATGTAACTCATTAATCTATATTATTGATCTCCAGAGAAATATAACATAATACAGGATTTGTGCTTCTTAGTTTGTGTTATCTTAACACAGATCCAGACGTATCTGAGAAAAAGGAATTTCAACTGAAGAACTGCCTCCATGAGATTGTCCTCTAGCTGTCTCTGTGGGGAAGTTTCTTGATTGATTATTGATACCCGAGGGTCCAGGACACTCTGGGCAGTATCACCCATTAGCAGATGGGTCTGAGCTGTGCTGTGTAAGAAAGCAGGCTGAGCAAGCCATTGGGAACCAAATGTAAGATGCATTCCTCCATGTTCCCTGCATCAGTTCCTGCCTCTGGGCTCCTGCCTTTGAGTTCCTGCCCTCACTTTTACTCATAGTTCTAAGTTGTGATATGAAATAAACACTTTCCTCCCCAGCGTGCCTTTGGTTATGGTGTTTGTCACAGCAACAGAAAGAAAGTTATGCAAAGTTCCTCTAATTCACTGGCAAATATAAGAGAAAATTATTTGACATACAAGAAGGTGTATAAATATATTTCATTCTGCAAACAGCCTGATCAGGAAGCCAGCTTGATATTACTTATGATAGATTTACCTGAGAACTATTTGATACTATCTATATAATCAATAATAATGTAGAAAATATTAGCAAAGCAATAGACTCTAGGAAAAATTCACCAATTAAAAAATATTGTCTATATTAAAAACCTCATATGATGAATTTAACAGTAAACCAGTGAAAACAAAAACATTACTGAGCCTGACAGCAGTACACTAGAAATGATCCCTTCTAAAGAAGAGATAAACCAGTCCGCCAGAGCTCCCAGGGACTAAGCCATCCACCAAGGGGTACACATGGCTCTAGCTGCATATGTAGCAGAGGATTGGTTTGTCAGGCATCAATGGTAGGAGAGGACCTTGATCCTATGAAGGCTCAATAGATGCCCCATTGTAGGGGAATCGAGGGTGGGGAGGAGTGAGTGGGGTGGGTGGAGGAATACCCTCATAGAAGTAGGGGGAGAGAGGATGGGATAGGGGCTATCCGGGAGGGGTGAACTGGGAAAGGGGATAACATTTGAAATGTAAAGAAAGAAAATATCCAATAAAAAATTCAAAAATATGAAATTGACATCTTCTAAGAGGAAAAGAGATAGAGGGTCAGAAAATGATCTAATTCTCTCAAATTATCTGAAAGATATAAATTGAAAACTCATGAAACTCATTAGGACAAAGTTAAACATATATATATATATATATATATGCATCATTATTAAATACTAAAAAGTGGTTAAAAATAATGAAAGCAGCCTATGAAAATGAGACATTTTGATTGGTGAGTTCTTATCAGAAATAACAGAGCCTAGAAGAGAGAAGAGAGCCTTTGAGTGGTCAGATTGAAGCCCACATCCTTCATTAATAGGGGAAAAATATACAACATGCCAAGCAGGGCTTACTTTCTCAGGCACACACTCAGAAAATATATAATCTATTTTCCATATTAAGGTGCTGAAGAGAAAAAAGAGTACATGTCTACTTTAATAACGTCAGAAAAAAAAACATAAATTCAACTTCTAGACTTTTAAAAAATCTGCCAAATAAAACCAGGAAGAGCGTTCTTTAGCCAAATCTAAAAACAGAATGAAATAATCATAAAAGTTACAGGCTTACTGTAAACTCTGGCACACTTAGATTCAAAAAGAAGGTTCCACTATGTTTTTAATCCAAGGTTATTTAAGCTAGTCCTAACAACAACAACAATAGCAACAACAACAACAACAACCTCTACTGTTTTGAATTTGGTCTAATGTTTGTGTTATGTTAATAGGTTCCCCCAAATTGCAGGAAAATCTGCTCATAAGATTCTGAGGTTCCCTGCCCCAGTTGGTTTTCATTGGTAAATAAGGTTGCTGGTGGCCAATGTCAGGACAGGGAGACATAAGTGGGACTTTAGGATTCCTGGGCAAGGGACCAGGGAATAAGAAGATAGAGCCACTATGCAGGGAAAGGAGGAAAGAAAGACCAGGCCTGAGAGGTGCCCAGGAGAGATAACAGCAATCCTGTACAAGCTGGGGAAGACTGGCCCCCGCCCCTCACCACACTGGGTCTAAGGCAGCAAAAGTGAAATACAGATTTTAGTAAGTATAGCTCAGTAATATCAGAGGGGAGGTGTTCGCTATGTGGAGGTTTGGGAGTGACTCGGTCATTGAAATGTTCAAGGCATATTAAAATATAAGGCTCGGTGTATGTGTGTGTGTGTGTGTGTGTGTGTGTGTGTGTGTACAGTTTGTCTTTCAGGAACCTAGAACATTGTGGCGGGGGGAGCAAGGAATTCATAGCAGCCACCTGGTCATTAGGGAAGAGATTACTTGGCAACTACAACAAACAGCAGCATCCAACCCAGCAGAGAACAAGAAACAGAAAGACACGATTTAATATGAAACTTATGAGCTTCCATGTTTAAAGAAGAAAGAAGAGAAAATTGCCAAAATCAGAGGCAGTATAGTTAACTCTAAGGATGCACATGAGACCATACAAACTTGATACCTTACTAAAGTTGTAAATAGATGCCAACATAAAAAAGGAATAGTTTTAGAGAACAGTGTGTTTTTCTGTCTCTTGGAAAGGCTTCTGTCTCACTATAATATCTGGAGTGGTCTGCTCTTTCTCTTGTTGATTTGTAATGTTTTCCATATTATATCCCCATAAGCACCACGAGCATTTGAATGTGTTTCAGGGCTTTGCAGATTCTTAAACTAAAACATTTAACAATGCTAAATATTGTTAAGATGTAGTTGCCCTTATACTTCTCATAAATTGACAAAGAGGCCAATAATTCATATAGCTACTTTGAAGAGGGAAATTAGACAGTATATTGTTACACTGGACAAAAGGCATTCTTTATCATGCAATGGCTTTACTTATATGTATATAACCAAGAAAACACACTCATGTTCTTGAGAGATAAGCACAAATTGATACATTGTACATTGTTAGTAAAGGAAAATATCAGCAACAGGGAAATTTTCCTGTATTTATTGGTAGGAAAGCCTTTGCCTATTGGAAGAAGATAAGTCAGTTGAAAAGAATAAATACAACCTATAAGATCCACATGGATAGAGCTCAAAAGCTGATAAGGAATAGAATACAGCAAATACTTATTCCAGAAGAATACCATGTATGAAAAGGCATCGTCTAACATTATCTTAAGTAGCTGCGTAAGTAAGAGTAATAGATAGTAATCTGGGGGGATTATTATTTTATAATTTCTTTAGAATGAAAAGAGAAAAGTAGACATCTAGTGATATTTTCTTTGTTTAAAAACATCTGAAGTAATAATACAGGCTATTAATACTTGTTTACATTAAATAATAAATGCAGTGTCCATTATGTTCTATATTCTTTATTAAACAGGGGAGAATTTATGTGTACTATTTTAACCTGGACAAAAGCCTATGCCTGGAGAGAACACAGGCCATGGATAAGAGCCTGTTATTATTGTTTTCTAAATGGTCACGTTGTCAAACTGCTTATTAAATATTGATTTATATCCATAGAGTTCTGCTGCTCTCATACTTAGCCATAAAAGCTCCTTTGTTCAGAGGGTAGCAGTTATTTCCCTACAAATTTTTGGCCAGAGAGGCCCCAGAGACACTGGAAGCAATGGAGTTTATTGACGTTGCTTTTGGTTATCCACTTCAACTAGAAAGTAAGACCCTATTGCTGAAGACACTACACATTTTGGTTATATCATACAGAATTACTCTTAAGCTAAGCAAGAAACTCTGTTTGCTGGTTGGATGTCTTTTAGTGTCACAAGGTGCCATGCAGGCTGCCTGGTGAGAAGACACCAACAGTCTTGCCCAGTACTGGATGCTGCATGATGTAATTTTGACCTGTCAGGCAAGATGTTTCTACTGGTGCAATAACAGTTAAATGTTTGTGGAGATGACCAATCAGTCCACTGATTGGATTTGAAGCCTACTCTACAGGAAGGAATTCATGACTGGTAGTTTAAACAAAGTCAAGCCCCAAGGATAGAGAATTCATAGGATTTTCTAAGTGGTCTTGTTATCAAACTGCCTTCTAAATATTTATGTTGCTATTCTTCAACCTCCATCAGAGAAATTTGTTATTGCAGTAGGTAGTAGCTAATACAGAGGAGCATTGTTGTTGAGATTAAGAGACTGAGTGTTTGACTGTAGGTGGGACATCTATTATCAATAACCCTCTTCACAGGCTCAGGTTGATTTCTACATTTCTTTTCTGAACCTTCTTGGGTGGTTTCCTTTCAGAAGCAACTTTTCCATGCTCTTATTGCAGATTCCTTAATAGGAATCCAGAGGTGTTAGATTGAATGGTTGATGGCTGCTAAGGGAAGAGGAGCCACTATTCTTTGAGCTTGGTGTATTTAGGAAAGATTCTTGGATGAGGTTTTGTAGACTGTGTTTCATGCCCAGATTCACAAGGTTGTTTTTAAGGTTATTCCTTACTGTGTTATTATTAGAATGATCTGGAAAAGCTTTAAAGAAGGCAATCGGGAAGATTGCAACTTTATTCACATGATGTCAAAAGTCATCATTCAGATTTTTCAAGTCAAGTCGACTGACAGAATAGTTAAGGCTAAAGATAGAAAAGGCAGAGGTGTATCTACCATCTATATCTACATCTTCAGTCCCCAAGTATTCTTCTTTCTTTCTTCTTCTCTCCCATCCATCCTGTATTTCCCCCTTCTCTCTTTCCCTTTCATTCTTTCTGTCTCTTCTTTTTCTTGCAACTCCTTTTCTGTTTATTTAGGTTTATTTTTCATCCCTACCCCCCCTTTGTGGTCCCCTTGGAGTTCTGTCTATATGACCTGTGAAGTGAATCTATAGAATGATCCAAATGTTATCAAAAGGATTCAACTATGGAATCTGAACTTGACCTATTTTCATCAGTCAAAGGGACATTTAGTAAGACTGCACTTAAACTGCAGCACCATTGTGGTCCATCTTCTTGCTAGCCCTCTTTTCATACCCATATTTACTATGGCTTCCTGTACAAGGGGAAAGCGTCCATGGTTGTGAGGTGGCAGGGAAGGCAAGAACTGCCATGATTGAGATTCTCCGGTGAGCCTGCTTCCGGGGTTCTGTGCTTCATGACATTTCACCAACTTTCCTTCTCTCTATTCCTTGGGAATTGGCTTCCCTTATTCCTTTATCCACTTCCTTCACTGGGATCCAGTCGTAGATGAGAACTTAGAAAGTACAGATATGAAGCAAAAATAATACTTAATGAAAATAGGTGGTTTTGAAAGAAAGCAAGGATGTGTATATGGAAGGATTTGGAGGGAGGAAAGGGATATATCATTATTTCTCTTTTTTTTTCTTTTTATCATGGATGAAGACCAACTCAAAACCTAGCTAATGGCCGATTGCTGCTGAGAGGAAGAGTCACCTTTTTGGGGCTTGGTATATTTAGGGAAGATACCTACTGGATTACCATCCAGTATTGGATTACTTACAGTGTGGTTTGACTTTAGATTTAAAAATGTAAACCAATGGTCAAAGCACAGTGATTCACAGGGATATAGAGAACTAACCGCAATAAACTCAACCACCCACAAAAATGACTCATGCAAAGACATTATCATTAATTACTGTTTCTCTTCATCCACTGTTAAACAAAGCCTTACATTCAATTAAGATAAATAAGTACTGGGATTCAGAAGGGGCAAGGTGTCTAGCCTGCTCAGTCTTTACTCAGCTCAGCTGTGTAAACTTGGATAGCCTTTAGGACTCTAGGTCTTGAAGTTGTCAATGCTGTGAGCTTGCTTAGGAAAAAGAAATGTGGCTGCTGGACTTGCTGGTGGGTCATAAATATGTACAGATGAAATTCGTCCTTCTCAATGAAGTAACCAGGATTCACATATTAGGTATTACTGGAGATTCTAGTCTCACCTAGAAGTTAACATGTTGGGTTTTCCTGATACAAATTCAGACTAGTGAGTGACTCTAAAATGTTTGTTTAAGAATATCAAGAGGAAGCTGTAGAGAAAAATTGTTAGCTGGCCCTTCAAGCTAGTGGGTCTCAAACTGTGTAAAGTCGTCTCAGTAAAATGTAAACTGACTGCTGTGTAGTTTTTCCCAAGATTCTGATGTCAATCGCAAACACTACAGCCTAAATGCTATATACTTTTTAAATGTGCCTGTGTTGATTTGAATGTGAAGTAGAAATGGGCATCTGCTGACTTAGGAAATGAGGCAGTGAGCTAGAAAGAGTATTAAGCTGTGTTTGATCCACAGACCAGGAGTTCTGTCAGCTTCCAAGGGGCTACCTCTGAGAATGCACAATTTCTATTCTCAACCCAACACCTACAGACTAAAACTATGCTCCTGAATAAGATTCCCTGGGTGGCTCCTGTGTGCTTTAAATTCTGAGAAGCACTAAAGCATCTAGCCCAGCAGACACACTCAAGGCTGAAGAGGAAAGACATTCCTAGCCCTAATCCCCTCTACTTAACTAAGCAGTCTTCTATCTTGATTTTTACCAGTACACCTCCCCAAAGATAGAGATATTTCTTTATTGCTGTTCATTAAGTTGAGCTTCAAATGAAAGCCAGAGCATTGCAGCATTCTTAAAAAAAAAAATGGGGCGGGAAGAAAGCTTGTTGCACCCATTTCTGTAAACAATGGTTTCCCACACACTACTTGCGGAACAGAAAAAATGTGCTGGTCCCACATTCCACCTATTAAATTAGAACTTGATGGGATGGAGGACCAAGGCTGGCATTTTCTTTTTCTTTTCTTTCCTTTTTATTTT
The DNA here is from genome assembly GCA_964023405.1 of Apodemus agrarius. Lineage (NCBI taxonomy): Eukaryota > Metazoa > Chordata > Mammalia > Rodentia > Muridae > Apodemus > Apodemus agrarius. The sequence continues at coordinate 20,226,605 of OZ030014.1, read as the reverse complement.
CTTTTTTCTTTTTTATCTACATCTGATTTTATAAGACAATTTTTTCTCTTTTTTAAAAAAAATTTACTTTTTTAAATTGGATATATTCTTTATTTACATTACAAATGTTATCCCCTATCCTATCCTCCCTCCCCCTGCTTCTATGAGGGTGTTCTTCCACGCACCCCACCCCCACCTCCTCACCCTTGATACCCCTGCAATGGGGCATCTATCCAGACTTCATAGGACCAAGGACCTTTCCTCTCCTTGATGCCTGACAAGGCCATCCTCTGCTACATATGCAGCTAGAGCCTTGTGTACTCCTTGGTTGGTGGCTTAGTCCCTGGGACTTAGTCTGGGGGGTCTTGTTGGTTGATATTGTTGTTCTTCTGATGAGGTTGCAAACCCCTTCAGCTCCTTCAATCCTTTCTCTAACTCCTCCATTGGGGACCCTGTGCTCAGGCTGATATTTTCTAAAGCCTGCCCATGGATTTTAGTGGGAAGCTAGTTTTGAGAACTACTGTGGTGAGCGCTCTGATTTATCATTGTCTTGTTTAATATATTACAGAGCAGTTAGTCATTTTGGCTTCCCGGAAGACTCATATCAGTTACTTCAATTAATAAAATATTCACATGCATTATAAGATCAATTAAATATTTAGTGCACGCCCCTGTTTTTAGATGATGGCTGACTGTGTACACAAGGAAACAAATAGGTAGCAAGTGTATCAAATAGTAATAAGCAAATTATTATTATTATAGTTTATAAAATAAAATGCAATACTTTTTTATTAGATTTTGGCTTTTTCATATCTTTAGACACCACAGAGCAAAGTATCATAGCTTTTTCTTTGTAATGCCTTCTGGATGACTGGCATGGAGACCACCATGGGGGGGGAGTTCCTTAGAAGAAAAGAATCAGCTGCTATGAACCATTCACAGTGAAGATAGAGTCCTATACAATTTCTTAGCGCTGCGGCTCCCAAATTTCATTTCAAGTAAAATAATGAGCAAAGTTCACATATCACAGCCTTCACACAGGAGCTGAAAATGACCAGGGTGTCAAGTAACTAAGTGAGGTAGTTAGACACGTGACTGAGCTGAAGAAACAGTCACGGGCCTGGCGCAAGAAGAGCAAGTCTAACTTTAAAGTCCACGCCAAATGAAATCCGATTCCAAAATATATAAAACAAAGGCATAGCGCTGAAAGTTTCTTTAAAATTATTTCCTTCAATTTTGAAAATAAAATCCTTTAAAATTTTTGTTCTTCTAAAGTAAAGCCCCTTGTTTCAGTTATTGCATTTCTTATATCTGTCTTCTTTAAATGCCCGTTGAAAAATGATGTGAACAAGACAATATTTTTGTTCCATTTGGGGTGTTCAAGTCTAGAAAAAATACCCATATATAAGATCACAACCCTTCAAATTCCAATGTTCTATGGCCAGAAGTGGCCCCATCCCAAGCACTGGGAGACATCTTTAACCTCCCCTCCACCGTCATCCTGGCTCTTTGAATGTTAATGACATCATACTTCACTTGTGGCATTGATCATATCACCATGAAAGACGACAGACCTCAGGCTACACTTGAGCTTATGTTCTTTCTCTTTCATTAAGCTTAGAATCCTTCTTAAGTTAAATGAGGATCTTTAATGCTGTACGCAGAGAATTTGTAGTGGTAGATTGTATGTAAATAGGAATACTCCAAATATTTATCATTAGGTACTTAAGAAATGACGAAATACTGACTTGGCAACTGTCCTATCGCGTGCACACTATTAACTGTCCTCACGATTCTCCTGCCATTTTATCATCTGCAAATCTTATAAGCAAATCATAGAAAAGAGTCTCTGGGAGGTTCGCAAGCAAAGTAAGGATCATCGTAATTATCATCGTGAAAGTGCACCTCTCGTCTGAGTGTGGCCCACACCTTTAATCCCAGCACTTGGGAGGCAGAGTCCAGTGGGTCTCTGTGAGTTCACAGCCAACCTGGTCAACATAGAGAATTCTGGGTTTTGGGGGGGGGAAGGGGAGAAGGAAGAGGGGGAAGTAGGAGAGGGATAGAGGGAGAGAAAGGGGAGGGGAAGGGGAAAGGGAGGGGGAGAGAGAAGAAGAGGAAGGGGGAGAAGTAGGAGAGAGACAGAGGGAGAAGGAGGGGGAGGGGAAGGAGGAGAGGGAGAGAGAGACAGAGAGAGGAAGAGGAGGAGGAAAAGGAAGAAGAGCAAGAAGAAGAGGAGGAGGACAATGAGGATGAGGAGGAAAAGGAGCTTTTCCCTATTGGATGGTTATAGCTGGTGTTACTTTTACAATTTTTAGGCCAGGTAGAACTGTCTACTTCTATTTACTCATAATATATATATATATATATATATATATATATATATATATATATATGTGTATATATATATATATATATATATATATAATTTAAAAAAATAATGCCAACCACAGGGAGATGGTTATGAACCATAGTAAGGATGTAGAAGTTTGCTTGAGGTAGATACTGATTACAGACTTCTATAAAAAAAAATTACCCTTAAGGCTTTGAGTCAAGTACGCCATTGGTCAGGGCAGGAATTCCTCTTTAAAATGAGAAGATCTGCTGGGCATATTCAAAATTCACTATCAATTCCTGTAATACTTAAACTGTATCTCAGTCAGGACGCAGTATGAATAGCAAATAGAACATTTCAATTTTTATTTTTTCCTTTACAATTACTCACAGTTAAGGCTGGTGGTCCTGGAGGTCCCATATCACCCTAAAATAGATGAAAGAAAAGCTGGGATTAACAACAGCACCTTTCTGTACATTATGTAAGAGATTATGGAGAGAAGCAGCATAAAAAGGTCAATCTTTTTTCTTACGTCTTCATCTATTCCTTAAGAACTTCATGATATAGTTTGAATCATATTCTTCCCCCCATTTCCCACATCCCCCCAAACCCTTCTCTATTTCTCTACCAGCAAATTCATAATTTGAAAGGACATAAAAATAGGATTTTTCTTGATATAATTTTCTGCACCACGAGAGCAGTATCATGTTCTCTTTGGGGCTTGTGATATAAAAATCTCCTCGTGTGTCCTCATGCTTTCTGCAATAGCAAAGGGTGTTTTGAAAAACTAAAATAATCTAAATTTTTTTTTATTCTTTTGACTATGAATCCAAAATTAGAAAAAAAAATATCTTTCCAAATATGGTTACTTGCCAACGGAGCAGCTGGGAAGCATCACGGAGGCAGATAATTTTTCTGACAAAGTTTGTATGAGGATCAGCAGAAATAATAAGTGGCTCTCCCCCCACCCCCACCCCGCCCCACTCCATGCCTTCCAGCTGCAAGGAGCTGTTCCCACAGCCTCTCCCAGGCTATGCTGAATGGGCATCACTTGTGCCTCCGGCTTTCAGAAAGCCCCCTCCCTCCGGCTGTGAGGACTGATTTCCAGGACTAGAATTGCTTTGCTGACCTATGTGAATACAGCTTTCCAGGTGTGTGCACCTTGACTACTAAAAAGTCCTTGAAAATGCTGGGCGCGGCTGCGTGCACTCTAAATGCCAGCACCCAGAGGGAAGAGGCAAGAGGATCTCTGTGACTTTAAGGCCAGCCTCACTGACATTTGCAAGTTCCAGACCAGCCAGGGTTACACAGTAAGACCATGTCTTTTAAAAACAGTCTTTGTGAAAGTATCCAAAGTTCGTGGTGTGCCACCCACCCTGGTGTTTTTCTGTCTCCGGAGTTCTAGTCATTTAGTGAGAACTCCATAGTCATCAGGACCAAGTGCCTTTGCTGTGCTTTTGTTGCCTTGAACATTCTGGAGTCCATGTGATCTGTGGCGTGTGCCATGGGGTTGTCGTGCTAAGTATATCTGGGATTCTCTTTTTTCTCATTAAACTTAGTTAACTCAAGTTTTAAGACTTAGCACTGTAGATCCACTGTTTTGGGGACTAGCGCATTAAAGTAACAGTAGTTAAGGAACTTAACTCAGTTGCTGAGGATTGCTCTGTGAGATCATCTCCAGCGCAGAGATAAATATTTAAGACAGGCAAGGAATTCTGTCCCTGCTCAGCCCAAGGAATAAATGTAGATATGTACAACTCCCATGAGACCAGGATTGACTGATTACTGCACTCAGTGCAACCCTTGACTTTAATATTCATGGGCTCTCATTGAGAGGCCACTTCCAAAATGCTGTTATGAAACGGTACAGGGGGAGAACACAAGAAACAGATCCCTTGATCTAAAGTGGAGGCTCAGAGTAAGCTTCCTTTCCCTCAGCACCACCTGCCTGATCACTGAGGTGACAGCTTGGGGTGGTTGGCTGCGTTTCCTGACACAGGACACCTTTGCTAATGTGCCGATGGAACACGCATGCTGTCAAGCAAAGGTGAGAAATGGGAGGTTTCACTCCCGTGTTAATCTCAACTAGGGACTGCACACACAGCCTCTCACACTGAAGCAATCAAAATGCTCTCCTCACTCACAAGCTTTTCACACAGCAGTCCTCTGCCATATTCAGGATATTTGTGTGTGTGTGTGTGTGTGTGTGTGTGTGTGTGTGTAGATTCAGTACCTTTTCTCCTTTTGGGCCAGGTGGACCTTGAGGACCGGAGTCACCTTTCAAACCCTAAAAGAACATAACAAAAATAATTTTATATGGAAGAGTCACCAAAAATTTCAATTACAGACAGATTAATAGAAAAAAAAAAGATTTATGCTTCCCTGAACTCCCAAATCCCATTCTTTCCTTTCTAGAATGGAAACAGGCAACTGGCACCACCTGATAAGCGCCATCTGCGCTGTGGTGGCTTCAGATACATTAAACCAGCGCGGGGCCTCAATATTGCATATTTGTGCAACTTTGCTTCCTGCTAAAATTACATTAATTCACCATCTGGGGAACCATCATTTAGATCTATATGGGCTTTGAAATAGTCTCTTTGGATTAAATTTGTGGATGTTATAAGTACCTCTGATTTAGCATTGATTTAGCCTTTATAAAGCTTGCCAAAAAAATTCATGAGTTACATCAAAAAACATATTCATGTCTCTATCAGGAAATTTAATTACTGGGAGGAGGCCTACAGAGGCTGGGTTCCTCTACCACTCCCTGGGCTGGAGGTGAACCGAACCGTAGCATCTTGTCCATTTGAAACTATGTTTCAGTTTTCTGATCCTTTCTTTTTTTAAACCTGGATTTATACAGATATCAAACGGAACTACATGAGACAGAAAATTTGTCAGATAAGTTTTTTTTTTCCACAAATCCTCCTGATTCTTGGGTGTTTTGGGATACTTAGTTGGTGATGGCTATATCAATTCTTCAGCCGAAAGTGTTCTCTGTGGAAAAAGAAGGTGAGTTGGACAGACACTTCCTGACTAGGTGTAAGCAGGGAGGAGACCTTCCTTTATTTTGAACACCTGGGATGAGGGAGAAGGAATAGAGGGGAAAGGGTGCATTTGGGACTGATATTGCATATAGTAATATCTATATGGGCTTTGAAATATCCTCTTTGGATTAAATTTAAGTCTAAACACCTTGCTGTTTCTACCAGATGGATCTAGCTATCACTGCCTGGGAGTTTTGTAGGGAATAAATCATGCACACCCCAGCACCTACAGATATTCAGTATTGAATCCAAGAACAAACCAAAGTAATAAAAAATAATTAGACGAAACAATGTTGTTGTGCAGAGAATGTGAAAGCCTTGTCAGACATTAACAAAAACTAAGGATGAATAAAACATTCAACTTGAAAAAACGACTTTGAAATGAATAAATACCTTAATATATTTTAATCGTTATTTTAGTGCTCAATAAATAATATTTGAAGTATAGTCATCTACTCTACTGTATTTGGAATATTTTTTGGAGCATCTATCTACTCCTTTCTAAAGCAGGAGATACTTGAGAGTAAAAGCAGGCAGGAGAATATCCTAACCACTTACGGGGAGACAGGTGCCATCTGTGTGAATGGATTTCTATCACGCATTTATCCATGTGTCCACTAAGTATTTTCCCTGTACCTTGTGGCCACTCACTATCCTAGACCTACACTGTCTGGTAAAGAAGCTGCACATAGGTTGTTCCTCTTCTCCAACCCCCTTCTTCTCAGTGACAAGGACTGAGCCCAGAGCCTTGCTCATGCTGCCAAGTTCTTTACTACTGAGCTGTATTTCCAGTTTGGTTTATAATGTGCATGTAGCATAAGGAAATGTTCGATAGTCCATTAATACTTTTTATGCTACTCATTGAAATGATAATGTTGGAAATAATGCATCAAGTAATGTATCTTGGTAAAAGTAATTTTGCCTGTGTCTTTTACCTTTCTCCACCGTGGCTAATAGAAACTGGAACATATTTACTTTTGTCTTGAGTGTGTAGCTTTCTCTATATTTCTGCACCACTTTGGAGATCAGACCCAAGAGAAGAAGGTGGTAACAAAAGTAACCTCTATTACCTAATGCTAATCAGGCTCCTCTGAGCACTCTTCATAAGTCTGGGCTATACCCCTTCCTGCTTTTGGCTTGGTCAACCTGGTTATCTAAAAGTATTGGTAGTAAGCTTACAAAACTCTTCCATCCTTGGAATGGCAATGCCCTAAATTAACCCTTAAGCCCCACCTGCCCAAGGACTTCCTGAAATGCTGGGAGTTGTAGTTCTTGGAAAATAAGAAAGCCTCATGGATAGTACAGTAGACTATAGTTTTGTCCAGATAAACCCCTACAACTCATGGCTTGAGGCCATTGTCAGTGGGGGAAATTCTGGGAAACAGGCATGACAAAAGTCCATCCCTTGGTCAGTAGTTAATACTAAATAAGGCTTACTTTAAATCCCATGTGGTGGAATTGGTTTTTCTCCAGCAAATCTCAGGGTTAACTGAATCTGCTCTTCATCTCCTCCCTTTGACGTCTAGTTCATGGCTGTCTTTAACAAGAATGCCTCTAGACCAGAACTGTGCCTACCTGATATCTCCCTTTAGGAATCCCTGCGCCCACACGGCCTCCTCTGTGCTGCTCTCTACACCTACAGCTAGGTCCTCCTTATATCTGGAGATGTGCCTGACCCTTACTACAAGTCCCCTGTTATAGCTGTTTTGAATAAAAACTCTTCCATGCTACAAATAAGTAAGTAAATAAGTAAATAAATAAGTAAGTAAATAAGCAAATAAATGCAGGCATTTTTCTTCCACAAAGTTAAGATTCTTGCCATTTGTAAGACTTGTGAGATGGACAGTAAGCATTTCAGTGGACGCGATGAGACAAATTCTGGACAGAGCTGTCCTAGGTAGGGGTGGTTAGAAGCCACCTCTGCACACAGGGAACTGACTACTGTTTTAGAAGGTTTCATTCCCACAACAGTCCTGGGGAACAGTGGAGAGGGGATGTAAAAGAGCAAGTAGAAAAGTCGCTAAGATGGCGCCTTATGACGCGTGGTATTACATTAGGGTCACTCAGAGGTCAAAGCATCTAGATATGGGAAGGATTTCTTTTTAATTAAGTGGGTGGCCACTTCAATGTTATTAGCCAGCAAATCTATTAGATGTGCTCAAGACTTTGCAATATGGTATTTGGGAGTCAGGAAAAGAATAGTGTTTACTGCATCCTCCTAGGTAGTCAGGGTACCTGCATAAAAAACAAGTATATGCAATAGAATCATTGTTTTAAGAACAGTTAGTGAGTGGCTGTCTCTTAACAAAGGTTATTTATTATTTTTTATGGCAAGTAAAGGTTAATTAATAGCGCTTTTTGTGGTGTTTCACACTCAGGTTGACAGATATATAACAACTGTGCTTTAAGTCATAGAGAATAAAAATGCGGCTGAGAAGCGTTGTATTCATCAGGCTCCTACAGCTATGGCCATGGAAGTAGACCCATGTAACTCATGTCCCTCATGACAAAGCACCACGGTGTTAATGCTGCTATGGGTTTGTAATAGGCTCCGAAAAGCAGCCTGGTGATGCTTTTCGCAAGTCTGCTTTTTCTTCTCCAGTCATGCTGTTGCTGCTATCAACGTTATTGAATGCCAGAGGAGAGGGGAAAAAAGACACAGCACAGAGCATAAAACACATTTAGAAATGTGAGCCTTGGTCTTTAACACCCGAGCTGTGCCTTCTAGATAGCAGACTTACGACCAGGGAACCCTGACGATATGGCTGCCTAAACACCACCTGCGAAATGGCAACACCTGTTGACAAGCCAGGGCAGGTGAGGGGAATTTCAGGAGCCCGCGCCCCCCCCCCCCCCCCCCGTCTCTAGATGAAGAACCAGCACCAGTCAATGGCTGTAAGAAAGGAATCGGCTCCCCCAGGACATGTGCCCAGCCCTGGGTTATCCAATCCTAAAAACAAGCTAACTGCTCTAAACACAGGTACATAAGAACATCATAAAATGGGCTTGGTCCGTGTGTGTGTGTGTGTGTGTGTGTGTGTGTGTGTGTGTGTGTGTGTGTGTTCCATGTGAAGAAAAATTGTAGAAGAGGTCATGAACTTGGGGAGTGGTGGGGAGATATGGGAGAAGTTAGAGGGAGAGACGGGAGGAGTAGAAATATTGCAAACCCAGTGTTCATCTAGGAAAGTTTTTATTTTTTTAATCTATAAAACTTAAGGTTAAGAAGCACAAAACATCAAATGCAATGGATTTTAAACTTGAGACATGGATGGGTGTCTATTATTAGGGGTCTCAGTAATATTATTCCCTGAAGCACGGTGGTTGTATCTGCATGTAATGTGAGATGGGATGTTTTCTCTAAAGGGATGTTGTTGCAAAGAAAGCAAATAGACTGCAGAGATTTTCATTGGGAATAAAAATCTACTGTGCATATAATATAGCATTTGAAAAAATCAGATAGTATAAAATGTTATTTATTTAAAAATTTAAGGTACCAATTAATTCCCTGTCCTATCTACTGATCTAATCCTGTCTCCTAGCAGTGGCAACAGCTGTCACCAGATGATACTTTCTGGTTTTGTGACTTCAGGGTTTTCATAATTAGTCAGCACAGATCGCACTGGTGTGTGGAGATCTGTGTGATAATTCGAGAAATGTCAGTTACGGTAATTCTGTTGTAGAATGTTTCAAAGATCAAAATAAACATAGAGGGAAGACCAAGCTGAATGACTGAAACCTACTCTTTTGAGGTTGAATGGAAAGAAATTAATGAAAGAGGTATCTATCAAAGATAAATCCGCCACATCTAAAAGCTTTTAAAAACAGAGTGTAATTGCTCGCACAATTCTTTTTTTTTTTTTTTTTTTTTGGTTTTTTTGAGACAGGGTTTCTCTGTGTAGCCCTGGCTGTCCTGGAACTCACTCTGTAGACCAGGCTGGCCTCGAACTCAGAAATCCGCCTGCCTCTGCCTCCCAAGTGCTGGGATTAAAGGCGTGCGCCACCAACGCCCGGCTGCTCGCACAGTTCTTATGTGTGTTGAGCACACTTCTACTGTTGCATGCAGGAGAACTCCTGTGATTCTCCCAGGATATAGGCAAATACTAATAATCTGATTTTCACACTGTGCAAATAAAGGAACGAGGGGGATAAGTAACGTGACCTGTAGTTACTGGAAGAGCTGGCCAGACAGCCTGGCTTCAGAGGGTACAATAGGATACATGCATGCATCTGAAGTCTGTTCTAAGAAACTATTGTTGAATTCGTTCCATGCTACATAACAATCAGAATCACTTAACTATCCAGCAAACCAAGGTCTTACATTTTTGAAGGGTAAATTGTAGACATTTAAAAACTTTGCAATTTCTATATTGCTTAGTAGCCATCACATGTACTGTGGTGGAAATACATTTATTAATACTTCAGAGTCTAAACACAAAGTTTATACAAGTTTACACAAGTACACACACACACAAACGTGGAGAATTTGTGTTGTCTAAATGAATAAAGGCTATTTAATATTACTTGAGAACCTCGAGGACACAACATATTCTGCTTCCCTTTGTCTCTTTTAGAACTTATAATATAATCAACACTTTTCTCCTTGCCTTTTCCCCCATCTCAACTCTCCCACACACCTTTCCTTGCTCTCTTTTAAATTCATGGACCTCTTTTTAAATTAAATGTTATCGCATATGCATATATATACACACACATATGTATGTATGTATGTATGTACACATGGCCGAGAATTGTCTTGTCCTAAACCCCACAGTGCCCAGCTGAAAAAGAATGGACCACAGTGTGCTTCCTTTTTCTAGCTATTTTGTGAAAAAGTCAGCACAGAATGATGTATTATATGATACATCACATCACACTAAATCCAATATGCAACAGGGAAAGCCATCAAGACGGGTCTGTTTGAACTCATTTAGTGGAAATATTAAATCATTACAAGTCACTGTAATGTAGAGAGTCGCCTAGAAGGTGGCAAGCTTGGTATATTGAATTTGCTCCCTTGCATTCTAACTGAATATTCAGGAAGCTAAAATCCCTGTAGTGACTGGGCTTTAGTGAGATTTAGTGAGATTTAAAAAGCACCATTAACATACCATATATTCCCTAAAAGGTGTGCCTGCAATTACAAGGTCAGCATGAATGCATGAATGGTCTCAAGTGCTGAAATGCTTTAGTTTGCAGTCAGGTGCTTCACCCTGAAGAACAGGCAGTGGGGCAGGGAATGGTTTAGTGGGAAAATGAGACCTTTCTGTCAAGCATTCAGAATTAAAGGCTGATTTTACTATTTTCTGAGTTGACTATGGAGATGGTGTTTTCCTCCCCCCCCCGCCCCCAGATATTTAGGAGCCATAAGCAAGAACTAGGGGCAAGCAATGGGAGCTTGCTTTCTTCTTTAGTCTTATTAGCTGTGAAGATGCTAATGTGAAGATGTAAACATTCTTTTTTAGAAACTACTTTTATTAGAAATTGGAAGCGCAGTCTTCTGCTAGCCTTTTGGCCTGCTAGATCAAGGCATTATGGCAGGTGACTTCCTGAGCAGATGAATGGGCTGTTTCCTGCTTGGTGTCATACTCCTTAGTCTTAAGGAATCACAGGGTGAAAGGAATAGAACCTTTCTTACTGGAGTTGTGCTTGATTCCTGCAGGATCATCCCATTCAAGGAGGAATGCTTATCTCCCCACAAGTGCACTCTCCATAGGTCTGGCCTTATTCAATGAATAAGGATCAGGCAGGGTAAAAAAATGGGCCTTGGCTTATGCTCCAGAACTCTTACCATTGAACGGAGTACCATTGTGCAGTGATAGCAAGATAGGCAAGATGCTGCACATAAACAAGTGGGTCAGCATCCTGATGTAGCAAGAGAAGGAGATGAGCATGTGTACAGACTCCTCGGCTGGAAGCCCCTGGTTCTAGGGCCTCACATAGTCTAGGAAATTCACTGAAAAGGAGAAGACCAAGAAGGACTAGTATCTCCATAACAATGTGAATGGATATTCTTGGGAAATATGCAGGGAGCTAAAGCTGAGGGTGGCACAAAGACACTTGTACCAGGGGGGGACTCCTGGGACGTGTCTCTTTTGGAAGCAAGTCTCTGATGAACCCTCTTACTTCTTCCAGAATCCACAAAGATTGGTCTTCAGCCGTCCTTCTTGTTGTGAAGGTCTACAGCACGCAAGATGGATTTCACAATACCTCTAGGCATGCCAAAGGCTTCCAGGCATTATGCAGCTGAACAGAGAGAACTGTGGGTAGTGTTTCCTTATACTTGATTCATAAAGTAGGCAATGTGGCCCTTGAAACCGTGTATGCCGTGTGTGTATAAATGAGAATATAAACGGAGGATAAGGGTTGTTACTGTGAGCTCCCCATGCAATCTGTGTTTGGATAGAGAGTAGTGACTGTTGATTTGAACAGGTACATTTCAAAAACATGAAATGGAAAATTAGCCTATTGCTCAAATTTCATTCTAAGATCTGTGGTAGCCCTCTGTAAGGAGGGGCAATAGCTCTCTAGGGAAAGGGCAGGATTTGAATTGGATTCAAAGGCGTCAAAGGCTGAAGCATACTTTAGCTTGAAGCACTCTTGTATGGGGTGGTCCAGGGGTCATTGTTTTCTGGAAAGGGGCGTGACCCTAGTACAGCACCTTTCTTTTCTCCCTTCTTCTCTCTACATAAATGCATTCCTACAGTCACAGCCTTCTCTAGAGGGAGACATGGGTGACATGGACTGTGATGGCCAGCTGGGAACACAGGTCACTTACTGAACATAGACAGGAAGAAATTGATAGTGAAAGTAAGGCCTTTTTAAGAGTCAGCAAGAAATAAAGGTGAAGAAAAGACATTCATAAGACAAATGAAGCCTTGAGAGCCCAGTAATGAAATGGAAACAGTGCCGTAAAACAGCTGTGTAAAAACCCACCTCCATCCTTCCTTTCTTCTGACTGTGGCTGGCTCTGCCAAGGACAGCCAGCTTTAATTGCGTTAAAAGAATATTTCAGTGGTAAAATCTAAACAGAACATTATTTAAAAGAGAATTAGGCTTACATCTTGTCCATTAAGGCCAGCCAGACCAGTGTCTCCTTTGGCTCCTGGTTCACCCTGGAAAGGAATAATTTAAACAATAAAAAATAATGTATTTCAAAACCTTTACTAAGAAAAATCAAGAGAGCTATGTCGTTTGGCTATATATATGTAACAAAGTGATTAGTTTGCTAATCCCCTGAAAGAAACACGTACTTAAAAATAAGCAATTCTGAGCCCTAAAACCAGAGAAGTTCAAAGGTTCAAAGGAATACTGCATAAAAATGATTCGAGTAGACTTAGAAGACGGATTATTTCTTTTCTTCTATAAGCAAGAAAGAACTTTCTGGAGGGCAATTTGGCAATATTTATCAAGGCTCATAAATCAGTTCCTTCCACCTGGCCCTGTGATTTTACTTTAAGAATGTATCCTAAGGAAATAACCAGATGAAAAGCTTAAGGCACCTTCTAACAAACACAGAGGTATTTATGAGAAACATTCCAAATGCCCAGAAATAAGGACCCGATTCAATAAATTATCACACATAGATAAATAGACTATGGGGCAGCCACAAAGGTCATGCTATGCTTATTTTATACTGTAAAACTACTGGCATCTGAACAGTAGAACCCGCAGAACAGAGTAAAAAAAAAATCTAGTGTATATATCTCATCCAACATGCACCCTTTTTAAAAAAGAGATTGAGTCTTCATTGCGATTGGGACATCTTTATGACAACCCACCTCACCAAAGCTTAGGGAACTTTGTGAGGAAGGAGGCAGAAAGAGAAGCAGGCGAGGGAGTCTGTGACATGTCTGCTGGACAAGACATAGTTACCACATTCACTAAGCATAGCACCCATAGTTACCAGCACAAGACCAAGCCAGTCAAAACCCTGGCACAGATCGTAGCGATGCATTATAGGTTCTGCCCCTTAATAGTGGGCTTCTGGCAGATGGCATAGGCTCTTATTAAGCCACAATTGTTGACGATGATCATTAATATCATGGTCAATGATGCGTAACAATAGTGACATTTTTTTTTGCTCAATTTCTGTCTGAAAGATGGATATATTTATTAGTATAGCATGTAAACCTATGCACAATTCAATTTCTTTTAAAAAATGCTAGCCTGTTTATCCATTTACCTAATTACCTCCACATCAGCCTTCAACGGGTCTTGGGAATAATAGTGGGGGAAAAAAACAAAGTGAGACCATTAAAGTAAGAGTTGATGCATTCTGTGGCTACTGGTGTTTCTCTTCACGTCATAGCTCAGTATTTTGTATATATTGTTGTGTATAGAATGTGTGTTGAGTGTAGAGAGTGTGTAAGTATACTGTGTGCATGCGTTTAGTGTGGGGGAGTATTATGTACAGTGTGTTGTGTATGTACTATTTGTTGTGTGTGTGTGTAGGTTGTAATACATCTGCTTTGTATCACTAAGGTGTTTTTTTTTTCACTTCTATTCTTTGTGAAATTTTTTTTGATGAGCATTGTTATTTTTCTTGCAAAAAATATTAAATTAATGGGGGCTGGAGAGATGGCTCAGTGGTTAAGAGCACTGACTGCTCTTCCAGAGGTCCTGAGTTCAATTCCCAGCAACTACATGGTGGCTCACAACCATTTATACTGGAATTGATGCCCTTTTCTGGTTCTCATACACACAAAATAAATAAATCTTAAAATACTATTAAATTACCAGTTTTAAGAAATTACTACATTTTAAAGAGTGAAATAGTCTATAAATAGAAATGCATATATGTAGTCCCAGTGATCTAAGATTATTAGCATCTAATAAAATGAAGTATAAATAACCCCTGGGATATAACGCATACACACAGGTAAAATAAAATGAACCTCAGTTTTCACAGCCTGTAGAGACTAGAAATGCAGTGAGGATTTTAGGCTTAAAACACCAGGGGAATAGTTACTCCAGAGTCTCAGTGGCCACCGGCCACATGTGTCTCTTTGGATTAATATCTTTTTTAAAATTTAACAATTGATTCTTTATCCAATGAGATGGCTCAGCAGGTAACACACTTGCCACTAAGCTGTGAGACCCGAGATCAATATCTTCATCCCACATAGCAGAGGGAGAGGATTGACCCCCTGAGCTGTCCTCTGATTCTCACTGTGTGCAAGGGCATGCAGGCCTTCCCTCCCCCCACTCTCCAAACCCAAACCAAAAACAAAGCACTATGAATGAACCTAATGCTAAGAATCATCTCCCAATTGTCCTAGACACATTTCAAGTGAGATCCACGCATTTTCTGTCATGACAGAACATTCACCTGGACAGTGACGATCTAGACAGGAGTCATGTGTCTAGCACCATAGGATGTGGCTAATGGGGTGTGCATAAGGACCTTAAAAATCTGTAGATTTTAATGACAGGAGTCCTAATAATGGGGCTGAAGTGATGAGTTGTCAGTTAAGAACCCTGGCTGCTCTCCCAAGGATTCAGCGTCATTTCCTAGTACCTTCACAGGAACTCAGATCTGTCTGTAATTCCAGACCCGGGGGATCTAACTTCCTCTTCTGGCTCCCCAAGGTACCAGGCACATATGTGTATCACATGGGCATACATGTGGGCAAAACATCCATGTACATACAAACAAATTGTAAAAAAAGAGTCCTACCAACCAAAGAGTACCCATGGAGGGACCCATGGCTCCAGCTGCATAAGTAGCAGAGGATGGCCTTGTTGGACATCAAAGGGAGGAGAGGCCCTTGGTGAAGGCTCAGTGCTCCAGTGTAGAGGAATACCAGCACAGGGAGGTGGGTGAGTTGGTGAGCAGGGGGAGGGGGAATGGGATAGGAAGTTTTTGGAGAGAAAACAGGAAAGGGGATAACATTTGAAGTGTAAACAAAGAAAATATCTAATTTAAAAAAAGGAAAAAAAAGGAAAGAATAAAGCAAATAAATAAATAAATAAATAAATAAATAAATAAAAGAGTCCCATTGACAGAGAAGAAAAAACATTTATCTACTTATGAAAATGAATTGCCTATAAGGTGCATAACAGTTATTTATAAAAGTGGAGTGAAATTTTTGGCATAGGAAGACAAATAGAATTTCACAGGTACCATCATCAATATTTAAAATGTATTCAACCATCAACACAATCTCGGGTTTGAAATAACTCTGGGGCCAGTGATTCTGTTCAATGGCATATCATAACACCTAGCATAAGTTGTGTTAAACCTGGGGGTTCAGCTTTCAGCACCTCAAAACAGAGTTAAAAGCATATATTCTTAGAGGATGTTAGAAAACTTGGCACTGACTGAAAGGAGGGCAAAGGGAGATGAGCGTTCGTGATGATGTAATGACGGTGAGGATGGTGATGGAGAGGACGGTGATGGAGAGGGTGGTGATGGTGAGGATGATGATGGAGAGGATGGTGATGGAGAGGACGGTGATGGAGAGGGTGGTGATGGAGAGGGTGGTGATGGTGAGGATGATGATGGAGAGGATGGTGATGGTGAGGATGGTGATGGAGAGGGTGGTGATGGAGAGGGTGGTGATGGTGAGGATGGTGATGGAGAGGATGGTGATGGTGAGGATGGTGATGGAGAGGATGGTGATGGTGAAGATGGTGGTAGTAATGGTGCTGATGCTGATATGGACTGTGGTGCTGCAGTGAACAGAGCTGATAGTCTGATGAAGTTAATCCTGTACGGTAAGAGGGTGCACGTTCCAACAGAAAGCCAAAGAAGCAGCATACCACTTCAAAGTGATCTCCAGTTAATAAAAAACATAATAATCTACTATAAGCACCAACATTCTACATAGGGGTAAACCAAAGGCAGGAGAACGTGAGTCAGATGCCCACGGCCCCTAATTCAACTCAGGCGCCCTGATTTAAAGCCGGCATTCTAAACATATTACATTCATTCGTTTCAAAATATAAAATCATTATGAAGCTGAAATGCAGCACATATGGATCTTTTCAAAGAAAGAGGCCAATTTGCTTAAAATGTTCATAGTGTAGGTCCCAGAAGGCACACAGGGGCTGGAGAGAGCTTGGTGGTCCAGAGAGCTTGCTGCTCTTCCAGAATGATGAGTTTTGTGCCCAGCACTGACACTGGATGCCTCCTAGCTGCCTGTAACACCAGATTTTAGGGGATATGGTTGCTTTGGTCTTCATGGACGAACACATGTGCTTACCTGTGCCTTTGCACATGTGCGTGCGCGCGGGCGCGCGCGCGCGTGTGTGTGTGTGTGTGTGTGTGTGTGTGTGCAGTGTGTATGTGAGCGCACACGCGTGCACACACACTCGCCTCCTCACACACCGAATGAATAAATAAATATTTTTTTAAAAAGAAAAACTTAGGCTGGTCAGTGTTTTTATCGAAGGGTGTGCAACTGGCAGAGTCAGGGTCCACATTCGCTCTCTTCCTGCATACCTATCTATCTGTCATCTGGGTGTCTAACCTCAGACAGAACTCTCGTCAACTCTCTGTGGTGGGATGTCCCCTACACTATCAGGTGTTCAGTGTTATCCCAGGCCTCTTTGCACGGTGGACCAGAAGCCAGCCTGTCTTCTACTCCATGTCTCCTCGGTAACAGCACATAGAAAAGCCTACAGACATTTCTAAACATCCCCTAGAGGGTAACACTACTTCTAGTAAAGAAAACCACTGATAAATTTATTGTGCATATAGAGTATATACGTAGTGTATTCATGATACGAAACATTTCAGTGATCAAAACCATGTTGTAATAAAATAATGAAAAGAAGGAATGAAATGTGCGGTCTGGCGCTTAATTCTGGGTTGATCAAATAATACTTGTAAGCTTTAAAGGATGGAAAGGATGGGTAGCTGAATGTAGCCAGGTCTTGGAGCAGAAAGTGCATCCCCGAGCATGGGACAAGGTACCCATCACAGCGAAAACGTACTGTGTTTGATAAATTATTAACAAACTGATAAGGTCATCATAATCTAAACCAAGAATAAATTAGAAAAATATTATTTGGTGTCAGATTGATTAAAACAATTATCAGGGAGAATTTTCATTGTTAACATTAGAAAAAGAAGTATATACTAACTGGTAGTCGGGCTAAGTATGTAGGGGAAAGACACCAAAGAAGTACATATATGTTAGATGATGAGCTTGTTTTAAGTGGAATCAACTGTTCGGGTCCTACACTGGGAGCACATGATCCTGACGGTCTCTCTGTTTTAAATTCTATCATCGTTTGCAAAAAACGAAGGGGTGGGTTCTAAATCCAGACAAGAAGAAAAAAAAAACCCACACCATACATTCATGTGTTGCATATTAAATACATTGCAAACAAAAGAAAGTTGAAAATAGTAACCAGCTGCTGCTTCTTTCTCTCCACTGAAGGGAAATGAACAGGAATAAAACCACAGCACCCAAAGTTTTATCTCAAGTGTAAGAAGCACTTACTTTGACGTTGGAGAAAATTAGCCAGCAGGAGGAGCCGAGGTTTTTTCTTGGTATTTGACTTGGTTTTAAAAGACGAAATATTTTTAAAGAGACATAGAGTTTCTGAGGGTCCTTTAAAAAAAATATAATCCTGGAAAGATAAACTGACGGGAACCTAAAATCAATGCTAACCAAAAGAATTCTAATCAAAGTATGGAGGACACATGGTAGGTAAGTCGCACTGATGACTTTCCCGCTGTCTGTTCTTTCATAAAACTAATGTTAAGATTGGATCATGTAGTCAAGTAGAAAGTCCTTTTTACAGTGAATGAATTAGCCCTGAAATGTCTGTAAGAACAGGTAGTTATTAACATTAGTGTTGTATATTTCTATAGATATCATCAATAACATAAGAGCACATATTTCCCTACCAGGATCTGTGCTTTGTGCAGGATAGATTATTCTTTTAATGTGTCTGAACATGTGACAGCAGGTGCCTGTGGAGAGGCCTGAGATGCTGGATCCTCACAGGGCTGGAGTTACAGGTAGCTGTGAATCTCCCAACACAGGGCCTGGAACCAAACTTTGCTCCTCTGCAGAAAAATACACTCTGTAGCAGCTGGTATGAGAATGGCCCCCATCAGCTCGTGGGCCAAATGCTTGGACCCCAGTTGGTGGAATTGATTGGGAAGATTGGGGGGTAGGACCCTGATGGAGGAGGTGTGTCACTCTCTGACTGGGACAATTAGGAGGGCGAGGGGGAGATTTTAAAAGACTCTTCCCAGTGTGCCTCTCACTGACTCCTCCCTGTGTGAACAGTTGATGTGAGCTCTCAGCTGTTCCTGCCACCAGGCCTTTGCTGTGCCATCATGGACTCTAACTCTCTGAAAATATAAGCCCAATTAAATGCCATCTTCTGTAAGTTATCTTGGCAGTGGCGCTTTAGCGATAGAACAGTAAACACATATATGTCCTTAACCATTGATCCATTTCTCCAGCTCCATAAGCGCTGCATTCAATTCTCTCAGAAACCACAATTGGTTAGTATTTTCATCCCTACTTGCTGGAATAGGTCAGAGACTCTAAGTAACTTCCATGCTCAAAGAACTTCCACCATTCCAAATTACTTGTTCAGTGAAAGTACACACTCATCTGGTTTAAGTTCCCTTTGTCCACAGACCTGGGGCTTTCATTGATTTTCAGCTGTAGCTGACAGACAGCTCCTATAAAGTGGTGCGCACTGCCACTGTGTGTTTCAAACTCTATCCTTGCTGCTTTCTTTGGTTTTCTGTTTTTGAAGTTGTTCTGAAGTCAATAAATTAATTTGACTGTGGCAAGACAGCATGGGGGGAGAGAGGGACTGATGCTCCTGAGTATCAAAGGTCAGGAGAGTTAGTCCATTAGCATGCCACTTTGAGAGAGGGACAATTTCAAGTCACATCTTCTGGTTTCCTGAGGTCACCTCAGCCACATTTGCCAAGATGCCCTACTGAGAAGCAGCTCTCCTACAACCATTACCGTCCCCCTTATGGGGGGACAGTCCTATCAAACTCCACCCCTTCCCTCAGTCCTGCTTCTTGAGATGTTTCCTAGTCTATAATTGAAGAATAAACCTTTCCAGAGACATGTTCAGTGGGGTTCTTAAAAAATATTCCTAAGGACTAAGTGTAAGGTCTATTACTTGAAACACAAAAATGTGTGTCTAGCTAAATTTTTTCTCTAGTCACTGGCATTCAAAACAGACTGGAGTGGTGGCTCAGGCCTTTCATCCCAGCTTGCGAGAGGCAGAGGCAGAGGCAGGCATACTTCTGTGAGCTCAAGCCTAGCCTGATTTACAAGCTTGGGTTGAAAGCCAGCCATCCAGGAATATACAAAAACAAATAAGCAACAACAACAGATCCAGAAAGATGCAGCCTTTGTGATGATTTGCCAACTCAAACAGTAGACAGTTCTGTTCAAGAAACAGTTTAACCTAGAGCCCATTATTGTTTCCAGAGTCATGGCTTGCAGTTAACTGCTAATTGCTACAGGAGGAAAACTGCCCTGTTGGCATTTATATGAGCACTGCAAAATTCAAGACTGTTAGAATTAGCCTTTGGGAAAGATCCATCTAGGCGATGGTCATTCATGTTCACTAATACAGCCTCAGAATTTCCAAGCTCCTGAAATATGGATTTTTGGAAGAGAGACAAAAGAGGCATTTTCAGAATCGTTCCCATAA
This sequence comes from Apodemus agrarius, assembly GCA_964023405.1. Taxonomy (NCBI): domain Eukaryota; kingdom Metazoa; phylum Chordata; class Mammalia; order Rodentia; family Muridae; genus Apodemus; species Apodemus agrarius. The sequence goes on along the minus strand of OZ030014.1, from coordinate 20,206,595 downwards.
CTTCTGATGGTGACAGGTCGCAGTTAACCAGTGCACCATGGGAAACATGACAGTGCAGGACATTAGCAAACTGCACATTACAGCCTACCCCTTCCAATCACTCACAACTGCAGTTTCTAGATGATAAATGGCAAATAGTAAGAAGCAAATCCTATAGAAATGAGAGAGCAAGACAACAGAAATAGAGAAAGAGAGAGGCAGAGGGGGAATGGGGGAGGGGAGGCTGGTTTTTACAGATGGAGTCAGCATGGCGATAGATCCTAGCTAGTGGAATAGAGCAAGAGAGTAGTGTTTTGGGGGAAAGCCAGGTCCAAAGGGATGTCTATGGGAGGAGACAGATGATGGGCAAAAACAAGACATCAAATGAAACATTAAAGGGTCATTCCTCAAAGCTACTAATCTTGACTGACTGGGCTCTCAGATGTACCCAAGGACAGGCACAGAGTAGGTCTCCCACAAACAACTCTTTGATGAAGATCATAGAGACTCCCGAGGCAAAACTATGGAATTTGAGATGACAGTGTTAGGCTGACTCAGGCCTGGTGCCACATGCAGAGTAAATTCCCCCAAACTGCCAAATCATCTGTGTAATGGTCTGACCGTTTCCAAATTACCGCAATGTCAGCAATAATATTTCAGACCATTTCCAAAATTCCCCATTTCATTTTATTCTGCTGATGCGGAAAGGAAATGAAACACGATACACATTTGAGAGAGGCAATTCGGTCTTCTGCAGCTGCTGCCTGGTATCCAGACAGAATGACAGATCCAGGGAATTCTCCATAATCATCGTGGTCCAATTTCAACCAGGGCCGGGAGCCATTGCTCTCTTCTCTGTCTCTAACCCATTTCTTGTCTAACTAGGATGAATGCATTACAGATTTTTTTTTTTTTGCTGGTTTGGGAATGAAAGTTTCTAAAAATAAATTTTTAAAATGAATTGCCACTCTCTTAGAATTAGCAAGATGCTGAGTAAAAAGAATTTTATGATAGAAAAAAAATCATGACTTTTTTTTCCTGAGCTGTAGTTTCTTTATCCGTAAACTTGAGCTAAGGGTATCATCTAGCTATAATTTTGAGTTAACCTCCTGGGAAAGATGTTTATGAACTGCTAATAAATTGCTTTTTGTCAAAATAGAAACATCCATTACTGTAGATTCATGTTATTGAAAACAGTAGTATGATCTGTGTAATTCATTCCTCTGGATTGGAACATTCCTCCAGGAAGGAGGAGGAAAGCTCATTCAGACTCAGAAAGCTAACAAAATTTATAAGGCCCAGGAAGCGCCGAGAGTTACAGGATCTCAAAGCTGCTTCCTAAGCTTATTTGAACAACAGCTGAGTACCGAAGACCCTTCACTGGGAAGCTTTCTCAAGCCTTCTCCCATAGTGGATTAGGCTTTCTGTCTTTGAGTTATCCATGCCTCTATAAGGAGCCTTCGCCGCCAAATCCATTGGTTCACCAAGCTAGATTTGTATGGAATCATTTCCTTAATCTGTTACATCCCTGACGAACAAACACTTGCTCAGGTCTCCTGGAAGAGTCACATAACGCATCGGAAAATGAATTGGTATTCTTAATCACAGAAAAATGTATCCTTGGTATGTCAAGAGTAAGGTGAGACTTTAATAGCTCATTATTCAATTATGCAGAAAAAATGTGAATACTTTTCGTATACTACCTCTGACGATGTCATCTGTGCTTTTACATTTATACATTATAATTAGTTTCTAAATACAATGTTTTAAGGAGTTTATCTTATTGCTATTATTATAAATTTCGTGGCTTAATTCTAGCCACTGGACCTTGACTGAGGAAATGCATTCAACTATACATTCAAGATTGGAAAACATTTTTAACTAAATCAGATTGTTATTGGTATAATACGCATGCAGGGGCACCTCTACTGAATTTCAGAAACATTTCTACAATGAAAAGCCCACTTAAGTTGAGAAGTGTTAAATAATCAAATAAATTGATAGCGTCCCAATTTTTATACAAAGTCTTGTACTAAGCACTGCAGAGAGAAGAGCTTATCATTACTGTTTGGGGAAAGAATAATCTGTGGCAATTTGCAAGGGAAACCACAATATTGAAAGCCACGTGAATTCAAGAGTAAAGAAAGTACTAAAAGTAGTCATGCTCAGGGAATGTTTATGTTGCAGACAAAAGCCAAGTTAGCCCCTGCAGTACATTAAAACGTAAATGATCTGTCAGCCTAGCAGCTGCAGCTCACAAACATGAATGGCTCACAATGAGGACGAGACTCAGGGGCTAGGTGAAATTTCATTTCCTAACCAAACAGGGGACAATTTTAGTATCAACGAGGACAAGGTCAATGAATTAAAGCAGATCTATTCTACCAGAACCCAAACAATAAAATATACTTGGCAACCATTGGCAGATGTGAACTTTCAGTTTTGAAAACTGTATAAGGTGGAAGATATTTAACAAAACCTTCTTACTGGTGTATAACATGGGGCGATGGGGAACTTGATTCAAGGACATTCCTTCTTTCAAGGACATATTGGAGTTAATATGATAGAGGGAGTAATAGAGTTCAAATATCATCATTTTGCTGCCCTCGTAGAATGAATGGATCTAGGTACTGGTGATAAAGGACTTTTGCACACAGAAAAGGTTATTTCAAGGTGGCTTGAAGATGCTTCAGCTATAAAGCCTGAGGAGCCAAGTTCAGACCCCTAGTACCCATATTGAAAAACATAATATCAAAGCCCTATGTGAGGTGCATGCCCTGGGTCTAAGAGGTGGTGAGGCATAAATTGGCAGATTCCAGGGACCTCTGCTCAGCCAGCCTAGTCCAACCAGTGAACTCTAGCTTAGCCAGTGATCTGGTCTCAAAGCATAAGGTGGAGAGGACTTGAGGAAGACCCCCAAAGTGTCCTCTAGGCTCCACATGTAGTCACACTTGCACACACACACACACACACACACACACACATACACACACACATACACACATACACACACACACTGAATATGGGATGAAAAAGACCAATAACTCAGCTAGGAAACTCAAAGGACAGCCTAAAAAGCAGAGTGAATTAAGTAAGATGGAGCATCAGAACTCTAGCTAAAGTAGAGGATCTAGACCAAATCAGCCAGAAATATGAAAAAAATAGTTAAAGAAATCTCTTCATGGGAAAGGCAAATAAAGGAAACATAGAACACCAAACCTCTGAATTATAGATACAGATGAGGGAGAAGAACCCCAAGCCAATGACACAGACCAGATCGTCACCAAGATCACAGAAGGAAAGTTCCCCCAAACGAAAGAAATAAACACTTGTACAGACACATGAAACACACAACCATCAATAGACAAGACTAGAAAAGGAAATTTTCATGGCATTGTAATAGTTAAAACACTAAGTATACATAACAAAGAAGGTGTAGTGAGAGTTACAATAGTAAAAAAACACAAGTCCTGTTTAAAGGAAAACCTATCAGAATAACAGATTTTTCAATGGAAATTTTGAAAGCCAAAAGAGCCTTAAGCAATGGATTCCATGTCCTAAAAGACCATGACAGCCAGCCTAGACTAATATACCACACAAAACTATATGCCATAATTGAAGGCGAAAGTTTCCATGTTATAAGCAGCCTTACAGAGATTATATACACTAAACCAACCCTAAAGAAAACAAAGAAAGCATTATATCAGGATGGAGAAGGCATGAGCAAAGCTGGGAAACTGTGGGAAAAAATATGAATTCGTAGTCATTAACGCACAGAATTCCACCAAGAACACACGAGCACCGGAATTCAACATCATAGTGACTGGAGCTAACACGCACATTTTAATAATTACTTTGACTATTAGTGGCCTCAGTTCTACAACCAAAAGACATATGGATTAGGAAACAACCTATCTATGTAGTTTTTTTTTCAAGAAATCATCTTAACTTTAAAGATTGGTATTGTCTCACAGTAAAAGGAGAGCTGAAAGTACTCCAATCAGATGGAACCAGGAAGCAAGTAGGCATCATTATCCTGGTATCTGACAAAACATATCTCAAACTAAAACTAATCAGAAGAGATAGACATAGACACTTTATTCTAACTGTGGAAACAGTTAACCAAGAAGACATAACTATACTAAATTTATATATACCAAATTCAGGGGTACCCAATTTCATTAAGAAAAATATCTACTGTTGGAACAAAAGATACAGATCAGCATCAATAAACTAACTAATAGTAGGTGATTCTGATACCTCATTTTTTCAAACAGGTGATCCAGACAAGAAATAGATAGCTAAGTAGGATTAAATGACATCATTATTTCAAATAGACTTAACAAATATCTGCAGAACACCCAAACACCAAAGAACATATACTCTACTCACCAGAACATGGAAGCTTTTCTAAAATAGATCACATCCTGTGGCACAAAGCAAATCTTTACACATTCACAAAGACTGAAACAGCTCCATGTATCCTATCTGACCACAAAGTAATAAAATTTAAATCAGCAAAAAACAAGCCTTGTTTGTAAATATACAAGCTCATGGAGATAAAACAACTTGTTACTGAGTGATGAATGGGTCAAAGAAGAAATCAAGAAGGAAAACAAATTTCTGATTCTAAATTAAAATGAAGATTCGACATAATAAAACCACAGAGGCAGACTGGATGGATTATTATGAGGGGGATTTAAACTTTCCCGGAGTGGGGGGTGGGTGGGGGGTGGGGGGCTAGGGGGTGGAGGGTGGGGGAGCAGGGGTGGTGGTGGCTGAGGGGCGGGAGGGGGAACAGAGTACAGATTTTTGTTTTGTTTTGTTTTTTGAGACAGGGTTTCTCTGTGTAGCTCTGGCTGTCCTGGAACTCACTCTGTAGACCAGGCTGGCCTTGAACTCAGAAATTCACCTGCCTCTGCCTCCCGAGTGCTGGGATTACAGGCATGCACCACCACACCTGGCCAGAGTACAGATTTTAATGATGCAATTCAAAAATTTGGAAAAAGGAACAAACCAAATCTAGTCCCAGTCAATGTTAAGAAGTGATAATAATCTGAGCAAAAAAAAAAAAAAATCAATGAAACACACACACACACACACACACACACACACACAACCAATACAAGGAATCAAGAAATCTAAGAACTGGCTGTTTGAGAAGATAGAGAAGATTGACAGATCCTTCGCTGAACTAACCCAAAGAAAGAAAGAGCAGACCCAAAATGAAAGAATCAAAAATTAACATGGAAATATTACAACAACATCTTCTGCACAGCTAAAGAAACAGTCAACCAGGTGAAGAAAAAGTCCACAGAAAGGGAGAGAATCATCACTAGCTACACATCTGACAGAGGCTTAGTATGCAGAATATATAAAGAGCTAAACTTAAAAAAGAATCAAGAAAATAAAACAAAAAAACCACCATGACCAAAAAAGAAGTTGGGGAGGAAATGGTTGATTTGGCTTATATTTCACCATCACTGTTCATCATTGGAGAAAGTCAGGACAGGAACTCAAGCAGGGCAGGAACCTGGAGGCAGGAGCTGATGCCGAGGCCATGGAGGGGTGCTGCTTACTGACTTGCTTCTTATGGCTTGCTCAACCTGCTTTGTTATAGAACCCAGAACTTCCAGCCCAGAAATAAGACCACTCAATGGCCTTCCCCCATTGATCACTAATTGAGAAAATGCCTTACAGCTGCATCTTATGGAAGCATTTCCTCAACTGAGGCTCCTTCCTCTCTGATGACTCTAGCTTGTGCCAAGTTGACACACAAAAACAGTCAGTACCACATTCATGGGAGACAAAGATGGTGGTTTCTTTCCTTCTAAGCAATAGTATGTGTTCATCCACACATTCCTTTGATCCTATAGCAAAGGACTCAGAAAACTTGTGTTTACAAAGACTTCTAAGAAATGTCAGGCATTTTCACAAAAGAAGCACACTCTCAAATGATCCAGATTAGTTTGCATTTTGTCTTTGTAAGGATAGTTTATTCTACTACTTTTTTTTCTGGGATCTATTAGAGAAATGTCGGTTTCCAATAACAACTTTACTGAGGAGACAGACCTTATCTTGATAATTCATACACACAATTCTACTTTATCTTCTATATTACCTGAACTGTGGAGGTGCTATTACTCTTGACTACATTTTAATTAAAGATTCAGATTTTAAGTTTTTCAAGAGCAAATGGAGAACTCTAGTGGAGTCTTGTGTCTTGGCCACAGGAAAGTACTAATTTTAAGGAATTGGGTTAGAGGTATTGTGTGCATTTGTACTATGAGAAAGAATTTAAAAATACGTATGGAGTTACTATATCACATAATTTGACATCTTTAATTCCATTTTTGAGGAATATTGTAGAATGAAAGAACAGGACAGCATCTGGACTTCTTGTGCTTTTGTTTGTAAGTTTATGTTACCATAGCTTGATTGTTCAGATACAGTCACTGTAAGTATACAGGACTTGAGTGGACATAGGTGTCAGGTTTTAATTTGATCCATCAAAATGGAGTTTGCATAAAACCCTGAATCTTAGAGGAGAATATAGAGAAGATAATTATGTTCATATTTGTAGTGAGTCACAATGCTGGGTGACTTCTCATGCATGCCAGAGTGGGTATGGCTCCTTGGCTGCAGAAAACTGATCCTAGGCCTGATGGAATATTTTTCCCCCAGGGAACAGTTATAGATATATTACATATACTGTGCAGGGAGCAGAAGCACATAGCCTGAGGAGAGGGGGGAAGCAGTGTTCATGATAGACATAACCCCAGGTATGCCCTGCATTACATGTGTATGTGCATTTATAGATAAAAATCTTCAATCTTTGTTGTGTAAAGACACTGAGAGTACTTCTTACAAAGTAAACTTATAAGACATATGGCTGCTTCTGATCTAGTGGACCAGGAGGTTTCAATGTAGACAGTCTGCAAGCTGTATTATGAAAGACACTGAGTATAATTTATATCTGGTGCTTCTCATTAAAGTATATTCATTGGTAATTAGCAATAACCATAGCTTAAACAGAAACACATACTTTCTCACACTATGTATGAAAAAAGAGGATTTTCTCAGTGCATGGCAATATGTCATAAAATGTTTTGTTCAGCAGCTGCTAATTTTAATAGACATTTTTCTATGTATATTATTTAATACTAAAACTGATAAGATCTTTTTTCTTTTAGTAGACTAATGTACTGGAAAATTATTTTTCTATTTTTATCTTTGTATAAATAAGCAAAACAAACACTCAAGTTTGAATATAGGTAGAGCAAAATCTCTAAAATATGCATGAAAGGAATGCATGTTTTAACACGGTCCTAAACTGAGTTGTCAAAAGACTCTACTGGGCCCACTTGAGCTCTTACAATCTATTAAATTCAATTTATATAGGTGGAAAGTCCTTATTATGCATTTTATGATAATATGCATTTTAAGATGTCCCATGATAAATATTACCCTCACTACTAGATCATAATGGTTATTAATGCAGTAAAATTAATAATATGCCTTTTAAATGATCCAAACGTTCAAAGACTCTCAAGGGAGATTTATTATTTTTTTAGTGAGCTGTTGAAATAAAGGGATTCCTACAATTTTATGAACAAAGCAATGTAAGCTTAACATTTGAAAATGTTCATAAATAATAAATGGAACTTAGTTCCAGGATCTGTGTTATTAGAGCTTCTACTCAACTATTTCTTAAGAACGGTATTTGAATTTTACGATTGTGACTCCCTTTTTCACTCTTACCATTCACTTGTAAGTAGTCTTTCTGAATAAGTCACTCACAAATGGGTATACACAAGACATTAGAGTTGCCCCTCTGCCTTCTTTACTATTCTAACATGGCTGAAGTCATCCTTGGGCCACATAGTTCTGGACCACAGACCACATTGCCTCATGGTTGGCATCACCCATTTCTCATCAATTCTTGTAAGGTAAGCTCCTTCTCAAGTCTTAACTTGACACTTCAGAAAGTGGAGTCATGCAGGTGATGATCAGAATGCCCACCCCACAACCACTACTGCAGAACTTAGGCTGAATGTAATGTTGAACCTTGTACTATTAGGATTTCAACACTGGCTTTTCTCAGGAGAGGACCCAGCTAGGAGCTCACAGGGCCTAAGATCAGTGGAGCAGCTGAGACAAGTCTTCTGTCCCCATTTGCACCAGGGAGCTGGGAGATTCCATAGCCTTCTGTGCATAGCCTACCAGGAGGGAGTGATCTCCCAGCAGGCTTTCACTTTTGAGCACAAAGGTGAGATCTCCACCTTCTCTTTGGAGGGGACCCAGCAAGGAGCACACAGGGCATAAGATCAATGGAGCAGCTGGGACAGAAATCTTCCTGCCCACTATCATTTGCACCAGGGAGCCTGGAAACTCCACAGTCTTGTGTGCATAGCCAGCCAGGAGAGAGAGATCTCCCAGCAGTGCTTTTACTTTTGAGCTCTGAGGAGTAAGGACACAGGTTTACAGACCCACAGGAGGAACAAACTCCAGCCAGAGACAAGAATACCAAGTAGTACCAGATGGCAAAAGGCAAGCACAAGAACCCAACCAACAGAAACCAAGGCCACATAGCAACATCAGAACCCAGTTCTCCCACCATAGAAAGTCTTGGATATCCCAACAAAATGGAAAAGCAAGAGTTGGATTTAAAATTGTATCTCATGATGCTGATAGAGAGCTTCATGAAAGACTTAAATAACTCCCTTAAAGAAATACAGGCGAACGTCAGTCAACAGGTAAAAATCCTTAAAGAGGAAACACAAAAATCCCTTAAAGAAATACAGGAGATCATGGGTCAACAGGCAGAAGCCCTTAAAGAAGAAACACAAAAATCCCCTAAAGAATTACAGGAAAACACAAACAATCAAGTGAAGGAACTGAACAAAACCATCCAGGAGCTAAAAGTGGAAGTACAAACAATAAAGAAATCACAAAGTGAGACATCTCTGGAAATAGAAAACCTTGGAAAGAATTCAGGAGTCACAGATGCAAGCATCAACAACAGAATACAAGAGATAGAAGAAAGAACCTCAGGTGCTGAAGATACCATTGAAAACACTGACTCCACCGTCAAAGAAAATGCAAAATGCATAAAGCTGGTAACTCAAAACATCCTGGAACTCCAGTATACAATGAGAAGACTAAACCTAAGGATTATAGGTATAGAAGAGAGCGAGGATTTACATCTTAAAGGCCTAGTAAATATCTTCAACAAAATTGTAGAAGAAAACTTCCCAAACCTAGAGAAAGAGATGCCCATGAACATACAAGAAGCCGTCAGAACTTCAGATAGACTAGACCAGAAAAGAAAATTCTCCTAGCACACAATAATCAAAACACCAAATTCACTATACAAAGAAAGAATATTAAAAGCAGTAAGGGAAAAAGGGCAAGTAACTAATAAAGGCAGACCTATCAGAATCACACCAGACTTCTCACCAGAGATGATAAAAGCTAGAAGATCCTGGGCAGACCTCATATAGACCCAAGAGCGCACAAATGCCAGCCCAGGCTACTATACCCAGCAAAACTCTCAATCATCATAGATGGAGAAACCAAGATATTCCATGATAAAACCAAATTTGCACGATATCTGTCCACAAATCCAGCCCTACAAAGGATAATTGATGGAAAATGCCAACACAAGGAGGGAAACTACGCCCTAGAAAAAGCAAGAAAGTAATCTTCCAGCCACCCCAAAAGAAGATATCCACACAAACATAAAAATAACATCAAACATAACAGGAAGCAACAATCACAATTCCCTAGTATCTCTTAACAACAATGGACTCAACTCCCCAATGAAAAGACAGACTATTGAAATATTTCTCATGTAAATCATCAATTTTATCAGAAAATGTTTGTAATTCCCCTTTAATTAATTTAGTAATTTATCTTATGTCTACCATTTTATCTGCATTATTTTTCATGATAATCTTCAATTTTATCATATCTTTTTATGTACTTTCTCTATTTTATCGGAAATGTTTTCAATGTAAATCTTTGATTTTTATCACAAATGTTTCTAATTCCACCTTCAATTAATTTAGAAAGTTTTTACATCAACCATTTTTTATGTAAAGTTTTCCATGAAATAGTCAATTTTTAGTGTGTTTGTCTATTTATTTCTTAAATTTTACACGAAATATTTTCCATGTAAATTTTCAATGTTATCTGAAAATGTTTATAATTCCACTTTCAATCAACTTAGAATTATCTTTATGCCTATCATTTTATCTGTATAATTTCCATGATAATCTTTAATTTTAACATGTTTTTCTATATATTTCTACAAAATTATCAGAAATATTTTCCATGTAAATCTTCAAGTTTATCAGAAAATGTTTATAATTCCACTTTTAATCAACTTAAGGAATACTTTTATACCTATGATTATTATATCTATATAACATTTTCCATGATAATCTTCAATTCTAACATGTTTTCTACATTTTTCTACAATTTTATCAGAAATATTTTCCATGTAAATCTTCAATTCTATCATAAAATGTTTCTATCCCATATTTCAATTAATTTAGTAATGTTTTACATGTCTACCTCTTTACTCCTTAATTTTCCATGAAAATTGTCAATTTTAATGTGTTTATCTGAAATATTTTCCATGTAAATCTTTAATTTTATTATATAGTGTTTTTACTTCCCTTTACTTCCCTTTTCAATAAATGAAAAAAATAAAAAAACCCAAAAAACCAAAAAAAGAAAAATACCAAACAAACAAACAAACAAACAAAGGATTTCAACACTGAGGAATTAGTTTTGCAATGCTGGTGGAAAGATTTCTTTCCCCAAAAGACCTATATTGGGGTGTGCTTTATGCTCTGAACTCTGTGAATAAAGAATATTAAATATTTAATTCTTCCTCCTTGACTGTAGAAAACTGGCAAAGGTCTACACTGGACCCCTTTCCTAAAGACTGCAGTACATACACTACTTTGCATAGTGGCAAGAAGGAAATCTAATAGGAGCTTGAAAGGAATTATAGAAGTGTTTGCTCCCATGGCGTGATACTCTAGCTTGTTTTCCAGTGTCTCTGAGAAGGCGTTCTGAACAAATGCACTCTAGGGGGTGTAAAGCATATATTTGGCTTCCAGGTTACAATCCACCATGGAGGAAAGCCAAGGTAGGAACTCAAGGCAGGAACCTGGTGGCGAAGAAACTGAGACTGAGACCATAAAAGAACTCTGCTTACTGAGTAGGTACTCTGAATTCATGTTCAGCCAGTGTTCCGTACAGCCCAGGCCTACCGGCCCAAGGGTGCCACTACTCACATTGGACTGGGCACTCTTAAATCAGTTAGCAATTAAAGAATGCTCCACAGACATACTCACAGACCCACAGGCCAAGCTGTTCAAAGCAGTTTATCAGTTGAGGGTCTGTCTTTCCAGATGCAAGGTAAATAATTGGAAGTGTCTATGTATGACACATGATGACCTACAAAGTCTTAGACCTTGTTTCAAAAATAAAGGGGACAGAAATCGAGGAAGACAACCTTTATCACTTCAAATATTAACTTTTGGGCACAGTTTTTGCACCTGTGGACACACGTGCATCACACACACACAAACACACACACACACACACACATCACACGCACACATGCACACACGCACACACGCACAGGCATACACATACCAGATACCTAGTCTAGTAATAACTGTAACAAAAGTTACCTCTACAGCGAAAATAACAAGACATTTTAAGAATAAACAGAGTCTGGGTTGGCAATGTGGCTCACAGGCTTAAAATACAGCAGGTGATGCTGTTTTCTGCAGAGAATGAGAATTTGGTTCCCAGCACCGGCTGTGGGCAGCTGACAACTGCCTGTCACTCAGCTCCAGGGAACCCAGCTTCTCTGGTCTCTATTGACAGCAATACTCACACTCATACCCACAAACAAACATACATACACATAACTAAAGATTAACCCTAAAACAAGAAAAACCTAAGTAGATGTATTATGAATTAGGTGATTTAATATTGTAAGATAAATTCCAAGTGACTTACACACTAAAACAAAACAAAACAAACAAAACAAAACAAATAAAACACCAAAACTGCTCATTTAATATCTTAGAGGGTTGTATGAGAGAGCTCACACTGATGAATTAATTTTGAAATTGGGACACAAATTCTAAGATACTATTTTGCCCAAGACAACCTTGAAGAGCTAGTATGTTTGTGTTTCTTGCTGAGTGCTCCTTGGAGGCGAGTTACTGTGCAATGTCATATTGTTACAAGAATGGAGAGTAAGTAGGCCTGGGGGTCAAATCAGAGACTTCCTCCTTCCTTTCCTGCCTTCTGTGCCATTTCATTCCCAATTGCTTTAGCGTTTGCCACCTCCCTGTCCTATTGCCCCTGGAGCATTGCCATTACTGTTCTCACACTTGGGCTACAATCTTATTATTGATCGTTTTGGCAGTTATCTAAGCTGTTTTCCATTCATTAATACATTTCTTGTGTGCTATATTTTTAATTAAAAGTCTTCCCAAGAAAGAGATTTAGCTCAGAAGTAGACTGCTTGGCTACTGTGAGCAAGGCTTTAAGTTTGATCGCCTGTACCATTAGAAAAAAGACAAAAGTTCTTAAAACATATATATGAACATTATATACAAATGTATATGTTAATACAGATATTAAATATTATGTAATATTTGTAAATGATAGCAATACTTACAGCCTATGTGTATTGTATTTAGTAATTGTTATGAATTTAACTTTTATTAGTATAACATGTAGGAAACTCATACATTTTCAGTGTTTCAAAATATAAAGGTATGTAGGGTATGCTTGTTTCCAAGTTAAAGAGTCAACCATTCCTTATGGCCTCACTGTTTTCCTCTTTTCTCTTACTTCCTTCTGGCTGAGCTGCACCTCAGGCCCAGGTCCCTTCCCACTCTACTGCTGATCTGTATCTCCAGCACATTCAATGGTAAAATGGCATCCGCTCATTGGGACATTCAATTTTTATCAATGTGGTATATATTCTTCCAGTTTATTTATGCAAACTCATATACATATACACACACACACACATATATGTATATAGTCTTAATTTTCAAAATAATTGGTCATTATAAATGGCCATTGCATAATACAGTTTTACAAATTTATACTCTCTTTCAATATTACATTCAACATATTAATTTGTATTACTCATATGGTCATAACACTATTTTCATTAATATTCTATAATATTATATAGTACAATAATTATATTATCACATATATATTAAATATATTAAATTATTATATATACTACATATATTATTATATAGCATGTTATATAATTATATATGAATATTTAAATAAATATATTGAACAATCTATAAATACATATTTATATGTTATATAAATATATCTGTAGAAATATAAATATATGTAATGTAAAATGCATAATGCATAATATATATTATATAATATAATTATCCTAATATTCTATAATAGAGCTATACCATAATTTATTCAATTATTTCCCGTTAAGAACACTGACTTTCCAGTTTTGTGCCATCACAAGTAACACTGCAATAAACAGTGTATTACTCCCATGGAAGCTCTCTACACAGTTTGTATTGTATACATAATGGGTAATACTTACATTATGACATCTGTGGGCCAACTGTGCAGATCTTAATAAATGGTTGACTTCAGCTGGCTCCATTAGGACTTGCATTAAAGCCTTATACCCCTTAACGCCATAAACACCATCATTTGCCTATGACATACTTCACAGTAGTAGGATTCTCAAGATGGTGATTGCTAGGTAAAAGGATTATGCATTTTTCATTTCTGAACAGATGTTGCCAAATTGCTTTCCCAGAGAGAATACAGCTCTGTGCATACCACCAGCAGTCTGTAGGCATGCCCTTGCCCTTGAATTCCGTCCAGCGACAGGTGCCAAATGGGTGTTAAGTCACATCTCATAATTGCTTTAAATTACACATCACAGACTACCAGTAAGCACCAGCTTTACTGTGTTAGCATTGTGAAGTTGCTATTTAGTGCTTGTTCATATATCTTACACATTTAAAAACTGAGTTATTTGGAGGGTTTTTTTTTGGCCTCAAAAATGTAAAATCCTCTGAAAATAGCAAATGTCATTACTATGTTAATAGTTTTACTTGATTTCGCTTAACATCATCCTGTACCGATGCAATATTCAATTTTTATATGGGTCAATAAACACATTTCCCACATTTTCTTTTTGTAGTTTGGTATGCATACCCTGTTCTTAGTTTTCACAACACACTATACTTACTCTACTTTGATTTTTGTTTAACTCTTTCATCCATTTGGAATTTATTTTTGTTGGAGGTAAGGTATCTTTCATATGAATAAGTTCAATAATTCCGGAGTCTTTATAGAAAACTCGATTGGATCATAAGAGAAATTTCATTCATAGGACAGAGAGGTCAGGTCCCAGGCTCTGTATCTTGCTCCTGTATGTAATATAATGCTTACAGCGATGCAGAAATCTTATGGAATGTTAGTGTGGTGTGCTTCTCAGCCTTTGCCTGAGATGGAATAAGAGTGCTCTGATCTCTCTGGCTGGTAAGTCATCCTAGTGAGCAGAGAGCCTTGTGTACAAGCCGGACTGGCTCTGAGCTCCGTCCATGGGACCTATGGCAGAAGGGGAGAACGGAGCCTGGAAGGGTTTTCTGACCTCCGCAGGGTTTCATCCATGCACTGCAATAACAATAACCTCACAGGGTGCTGTCCATCCCACCAATATTAATAAACAATGCTCTTGAATTTTATAAAGAAAAATAAATCCATAACAATGATGTCTTATAAAACAAACATTTCTCTTCTCCCCCTGCCCCAGCAAAAACATGGCTATGTTTATTCATTAACGATGCATATAAACTTCAGGAGATAGTATCCAAGTTGAAAAAATAATTGAAAACATTTGAAATTGATATCTTTATTGTTAAATTTCTGAATTAATTTTCAATCATTGAACTATTTTATTGCCACTTGGGAGAGTAGTTCCAGTGTATATTACTTAAGAGTTTATTCTATGCTTGTGGTGTGTTAACAAGTGTATTGTCTTTTTAAAATTTCTCCTAATTATTGTTGATTTTAATATTTAATAACGTCATTTTATATAAGTTGATATATTATATTTGGATAAATATATCAGTTTTTAATATATCTGCTATTAATGAATTAACTTCTCTTATGAATAAGATATTTTTCTAACACGTTCTCTGAAATTTTCTTAAAACTCACTTTACAGTGAAGAGATTAATATCTTTTTTCAAATTCATGTTATTTAATTTCCATGTGATGAAAGTTTTACCTTTAGGAATTAGCTTCACTTATTCGATTTCTAATACAGTTTTTAATGCTTTTACAAGCAGTACTTACAGTTGGATTTCAGTAAAGACATTTTATCAGATCCTACTCCCTAGGGACTTAATTAACAGTGACTACTTCATGGTATTCAAAGCTTCAGACTCTGTCAATAGGACAACTCAACTGAAATACTTTAACTGGTTAAAGTGCACTTGGTAATCCCTACCAGGCCTCTCCATGGCCATCCTAATCATGCACTATCTGGGTTTTGCTGAGCAGTTCAGTTCTATCTGCTGACATCTTATTTAATACATGTCTACATGTGATTGTGAATTTAAATACTTAAACAATTTAAATGTGGATCCATAAAATCCGACTCAGAATGTAGGTTGCTCGCTCCTTAATTTCCTGGTGTGTTTTCATCTACTTCTCCAATTTCTTCCATAGTTTTTAACATTGCCATATTTCCCAGTTGCTATTGATTATGTTTTTACATATCCTTCAGGTTATCCAGTTTGTTCTAGGGCATATTAGAGTCCCCACACTCTTTCGACCATCTACCGTCTGTGGTTACCACTTCTGTTCCTAATTTGTCTTTCTGTCTGCTTACTTGATTTTTATTCACTCTTTTTATTGCTCACATATTAAACTAGCTTTTAATGTATTTTTCCATTTCTACAAGTACATGGCTGATGTTTCATAGATTTTACTGACCATGCTTAGTAATTTCCTGTTCCTAATTTATTTTAAAGCTGCTCCTTTGTTTCTATTTTATTTCTTTTTATTTTATTCTTTTTATTTCTATTTTATTTTTCATTTGATTTCTTTTTAAAAAAATTGATGTTTATTCTGTGTTAATGCGCCCTCATTGCAGCTTTGGATTTGCCCCATGGGTTTGTGGATATTTTCCTGTGCATTGATTTTTTTTAAAATGAACTTTACTCAACTTGCTCTATTTTCTAATCAGCATTTTGTCTATTTTATTACTAGGTATAGGATATTTTTTTAACATAGTCTCTACATTTAATCTTAACTTTTTGTCATTAAAACGTAAAATTTTATGTATGTCCCATAAATACTAAAAAACAGAAAAGAAAATAAAAAAAGAAAAGGGAAACACATCCAGTGCTAGGAAAGTGGATCACAGGGTCAAGTGCTTGCCAGGCAAACATGACTACCTGGTTCCGTATTCCCAGAGCCTTGTAAAGGCAGAAGTGGTGCCGCACATCGGGATTGGAGAGAGGGGATGTAGAGGCAGGAAAGTTCCCAGAAACCCAAGGGACAGGAAACCCCCTACACAGAACAGGAGATGGCCTCAAATAAGGTGGGGGAGGGGAGCTGGCAGCCACTGAAGGTCTCCACACGTGCACTGTGGCATACCTTTGTCAACACGTATGAGTGCGTGTGGGGAGACACACACTCGCACTCACACCACACACATCCTGGCACACGCACACACTCACTCACACACACACCTGTAAAAACCATGTGTCATATAAAGGTAGAGCAGTGTTTCTCCCTCTGTTCTTCCTCCTTCCTTTACCTGTTCTCCCTCATGCTCCTCCCACAGTCCTGCTGGTCCTCTCCGTCCCTTCGCCTCTCTCCTCTCTTCCTCTGTCTCTGTGTCTCTCTGTGTCCCTCTTTGTCTGTCTGTCTGTCTCTCTGTGTGTGTGTCTGTGTCTCTGTCTCTCTCTTTCTCTCTCTCCCCCTCTCTCTATCCCTCTTAGCTTGCTAAATCCAGTCACACCTGAATTTTTTTACTCCTCAAAAGTCAATAAAGACACATGCTCCACTATGTTTATAGCAGCCTTGTTTATAATAGCCAGAAATTGGAAGGAGCCCAGATATCCCTCAAAGGAGGAATGGATACAGAAAATGTATTATATTTATACAATGGAGTACTACTCAGCAATTAAAAATAATGAACTCATGCAATTTGTAGGTAAATGGTTAGATCTGGAAAATATCATCCTAAGTGAGCTAACCCAATCACAAAAGAATACACATGAAATGCAATCACTCATAAGTGGATATTAATGAGCCCAGAAGCCCTAAATACTCAAGACACAATTAGCAAGTCAAATGACTCCCAAGAAGAAGAAAGGAGAGGACCCTGGGCCTGTAAAGATTGGATCCAGTATTGTAGACCCAGAACAGAGAAATCGTGGGAGGGGGAAATGAGTGGGGAATAGCAGGGGGCGGGGAGAGGAATTATGGGACATATGGTGGGGGGTAATTGGGAAAGGGTAAAACCTTTGGAATGTAAACATAGAATATAGAAAATAAAAAAAAAAATTAAAAAGAAAAAAAAAAGTCAAGCTGAAAACCTAGCAAAGAAACTTGTGAATAACATGTCGACCGATTCCGAGAGGTCACCCAGCATCCTTGAGGTTACTCTGACAGTTAGAAGAGCGAGATAGGGGGTAAAGACCAGACACCTAGACAGATTGTTGAACTTCAGGTGTCTTGTTGTTGTTAAGCGACTGAATCTGCTTGTTAGCAGGTAAGATCAGCAATTCACAACACTTGACAACCAAATCCAAACTGTGTTTGATTCATAAAAGAAGTGGCTATGTTTCATCTTTCCTCCTCCTCCTCCTCCTCCTCCTCCTCCTCCTCCTCCTCCTCCTCCTCCTCCTCCTCCTCTTCCTCCTCCTCCTCCTCCTCCTCCCCTTCTTCTTCTTCTTCTTCTTCTTCTTCTTCTTCTTCTTCTTCTTCTTCTTCTTCTTCTCTCTCTTTCTCTCTGCTTTGTGTCTCTCTCTGTCTCTGTCTCTCTCTCTTTCTCTCAAAGGGATGATTAGATGATAGGATTTTTATCATTTATACCATTGTCTCAAGATTTTGCCTAGGAGAATAAGCTTATGCTAGAAGTCAGGTCTGTCCTCTTTATTAGACTAAACTGTTCAGTTTTGTGCATTTTGAGAAGAAATGGAGACCTTAACAAAAGTCCTGCTGATGCCGCCTTGAGTCTTTCCAAGGGCTTTTAGCTTCTAATCGTCTGGAACGTTCAGGCGGGTGTTCTCGTGAGAAGTTTCCCCAGAATCCATTCAGCCTCTTTACCAAAGTGATTAGTTGTCTGGTGGTCTGATGGTACCTTTCCTGAGGAAAGCAAGCCAAAGATGCCAGAAACCGAATGACCACGTGACCCTCTGATGTTATTTCTTTGGTTTTTCTCCCTCCACCATCTTTGGACATTCAGCGTCAAACTGTGCTTCAATTATTTTCTGAAGAGCTCTTATTTCTCTTGCAACGGCCACCGCTTTCCCTTTTGACACACAATAGACACCATCAGGTTCCCTATACAGCTCAGAACCCATTACACTGAACCTGTGAACTCTCCTCTGTCTCTTCCCGCTTGGAGAAATCTAACTTTCCCTTCAGGTTTCACTAATGAATAAAATTTGACCCAACGTTACTGCCATCGATGCAGTGCGTGCTCTGTTCTCTTCCTTCACACTGTACCCTATACAAGTCACCATCAAACACACCCCACGTGACCCTCGAGGGGAGGTTCTGTCCCTTTCATGTTACCTTAATGCTGAACACAGCATCTAGTTGGGAGTCGGTGCTAAATGATCAAATAAATGAGCGAATGAGCAAACACATACGTTTGAAAACCCAGCATGTGTCTTGAAGGAATTCTGTATCTTACTGAGTTTCATTGACATTGAACAGGTTGGAAAAGAAATCGAAGGCCTCTTAATTAACTGGTTGTAGCTAGAGACCCCTGGGACCAAGGCAGACATCAAGCTAGGGAGCACAGGTGATGGACAGATAACTGAGAAACCATGACTATCACTGGCATGAGTGTCTAAGAATCTTGAAGGAAAGGCAGCTCTGTGATACAATGATATATCTTCATTTTAAAACTATGATGCCACAGCGAAGGGGAATGCCAGGACAAGGAAGCAGGAGTGGGTAGGTTGGTGAGCAGGGGGAGGGGGCATGGGATAGGGGGTTTTTGGAGGGGAAGTCAGGAAAGGGGATAACCTTTGAAATGTGAATAAAGAAGATATCTAATTAGAAACTACACACACACACACACACATTATCGTCAGCAGACAGACAGCGAGAGACGATGAAGAAAAGGACAGAAAGTAGAAGAGGATATTAACGGATTTCTGTGTCTTGTTTCATTAAGCCTCCTCTCCTATTAAAGCCCTAAGGCTTAAAGGGGATTGTGAGGATGACCAGGGAAAAGGAGAAGATGAAGAGAGTTTCTTGAGGATATTGGAGTAAGAAGCAAAGGCTGGTCCTAAGCCTGGATTATAAGCCTCACAAAGCCAGACACTGCACAAGCCTTATGTATCGCAGCAGCTACATCAGTGTCTCCGCCTATTGTACAGGGATTCTGCTGTTTCATTGAGACACATCTATTCAGCAATTGCTATACTGTGAATGGTTCATACAATAACCACGAAAGAAGTTTACACAGCGGTGGCTTTTAAATAAAAACAATGCACCTGCTAACTAATATTTTGAGACACGGGTTGCCTTTTTAGCATCTGGAATGCCCCCCCACCCCAAATTCTGTCAATAATGTGTGCTTCTGGACTGAGGAGATTACAAGGTTAAGTCGTTTTTAACCGATTCCACTTAAAACATTTTAAATCACATATTTTAATTTACATACTAGAACTTTGTCACTAGAACGTAAAGACCACCTTGACCTCACTCTTCATATAGAACAGCATCTTATTCAGCAATGTTCAGGAACAGGGATTTGGGAAACAGTTCAGTGATATAAGTCATTCCCCTGGATCCAGTCTTCTGAGGAGCAGAAAAAGCTCAGGGACGGTAATAGGGACAGGACTGTGTAACAGATCCTTGTCCTTGACGTGAAAACACTCTCAAGTCACCTGCTAAGGAACTCATGCGTTTATATTAGAAACGGTCTCTTCTTCAAGTTGCTAAAAAGGAAACTTGAAACCATCTGAGGAGGAACTCAGGAGTGTAAAGGGTCGGTGGGGATGTGAAATAGGTGTAGAGAAAGGGGCGGAGGTCAAGAAATGGAGCGAGCAAGAGGCAGCAGAGAGCAGATGGGGTGTAGCACAGGATGGCCAGAGCAAGGAGAACCGGAAGCAGGAGCAGGATGAGGAAAGCCGGAAGCAGGAGCAGGATGAGGAAAGGGTGAGTAACTCGGAGCCTGAGGAAGGAGCTGCGCTTGCTAGGGTGAAAGTCAATCTGTGAGGGAAACCGCTAGATTAGCCAAACTCTTTCAACCTGTAAATGAGGTCCAGGTTCTTCTGCTTGGCCCTTGTTAAGGTTCCCCCAGAGTTTCATATCTCTTTGTCTTCAAATTGCATTAAATAATGAATGAATAAATTTCTTTAAAAAAGCATTTTAAGGTCGGTACAGTTAACAGCTAACAATTCTGCCATAATTATAACTCAATATGACAGCCCAGGACTTGGTAGATAACTTTTAATATTACCATTAAATTTAAAAGACAGTGTCATATCTGGTATTAAATGTATCCCATAGTTTTGACAGATAATATAGAGCTAGATTGTTGATACTGCCAAATGTAGTTTGTAAATAATAAAAGTTGAATTATTTTAAATCAATTTACTCTGTACATATTTTAGCATACTACTGAATATATTAATGATTTATTCTTCATTGAGGTGTAATTACAGTAATACATATGGAATTGTATTAATATAATAGAGTAAATGCATATCCATATACATTATGTATATGTAACATTATGTATATGTAACATTATATACATGTAACTCTGCTCATAATTTTAATAGCAGAAGTTTGAAAAACAGGATATTGAGTACATCAAAATATTTATCAAATACTTTGAGAAGAAGAAAAGAAACCCTATACCTTGTCTGCCTATTTCCTGGTGGTAATGAATGAATTAAGGTCTTTAATGTGCTAAGCATTGTATTAGGTGTTAGAGATAAAAACAAAACTGTAGGCTGATACCTTCTGTCATAGAATTTCTATTTGACTGAGGGGAAATGAGCATAAAGGAAAAAAAAAACCACATGCCAGGAACTTCTAATTGTAAATTGTGATACATAACCCCAGATGAGTTATAGTGTTAAAGGTTTAATTCGACATTATGACAGCAGGAAAAGTAACTTTCAAAGTGTAATGACTAAATAACCTGAGAAGGAATCACAGTGAGGGAGTGTGTGAATCAAGTTGGCTTGTGGGCATGTCTATGGAAGGATCGTTCAATTGCATTAATTGATGTGGAGAGACTTGCCCCTCTCAAGCGACTCATTCCCTATGCAGGAGATCCTGACTGTAATGTAAAGGCTAGAGCAGCATTGCACCAGCATGTCACATTAGTTCACTGCCGTCTGCTTTTGAGTGTGGATGTGATATGACTGGCCGCTTCCAGTTCTGACTGTCTTGAAGTCCCATAAGATGATGGACTGTAACCTGGAATTTTGAGCCAAATAAAGCCCTTTTCCTGTCAGTTGGTTTTGTCAGAGAATTTTGTCACAACGATGGGAAACAAAATAAAAACAACAATGAATGGAAGAGTCTGGAGAAGTCAAAGAGGTGAAAGAAGAAAAGGTATCAATGTGGGGTGTGAGGGGAAAAGGGTTCTGAGGTAACGTGCAGGTCAGACACTGCGAGGCTTTAGACAATGCATTAGGGTTGGACCTCAACCTGGTGGGAAACCTCAAGAATGTTTTAAAGATGGGGGCCACATGGATTTTAAAGATTCGTCTGGCCACAGTTTTGGAGAGTGGATTTGAGATCAAGATGTGATCCCTGAGCCCTTAGGGTTAGATGGTGTTCAGGCCGATGAAGACAAAAGGGTTGATTTCCGTTATATGTAGTTTAGAAGTAAAATCGACACTGCTCAAAAAATTCCAGGGTACTGTTAAATAATAATGGTTGACAGTCCTTAGAGCATATAAGATCCGATTTCCTATTAGTGCGTCCATCCTTTTCTCCTGACCCATATCTTGTTTAGAATATTTTCTTCCAAGGATGATGCTTTGGCTTTGATGCATAAACATTTCCCTCTGCAGTGACACAGCATCCCTCCATGTCCTGTCCTACTGCTATAGCGCTTCATAGCCGGGTCTTGAGAGGATGCTGAGCGGTCTCTTTACTTTGTCCCTGATAGGTATTAGTCTTCAACAAAACAGTCCCCGCACCAAAATTACTTAGTCAACATCAAAAAGTACATATAGAAAAAAAGAAAAGAGACATATTTTCAATAAGGGAATCATTAAATAAAATAAGATATAGTCACATAGTGAAACAATATATGGGCATTGGAAATAATACTTGAAAAGATGAATGAATGTTTATGAAAATCATTCTCTTATTTGTTTATATGCATCCCTCTTGAATATTCCATTTTCTCTAATTACTAATGAGTAGAGAAAGGTTGACTACACTCCGTGTTAGCATTTATTCAGCAGCACTGTTAGGATGGGGGCAAATAACCTACAATCTGCACTGACTAATGTTAAGCCTCTGACTTGGCACTGCTGTTCCTGAGCTCCAATTGCCTGTGACCGTGAGTAATTGAAAGTTGGCATGGTAACTCCCATGCCAACCTCCAGCGGCCACACATAGATGGCTCTGAGTTTTGAAATTATAGCTGTTCTCCTCCATCTGTTCTCTTCATGCTTCAAGTCAGCTGTCAAGTGAAGCACGTAAGTCCTGACTAAAAGTTGGAGAAGTTTTTTCATGTGTTAACAGGGTAAATGAAATAATTCTATATCAGGCTAATGTTCAGGAGAATTCCACGAGGTGAACTGCAGGAGAATCTGCAGGACGTAAGGTGACAGGTTGACAGTCGCTTTGGAGTGACAATGGCAAAGTGCCTCACTGTAATAACAGAATTTAGCAACCCTGTCTTAGTTCTGAATATTAAATATTAAGTATAATTGCCAGGACAGCATTAATAGTAAAATTCAAAAAGATACGTTTCATTTATGACTTGTGTTTTCCATTTATTCTAACAGTTTTATTGTAACTAAAATGAAAAGGCATATGATATTAGATAAAAGTAGAACATAATTCATTGCTGTAGTTAATGGATATTTTTCTGTCACCACTACAATGAGTTTTATTTTTCTATAATGGTCTTACATATAAGGTTGTGCTGTCAATCAAGTTTGAAATACATTTTCATAGTCTCTACATCCCACTAAGAATGACTAATATACTTCAGGTTATGAGAGAATGAGAACAATAGAAGTGTTAAATCAATCGACTTTTCTAAACTATTGGTTTAAATTTTTATCTCATTTGTGCTATGTTTGTTATGAAATCTAGCTACTTGCCATTCCTGCATATATCCATATAACCAAAGGGTGGGTGGGATCTATTATCACACTTCTTGAACCCAGACTGTGTGTAGGACTGGTTTTCTAACAGAACACTGTGGAGATGTGGCCTGTGAGGTCTGAGGGAGGAGCCTCAAAAGGCCTTACATCATTTTGCTTGTGGTTGTTTTTTGTTTGTTTGTTGTTGTTTTTGTTTGTTTGGGGTTTTTTTTTGGACCCTTGTCTAGAGAAAATAGATAGCTTTTGGAAAGAGAGTGTGCATCTAGAATAAAGACACAGTGCCTTTTAAAATCCAACATAGATTAGCTACCCTGTGCCAACATTCCAGCATAAAAGTGATATCTGAGCAAAGTAGACAGAATCCATGTGACTGAAGAATAACCAAGCCGAGCCATACAAAAACATGTTAAAGAAATCTGTTACCTTACATCGGTGCTGGTTTGAAGTAATGGGTTTTTTTGTACATGAGCTAATATTCTTGAATATTTTACTTATTTATAGGGAAAGTTAGGAGTTAACATTGTGAAAATTTAAAAACTAAAGGTAATAATTGTGTCAAGCCCGTTATCTCAAAATACCAATATTTTGTATATGTTTCATAGTTCGGCTATTGCTGAATCACGTTTTTATACTGTATCTTTTATTCATTTGGCATATTTTAAATGCCTACAACTATCCTGTTAAATAGGAATTGAGTATCTTATAAAGGAAAATCCCATAGTAAAGAACACACATGGGTTCACACAGGTAGCATATCAGAGAGGCTCTAGAACGCAGCATACAGGAGGATGTGATTCACTTATGCCAATCATGGGCTGCCATGAATACCACAAGAGGCTGTCAATCTGGTTTCTCTTTGGAATGCTACTGGGTAGGTTGGAAGCACATGTTCCTGTTCTGCTACATAAAATGTTGTTGATGTGTGTTTATTAATTAGTCACTGTTACCATGGGTATACCCAGCAGCAGACACTGACAAAGATATAAGATGTCTCAGTTAAGGTGGACTTCTCCATCGGGGTACAGAGACTTGTTGAGTGACCTAAAATGCTGTCCTAGAATGTCCCAAAAGAAAAGATTATGAAGATTGCATAAATTCCTCTTGTGCTATTTTCTCATTCGATTTGATGTGGCCAAAGCTCACGGATGCCTTTCTGTTCCTTGACTTCCTTTGCCTTTAACATGTCAACAATTAAATAAACAAGATGCTAAGGTGACCATGCTTTCTGGGTAATAGATCCTAGATTATTCTAGTCATAATCATTGTTTTGGAGGGGGACAAATAATTACTATTGATTTCCTGATGAGGTGTAATCGAGATAAATACTGTTAGAAGTAAGTGTGTGAGTTATTTATTTATGAGTGATATTTATTTCTGGTATAAAACTGGTACATCTTCACCAACTCCACATCCGACAGAGGGCTAATATCCAATATATACAAAGAACTCAAGAAGTTAGACCGCAAAGAAACAAATAACCCTATCAAAAAATGGAGTACAGAGCTAAACAAAGAATTTTCACCAGAAGAAATTCGGATGGCCGAGAAACACCTTAAAAGATGTTCAACATCATTAGTCATCAGGGAAATGCAAATCAAAACAACCCTGAGATTCCACATCACACCAGTCAGAATGGCTAAGATTAAAAACTCAAGAGACAACAAGTGCTGGCGAGGATGTGGAGAAAGAGGAACACTCCTCCACTGTTGGTGGGATTGCAAAATGGTAAAACCGCTCTGGAAATCAGTTTGGCGGTTCCTCAGAAAATTGGGCATGTCACTTCCAGAGGACCCTGGCATACCACTCCTGGGCATATACCCAGAGGATTCCCCTGCATGCAATAAGGATACATGCTCCACTATGTTTATAGCAGCCTTGTTTATAATAGCCAAAAATTGGAAGGAGCCCAAATATCCTTCAAAGGAGGAATGGATACAGAAAATGTGGTATATTTATACAATGGAATACTACTCAGCAATTAAAAATAATGAATTCATGCAATTTGTAGGTAAATGGTTAGACCTGGAAAATATCATCCTGAGTGAATTAACCCAATCACAAAAGAATGCACATGAAATGCAATCACTGATAAGTGGATATTAATGAGCCCCGAAGCCCTAAATACTCAAGACACAAATAGCAAGTCAAATGATTCTCAAGAAGAAGAAAGGAGAGGACCCTGGGCCTGTAAAGATTGCATCCAGTTTAGTAAAGAAACCGAGGGGGGAGGTGGAATGATTGGGGAACAGTTGGGGGGGAAAGGAACTATGGGAACTATGGTGGGTGGGAACTGGGAAAGGGGAAAGCCTTTGGAATGTAAACATAGAATATAGAAAACAAAAAAAAATTAAAAAAAACTGGTACAAAAATGTTGTCTCATCTTTCAAGTTTGGTTATAAATTAAATATGTCATAATCTGTCAGATATAAATGATCAAAATTCTACCAACTTCATCCACCACCCCACTTACTAGCTCTGCATTTGCACATCATTATTTTATGTGGGACATAAAACCTATAGATGCTGCTACAATTTAATTCTACAAATACTAGTCAATAGAACAGCAAGAACAGATTCAATACTGCTTTTTCACTTGACAAAGACCCAGCATGAGCAACTAATCCAAAGTTAGAGGTGTAGACCTTTTCTATTAAGCTTTGGCTATCTTTCCTACTGAAGTATCAAAAGCAATCACCAGGAAAAAAAAATAAAACCTCCTGCATATGTAACTAATGCAAGGGAACTCAATAAAGTCAACAATAGGAACAGACACACATGCACACGCACACAAATACACACACACATATACACACACACACACATACACACTGTATTTAGACTGGCATCTGAAAATTTGAATCATATCACCTGAAAATTGCCTGATGTGGATTGCTGGTTAAAGGTTATGAACTTTTGGAGACATGGATTAATTATAAATGAAGCTATACAGTTTCCTAATATTAAAGTGAATATAGACATATATATGTACATGTATGTATAGGCATATAATTCTAGATTATAAAGTACATTTTGTAATTTTACTCATTTGAATGTTACACATTTCATGGAAATAAATGGTGTGCATTTAAAGGAGACAACTAGAATTTGGGCTCAGTGCAATATTTTTCCAGCAGATACTTTCCAGTAAAAAATACATACAACGTTTATAAAACCAGAGCAATAGTTGGCTAAACATCACTTTCTGACTTACAAACATACATCTTGTGGAATTTCAGCACATAAAGATGACTCCGGGAACAGCAGGACAATAAAAATCACATCACTAGTCGTTTACAAGGTCTAGTTTTCCAGCGGTGGTTTTAAGAGCGTGTGCGCCATATGCATTTGTTAGTTTTGTAGCTTCTTCACTGTTATCAGCCTGACACTGAGTGAAGGAAAACACCAATAAACAGCGTAGTGAAAAATGGATAATTCCCATAAGCCTAGGCATGAGTCCCTATAGCCTGCTCATTGTGGACACTCAAGGCTAGAGGACGCTTCGGGTGCTACATGCTGTCAACACCCCCTGGCTCAAGCAGTCTACAACAAAGAAATAGCTAGTTTTTAACCGCTAAAATTAAGAGATTTGAAAATCTTGTTCACTTTAATTTCCCAAATAAGAATGCTGAAAGTAGCTGAAACACTTTATGTCCTTCATATATATATGGTCTTGGTCTCTCTCTCTCTCTTTCTCTCTTTGTCTCTGTCTCTGTCTGTCTGTCTGTCTCTCTCTCCTCTGTGTGTGTGTGAGTGTGTGTGTGTGTATGTGTGTATATATATATATATATGTGTGTGTGTATATATATATATATATATATATATGTATATGTATATATATATATATATGCCTGACCTTGACCCATGGTCAATATCACTCATGAATAAATCAAAACCAACTGCATTTCAGAAAAAATATGCCTTCAGTAAATGGGTGCAACTCTGGGTTTTCTCTTTTCTCTTTTCTTTTTCTTTCTTTCTTTCTTTTTTTTTTTTTTTTTTTTTTGTCTGAAATGGGATTTCACAATGGGTTGAGCAGGGCCAAATTTTCAATTTCATTTTATTTACCTTATATGTATGGATGTCTGGCCTACCTGTATGTATGTACAACACATGTGTGTGTCGTGCCTGCAGGTGCCAGCGGGCAGGGGCTACAGCTGAAGACATAGTTATGAGTCACCGTGTGGCATGACAGACTTAAGAGAAGCTGTCTCCTTAAAGAATTCTATCTGGTAAATTACTGTTTTGAGAGAAGTAACCACCCTTAAAGATAAGTTTCACTTTAGAAATGACTTGGCTTGATAACATGCAATATCGTTATGGGAAGCTGTTTGTAGCTATCCAAAGGACTTTATAGTCTACTACAGAGATACTTGCACACTCCTGTTCATCAGTACTTAGGTAGTGGAATCAACATAGATGCCCCACATTTTTCCTTATCTGTTCATTAGTGATTAGATATCTATGTTGATTCCACTTTTTAAGAAGCAATAACACGACAGGTGTTAAGAAAAGACTAAATCGGGCATGGTGGCGCATGCCTGTAATCCCAGCACTTGGGAGGCAGAGGCAGGTGGATTTCTGAGTTTGAGGCCAGCCTGGTCTACAGAGTGAGTTCTAGGACTACACAGAGAAACCCTGTCTCGAAAAAAAAAAAAAGAAAAAGAAAAAGAAAAGAAAAAAGAAAAGACTAAATCACGAAATTTTCAGATAAATGGATCAAACGGGAAAATATGCTGAATGAAATAAGCCAATTAAAAATATAATTAAGAAAAAATGAGTTCAAGCAAAGGTATACTGTGTGGGAAGACAATGTTGCTCCAGAAGACATATATTTTAAAGAAAATTATCTTTAATAGGCATGGGATAGCACCCTGAGTTATTGGTCAGTGGACCTACAGAGACTCACAAGATAATTCAGGCTTGTAGCATTAAATTCTAGAGCTGAGGACACTGTACATTTTTGCTGGAAGGCATCGGGAAATCAGTTCTGAGCTTACTGGAAACCATCTCTGCTGGCTAGCATTCCTAATACCTGGAGGTGCCATGTAGGTCCAAGAAAAGATGTCAGTGGTCTTACCACTGGAACCTGAATGCTACCATATGGATCAATGAAGTAAAATATTCTTATTAATATAGTAGAGGCACAGGGAAGTCACCAACCACTTTCTGAGTGGATTTCAGGCCTGTTCCACGGGGATGAATTAACCCAGGAAATAGCTCATGGCTGGAGAGGGAAGCCTACTACTCTTGGCTTATAACTATATTGTCAAAATGCCTTTGAAAGATCTTTGTTTATACCCATAGATCTGGGCTACTCTCCGTCTTGGTCAAAGGAGCTCCTTTTGGCCGTGGGCAGAAGTTAAAGCATAGATTTATAAAAGTGAGTGCTCGTAAGAGTAAGTGACTTGGAATGCTCAGCCTTGATTGAGATGGTATCTATATCACTAGCCCCCCTAGGATCAGGGAAAATCATGGAAAAGGAGATAAAGAGAATGTAAGAGCTGGAGGGAGGGGAAGAGGGGAAGAGTTCTGTGATGTGCTGTCTTCTAGATGGCAACTTGGCCTCTACTTGGCCATGAATGCTGCAACTATTGTCTTCTAGACATGACATAGATGTTACACTCATGAATAACAGCAGCAGAGGTTGCCTGCCCTAGATCAGCACAAGTCCAAAACTATTGAAGTTCCAGGATGGACGAGGAACATCTTATGAGGCACCACCCCTGAGGAACTCTTGGTCATTGATTGCTGCCTGGGGAGGGGGGTGGATTTTTGGAGCTGTGCCCTCTAGTAGGTTCCCTGCACTCTAGCTGATGGCTCCACAGCTATGTGAATACAAGAAGTGCGAATTAGCCTTGATAGAGTTATAGAAAGGAAGGAAGGAAGGAAGGAAGGAAGGAAGGAAGGAAGGAGGGAAGGAGGGAGGGAGGGAGGGAGGGAGGGAGGGAGGGAGGGAGGGAGGGAGGGAAGGAAGGAAGGAAAGAAGGAAGGAAAGAAGGTAGGAAGGAAGGAAAGAAGGAAGGAAAGAAGGTAGGAAGGAAGGTAGGAAGGGAGGAAGGAAGAAGGAGAGCAGAAGAGAGGAGGGGAGGGGAGAGGAGAGGAGAGGAGGGGAGGGGAGGGGAGGGGAGGGGAGGGGAGGGGAGGGGAGGGGAGAGGAGAGGAGAGGAGGGGAGAGGAGAAGAGAGGAGAGGAGAGGAGAGGAGAGGAGAGAATTTTATAAGGATAGTAGTGTAGATATGAAAAAGAAGATGTTGTATGTATGAAATTCTCAAAGAATAGACACAATTGTCTTTAAAATGTGTCTGTGCTGAACTCACAGTGTTTTCCTGTTATTATTTCCTAGGGTGTAACAGCATAGCATTTGCATTATAAATAATTTAAAGTCAATAAATTACTCAGGAGGATATGCATAGGACACACACCACTCCACTTAAGGGACTTGAGTATCTGCAGATTTTTGAAGTGTTCAGGGAGGCTTGTAACCAATTCCCTGTGGATACCAGGGGTTAAACACACCTGACTTGTCAAGTCTGAAAAGTACTTTGGACTAAGACAGCACATCTATAAATGTGACTTTGGAGGAATCTCATGGTCATTCTAGTGATGTAAATTAGATTGAAACACTTTACTTTCTGGCTATGATGAATAGCAGATTTCTGAACTTGATTTCTATTGTCTGTAGAAATACCACTTGAAAATAAATACACAATATCGTATATTTCAGAGATGATATTATTCTTGGCCATAACCATGTATCCTTGATAGACATGAAATTCTTATAATTTCCTGAATTGTTTAATTTATAATTGGTTTAATGTGTCACCCCAAACCATCACATTTTAAACACAGTAAAAAAAAAAAAAAAAAGAAAACATGTTTTAAGAAGAAAATTTTTTAAAGTAATCATGTATTTATTCTTTTACAAGGAATAGTTATTTAAGTGTAGATCATTGATTTTGTTCGGAAAACAATGCATTGTGAGCCACCCAAGACTCCCATGCTCTTTTCATACCAAAGTGAGGGTGTTTCTTCCTCTACCTCAAAACCAAAGTCAATCACATGACCTTAATTATTCAACCTATGAGAAAATACATGTTTCATGGAACAGAGGCATAATTCATGTGTTTTCTTCAGCTTGCTATACTAAAAAGGATCAAACATTTAATGTACAGCAAATAGTAAAGTAGAACCTTCTAAATAAACGTGGTTACATGAATATTAAATGTGACTGTCAACCATCAGGATTAGATTTTCAGGAGAGCGACTGTCTTTTCTCTTTGAAGCCTAGTGTCTTCTACCATATTTAAAGCAGTCTCCATAACTGTTCCTTCCTATGATAGAAGGAGTTGCTTCAACGCACCAGTCAATAGACACGAGGAAGCAGAAAGGAAAACAGAAGCAAAATGCACTGAATGTGTATTCTTTCTCAACGCTTGATTAACATATTAATTATGCATACTGGGTTTTATTAGAGCATTGTGATGCATGTACATAATGTATTTCACTCATATTCAGTCTGTGGGAATACATTTATTACCATGAAGCGCCAGCTATATTCAAAGAATGACCAAATAACCAAATTTTAAAGGTGTTGGTGACTAAACACAGAAAGCACATTACACATTGCTTAGTTTCATTTACTTCTACAAGTATAATACTACTAAGGAACCAAAAATACATGCAAATAAGACCTAAAGGCATGGCCTGGTAATACCTATTATTCTGAAGCAAAAAATATGTATATATTCAAGGAATTTCTAAAAGACCTTTTTAAAATGGTTATAATTTTAATGGATTTTTTCCTCAATTGCATGGTTATTATATGGTGCTCTCTCTCTCACTTCAGTGAGGAAAAGTAATTACCATCTATCTTCAATGCATGTAATTTGTCCTGTAATTATGGAAGATGCTCGTTGTCTCTATAAATACTTACAACAGAGGCAAATAACTGATCGCTGCCAAGAACGGTAAACGCAAGCAAACAACAGTGGCTAGTTTGAGATCATTTACTCCACCTGCTGAAGCTGTCCGATTGTAAAAGAACTGTTGTTTAAATGGCTTTTGAGGGCTAGCAGATGACTTTACTATTAATTAATTAATTTATGTATTAATTTATTTATAGAATAAAAGACTGCTTAAAAGAATAAAAATGCAGAATTCAGTTTTGTGAGAGGATGATGGGATGACTCTTGGGTTACTGGGATGGCATCTGTGCCCGTCCCCTCAAGGATCACAGTCCACCAGTTCCCATTATCCTTTGCGCCCCAGGGTACCCATGTTCATGGGGTACATCCACCCAACTGCCTCTATTTGCTTAGCCAACAGGAGCTCAGGGCAGAATGAGATACTTCTTGCCAAGGTTCACACTTGGGACTGACTGGTTTGGAAAAAGTGCTTGCTTCAGCCCCTGCCCGAAGCCTGCCCCATACTTTTCTCGGACTCTGGAGCTGTAACCTCATAGCGTTAACAAGTCTCTTGTAATGTGACCCCAGGCACTTTAAGGTCTTCTGAGTTTCTTGTATATCACTCATACCTTTCCACTGCCCCTCCATTAAACCTTTTGGAGTAATTCTCATCTTAGTGTATGGTATCTCTTCTGTTATAGTTGACTTTTTTGCTTTCTTAATCCCCCCAGGAAAGAAATCCAATGACTAGTGTCCATACTAGGAATCTTTTAGTCAGTCATCAGCCATAGTGGACCAATGACACCATAACATAAAAATACAGTGTTCAATAAATCTCTGCATCTTTTACCTATACATGGAATAAATTTAACTGAGGAAGCCTGACCACTAAGTAAGTTTAAAACTATTTCTGTCAATCAACAATATACTAAGACTACTCTAAGTGATGCAAATATTTTAGCATCACTGTAAAATTATTATATATGTTATGTCCTATAGAATGTTAGAAGCTAAACGTCACATGAAGCCATTTCAGGAGCATAATTCACCCTTGCAAATGTATATGGAAAGGATTACCTTTTCACCAATTTCTCCTTTGATGCCTTCAAGTCCCTGTTCTCCCTGTAAAAGAGGAGCATGGTGTATAGTAATAGGAACAGTACTCACAGTTCATGGACTTTTCATAATGGCAGTGATATTTCTAACAGTAAATAATCACTGATTTAAATAGTTAACTTGAGATATGAAGCTCCAAGCCCATATCGAACAGAACAAAGTCTGAATAATGCAAAATTCTAAAGGAACGGCTTCCTGAATACCTCTTTACCCTCTAGAAAATATCACCGTATAAAGCCAAGAATCCTACAATTTAGCATTCGAGGATGCTACCATCGTCATTTGCTTTGAGAATTGAGCTGAGTGAGTGGCACAGACTGAGTTGACATTCTTGTCCTCACTAGAATCTCCTTAAATAGAGAAGACACAGACTTCTTTGAGATCTACCTTCCACAACACGATCATCTAATGAGAGGTTCATCATTTGAGTGGCTTTAGCTGGGAACCTTGGAGTCCAGAGCGTACCTGCCTGTGGCCCCAGGCTTCTCTCTGTTCTACTCATGTGACTCACAGCCCCAAAGGGAGGTGTCACTCTTTATGCTAGCCTTCAAATCTAAAGGGTGCGAGCATCTTTTTCTCAGCCGATTACTTTATTTCATAAATTATTTTCAGATTTGGTTTGACATAAACAGATTTATGACATTCTGATCAAACACAGTAAACGCCAAGAGTCTCCTATGTGCCAGGATCGTATGGCTGCATAGCTGTGAGGCGAGTGGTAGGGATGGGTCATATTTGCTGTGCACACACTGCGGGGCATGGGCTAAAATATCCAGCCAGTATCTTCTGAGTGTACAGGCATAAGAGACCCGTATTTTTGTTTGTTTCTTTTATTTTTCTATTTAAGTTTTTTTTTTCCCCGAGAGAAGATATTATAGATCAGGCTGTCCTTGAACTCATAATAGAGCTCTCAATAACCTTTTATGAACTCCAGATCCTCCCACCTCCATTACTATTATAAATAAATAATAAATAAATATATGCCAGCATATGTAACTAAAGATGAAAAGTTTTGAATCTCAGCTTTTTTGCAATGCCTCCATAAAGAGGTGCATGATTTACTTAATATTAGCATTAAGAGTGTGAGCTCTTATTAGCATATGAACACAATAAAATAAAAATATGTGTGTGTGTTGAAACACAAGTAAATAATCTTTTTGCTTCATTTGGCCTCAAAACATCACCAGAAAACATTAGATTAGTTCATAGGTACATGGGCCTACCTCTCTTTTAATAGTGTTTCCCCTAAAGTATAGAATTTAACTCCATATAGTAATTCAAGATGACATTGAAGCTGCTTAATGCCCCTGGCGTCTCAGCCACACTGTCAGCGTGAGATGTGGCCACCACAAACAGCTGCTGGAAAGTCCAGAACTATTTCCCAGCAGATAAATCCACACATCCCTTGGCTTGCGACTCAGCTCACAAATACAGCACATGCTTTCCCACTAGGCTTGGTCTAGAACCGCTATGACGAGACTCAGAAGCATGCCACCTCACGCCTCCCAATCCAACCTTATTCACTCTAAGGGACCGTGTAAGGAAACATTCCTAAAAGCTGCTGTAACTATACGTAAAAGTGTATATTTTCAAATGGTATTGCCAACTACATATAAGAGAACCCAGTTGTGTAGTGCTTTCAGACATTTTGCTTTTAAAACCAGTAACACTTCACTGGAACATAGAAATTATGTGTTTGGCATTGGAGAGGGAACATCTAAAACTGCATCAATGGTGCTTTCCCTCTAGGTGGGATTGTCTGGGTTGTATCATGCCAGCACCACCTAAAGTCACTCCTCTTCCCTCTCAGAATCTGAAGTGTATCAGTTCTGTGTATCCAGTAATGCTTGGCACAGTCAAGTTTGTTCCCAGAGAAAGCAATCCTTGAATAGATATTAGAGGATACAGAAGAAGTTCATTTTGATGATGAGAAGGCTCTCAGGCACTGAGAGACTCACCTTGGATGGTGATAAAGTTCTCATTCATGATGAGTATAAATGTGACATTCTGCAGGCTGATTTTTTCCCATAGAGGGGGTTGAATCTATGGCTTCCCGCAAGCTAAGCAAGAGCTGTGCACTGAACTGTTCCCAGCCTTCCTTTTGCTTTTCGTTTTGAGATCTCATTGCCCAAGCTAGCCTTAGATTCACATTATAGGCTAGCAGGTTGTGGACCTGCAATATTATTTGCTCCTGTCTCCTGTGTAGCTAGAGGCCAAAGCAAAAGGGGTTGTGTTTTGAAGAGCTTTGAAGATGTTGTGTGTATAACATCCTTGCAATGCCAGATGTTTTAGGTCATTGTAAGTATTTTGCTTAATCCAATCTGAGAAACGTAACCTGGGCAAATAGGAAATGACTGCAGGAAAAATACTTTTCCATTTTTCACTCCAACTGATAACAGTCAAAGTGGTCCTGCTGCCCCCTCTAAGTTGCCCATGGCCCTTAGAAAGCATCACTACTGATTCTTGGGGAAGCATGCTACTAATACTCTGTAATGAATGTTTTCTTGAAAGTTCTCCAGGAAGGAAAGGCTTCTATGAATCCTCCTTGGAACGACTGGGTTATTAGTTTAGTTTGTAAGAAACCTTTACAAAAATTCATTACCTTTTGACCAGGTAATCCTGCGGTACCATGTAAGCCATTTTCACCCTAAAAAGAGTAAGCAAAACAAATGTCATTAGTCACAAATGATAGTGAAAAAGACCCTCAAAATGGGGGCCCTGTAGTATGAAGAAATGCAGCACTCTCCTGGATATCTCTTGGGCATCTGGGCTTCCAATTTCTGTCATGTCACATCTGCGGGGTAATCACCTCAAATTTTAAGGTAAAGGAATGGGGGAGTATATAGAAACTCTGAGGTGTTAAGGATCAGTCTCAGAGTTATCCAATTGGTAGTTATCACCTGAGATTTCAAGTAAGTGCTCAGTGATTTCACATCCTGGTATTTCACATGATATTTAATAATCTAATCTTCTTCCTTCCTTCCTTCCTTCCTTCCTTCCTTCCTTTCTTTCTTTCTTTCTTTCTTTCTTTCTTTCTTTCTTTCTTTCTTCTCTTCTTCCCTTCCTTGCTCCCCATTCCCTCCTTCCTTTCTTCCATTCTTCCATCCTTCCATCCTTCCGTCCTTCCATCCTTCCATCCTTCCATCCTTCCATCCTTCCTTCCTTCTTTCCTTCCTTCCATTCGTTCATCCTTCCTTCTTTTTTCTTGTGTATATGAGTAAATGCTTTTGTAGGCATTGCTAACGAACCCATCAGAGAGTGACTGATCTCATAGTCATCTTCTATAGACTGTTACATGGTCTATTTTGGTCTTCAAACTCTAGCCCTTCAGAGCTGTGGCAAATGTCCTGCTTCCCTACCTAGGTTGTCCCTTGCAACCAATCTAACTGTGGTTTATGAGTATCTTCTTAGCTAATGTGAGATATATACACATATCTTGATATTCTTGTCACATTGTGCACGTGCTTACTTCCTTATCCGTATCTGCTGATTGCTGTGAGCTGAATTCTGAAGTCATACCAAAGGCAATTCTACATGCAGCAGTTCCCTCTCCACTTGTCTGGCTCCTGTCATGGGCATAAATGTTTTCAGCAGATGCCTATCAGGTTCCATTGCTGGAATTCTTGGTGACTGCTCGGACAAGCCTGCTTTGTGAACAGTACACCACCCAGAGAGAGAAACTCCAGGGCGGGTGGATGCATTCTCCGCGGACCCTTAGGCATTTGCCTGGGTCTAGGAATTTACTCTGGCTCCTGAGTGTCGAGATTCGGGCAGCTCAAAATAAGCCAATAGTGCTCCTATCCGCTCTATTTTTGTAAAATATTTAGGAAATTCACTTAGAAAATAACAGTTCTTAAGGATCATCTAGAAGACAGAGATCATTTCTAAACAATTATTTAAAGGAAGTTTAAGTGTATGAAAAAAATACCACATCTTCACATTTTGAAATAACAATGCCTAAATACTGAGATATTAATTTTATTACTAATACATTTTTGGAAAGTTTTACTGTTTCTTTTTTTTTTTTCATGTTTACCAGAAGTGCACTTTCATATACAAGCACGCACTTTATTTTAGGAGTTAGAATATTTTTTAGATTTTTTTAATCTTTTGTATGTATTTAGTGGTGTGTGTGTGTGTGTGTGTGTGTGTGTGTGTATGTGTGTGTATTGCATGCATGTGTATGTGGGCATGTGCGTGTGTGTGCGCGTGTGCGTGTGCGTGTGCGTGTGTGTGTGTGTGTGTGTGTGTGCATGTGTGTGTGTGTGTGTGTGTGTGTGTGTTTCTTTTCCCCAAGTCTAGTTCCAAAGAAAATATAAGATGCTTCTCTTTTATCTTCAAAACAAGATTTTAGTTTGTAATTGGAAAAAATTACAATCAGTAGTATTAAACAAATCATACCTTTCAAAACTATCAAAATACTCTATAGTATAACTGCACAGTACAGGCAAACTTTGCTTGTCATATATAATTAGATGTGAAAGCATCAAAATAGCATAATTATCAGCATGCTAAGCATTTCTATCACTTGAAAGTTAGAATGGTTCTTGACTTGAGGCACTAGGTTAGACTAGTGGAAAGCTGCAGTAACACTTGATAAAGAGATAACAAAATCGCATTAAGTATCTGACGCCAAAGAATGTTCTATGGAAATCGAGCTTCTAATATTACTCACCACTGAAGTATGCCCACTTGTCCCTAAGAAGCACGTTATTTTCCTCGGTTGATCCAATATAATATTTTATATCATATTGCAAGTTACTCAGGATCACCAGATACAGCATATAATCCCCCCAAAGCACAATGACACGGTATTCTCACACTGCCAACAACCCGTTTCGGGGGAAAAGGGAGTGGTGACAGCATTGCTGGCAGTCAACTTCTACATGCCGTGAGCCCGTGAGCCGGGAGTGCTGGCACCGGTGTGTCTTCAGTTGACGTTCTGTGATTACTGTAGCTAAAATACTGTGTTTCCGCTACCGCGAATGTTAACTGATCTCGCCTCTTTCCCTACTTTGAGACTTATATAATCACTTCAGTGATTTAATTGCCTTTAGTCCATCAGAGGAGTGTGAGCCTACTGGATCCCTTCTCTGTCTCAAGAAACAGGAATGGTGTATGAGTTACCAAGAAAACTTGAAAAGGACATAGTCCAAACACGCTAATGCCAAGTGTTGGCTCTATAAAAATTTAATCTAAAACATTATGTTGGTAACGTCAGTCATTTCAGTGCCTATTCTGAAATATAGGAGCGGAATCCAAAGAAATGCTGGCAGCTAGGGTAAACCTAGTTCTGCCCACAAAATCAGTTCTTGCACAACACCACTGAAAGGGCACTGATCTGTTGTACGTATTTAGTGTGTGGGGGTGCATATGTGTGTGTGTATGTGCAAGTACACATGCATGTGTGTGTATGTGAGTGCATGTGTGTGGGTGCATATGTGTGTGTGTATGTGCAAGTACACATGCATGTGTGTGTATGTGAGTGCATGTGTGTGTGTGCAAATGTGTGCGTGTTTCTGAGCTCCTGCTTCCTTTCCCCCCAAGTCTAGTCCCCCAGAAAGCATAAGATGCTTCTCTTTTATCTTCCAAACGAGATTTTAGTTCATAAATTCATAATTGGAAAAAATTACAGTCAGTAGTTTCAAACAAATCATACCTTTCAAAACTTATTTCTGGGGATATTCTTTGGATTACATGCCTTTTAATCCCTGGAACATACATGGTGGGAGGAGAGAATTGGCTCCTGGTGGTTGTCCAGTGACCTTCCCATGAGCACTGCTCACACACTCACTCCCCAAATTAAATAATACAGAAACTATATTTGTAGTCTTATATTCACCATAGCCACCAAATACTACTATAAGCTAATTAATTTTTTCTGTCTGAGTCACACTGTGGAGCACAAATAAAAAAGAGAAACACACATCTTTGCTTACTGAAGTAAAGCTTTCTGAACCTAAATCATTCCCCACTAGTCTTCCTTCTGATGTCTCAAAGGAGATAAAAATTCTCCTGTATTGTAAACATGGCATCCACTTGGGTCACTATGAAGGCTTCTATTTACTAAAACATTAGTGATAGTTTGGCGTCTCTAAATATATGATCCTGCTCTCTGGGTATACACTGGCCAGTCAGTGTGTCTCTTAAAATGTGGCTTTCAAAACTTAGCATATTATGTCAGAAATGGTCCCAAACAAAACAAAAATGAAGCCATAACACACACACACACACACACACACACACACACACACATCATGTTCTTTTGGATGCTAAAGATGTTTTTCTATTAATCTAATTTGCTTCTAAAAAATGTGCAAATTTGCATATGCTGATTATATAACCAAATATAAGCACTACTAAGATATTCTTTCAAAGAAAAAAAATCAAGTTCCAACCCTTCTCCAGATTAGACAAATGAAAGTTATATTGAGCTTTGAAAATAATAAAGAATTTAGGAATTATTTGGAGGGGTGATGAAAGTTTTCTTGATTATCTAGTGAAGTTAGGGGGAACTTAGGCACTTTTGTAGGATCTAATAAAATTCTGGGATAGTATGAAACTGATATGATCTTCCTAAAGGGGGTCTGTCAGAAAGGAAGGTTTGAACTTATTGTCAGAGTAGGTGAAAGACAGTCTAAATAATTTTGAAACTGCAAAACTGTGGTATGGAAATCAAGACGTTGACTGTGAGTCATGACGCCCGCAGTTCCTGACGCTCGCAGCAAGCACTCCACCAAGTGAAAGATGACTTAAGAGACAGAACACAGTGCCATCAGTCAGCTCCTAATTGAGGACAGTAAGATACCAGTCGCTGCAAACCGCTTCCTGTCCAGAGTATTCCTCGTGACGGGTAATGGATAGGGCGACTCCGTATCAGTTACCTCTACTGGAGCCTCGTTGTGCTAAAGCCACCGGTTAACTTCAGCCTTGCAGTAAGGCTTGCTTCAGAGAGCAGGGAGAGCAGGTGATAGGGAAACGGGAAGCAGGTTCTGAAGTTGTGGAGCCGTGCGCACTGCCCCTATTGCATTTCATCCTAGGAAGCCTCACTTGTACGCTTTGCTAGGTAGAGAGTCTCCTTGTCAGTACTTCCCTGAAGTCTGCTTTGCATAAAACCTCGGGGGGTTCTTTCTTACTAAGGTACCTTTCTCGCTCTTCCCTCAACATAGAGGTCTAACTGTTCTCTTTTCCTTCCCCCCTGTACTTTGGAGTTAGGTTTCCTCGAGTTCTGTGCAGTTCAGCTTGAACTTAAGAAGAGCCAATCAGCCTGGGTGTCCTCTGTTGGCCCAAGCACAGACATCACAGAGATACGAAGAGACAATGACTCCTTCTATCCCAGGAGCACCCAAGCATATAGTCACACAAAATGGGTGATGTGATATAAACAAAATTCTAAGAATGGGGGTGCTTCCGGTTTTGCTTGGTGGACCAGAAGGCTTCATTAAAAACCTACCTGAGATTTGAAGGTAGAAATCTGTGGTGGCGATGATGCTGCTGATGCTGATTAAGGTATCAGTTACCTGAACCTCTCACTTTTACCTGATAGCTATACCCATTACAATAGCCTGCTACAGTTGACCCTGGCTCGGCTGGCTGAAAGATGCTTCTGATAGAACCACTTCAGGGAGAGTGCTCGCCACAGTCACAGATGTCTTAAATGATAGCAGTTGTGTTTTTAAATCCGCTGCTCACCACGTTAATAATTGACAGCAAGAATAAGACCGCTGAGCTATGTAAAGAATCAGCGTGCGGTCTTTCTCTGGGTAATATTTTAATATTTAGGTGCTAGAATACTGATTACACATTAAACCGAATAGGGGGTGTTAGCAGATCGAGTCCCTGAGATCTGCCTCTAACTATTTGGTAAATAAAAGTCGAGCGCCTGGTGCCAGAATGGCTGCGTGTGCTGAGCTGGGCTGGCCCTCCATCTGTCGTGCTCCCTGCCAACTGCTCTACTTGGGATGTGAGTGGAAGGCATTAGGGGGGAATGAGAAACCATTGAGAAAGAAAGTCAGCTGCAGCGCGGCCAGCCTTCTGTTTCCTGTCCCTCTCTTACCTCTGTGCTTCTTACGTTTCTGCTTATTTGGGGGAGGGGGGGCGTATCGTATCCATACACACTGTCTGATAAAGGCAATGCCGACACACTCCGCGGCAAGCCATAGTTTCCCACCGATAATTCCTGTTAGCCTTGGAACGTTAGTCAGTGCTAGAAGGTAGATTATTTTTCTAGGAATATTGATTATTATAAGATTTCATGAGACCTTCATTATTTTTTTTAAAAGACACAGACATTCAGATGATTCCTTCTTTTTTTTTGTTTTTTTTTTGTTTTTTTTTTTTGTTTTTTTTTTTTGGTAAAGTACAAGTTGATTATATAGCTAATTGAGAACCCTACAAAGTGTTACTGATTTAGTGAAAATGTAAAATAGAACACTGAGGCTTCATTGTCTCAGTATTCCAGACAGCACACTTGTAACTGGCAGTATTGATACAAATGCTAACAATGATTTTTTTTGGTTAACATAAATTCCATAAGACTGATCACAGCAGACATGCCAAAGTGGACAGGGGAAAGCACATGAGCCCTCAACCCCACAGAGAGAACTGCCAGCAACTAGGGATGTTGAGAGCAAGAGAAATAGCCTTCGCTGGGGAAGGACACACAAGTTGGTTATCTTATAATACCAAATGGTTATCACTGAAAACATGAATATAAGTAACATTAGAAGGACTGAGCAGGTTATATTTATGAATATATCAGTATATGAATAAACATATATACAGGCAATAACAATAAAAGAGACACCACGAATTTAAAGAAAGCAAGGAGGGTTATGTGAGAGCGTTTGGAGGAGGAAAGGAAGGAAGAAATGTAGTTAAATCTAAAAAAT
Organism: Apodemus agrarius; assembly: GCA_964023405.1. Taxonomy (NCBI): domain Eukaryota; kingdom Metazoa; phylum Chordata; class Mammalia; order Rodentia; family Muridae; genus Apodemus; species Apodemus agrarius. Next base: position 20,165,090 of record OZ030014.1, on the reverse strand, counting down.
AAAATTTCTACTGTTGGATAAAGTTGTATGTTCTCATTTAGTGGTTTCAGTTTCAATAATAAAGTATTATGTGGAACTACATATTAATTTTTTTCTGAACTTAGGGAGGAACTGTGGAAATGAGCTTAATTCTGATTTCCATGGAAAAATTAGGTGAAACTAGAAATGCACAGAGGAAGCCAAATGACTTAAACAAAAATTATTTTCACTAAACGCCTATAAGTTTCTTAGTCTCTGAGGCATTAACACCACATCTGGACCAGGCAAGAACAGAAGTCATTAGGATTCACGACAGCTATAGGACTCGTCTGCATGTACATAAACTGAAACAACATCTGCCTTCATTTCCTGGAGCTGGAGTGTTCTCACAAGTGCCTTTGTAAGGAAAAATCAAGATTCAAACACCATCATTTTTATTCCCCAGAAGAGAAGAAATGCAAAGACAATGAAGAGAGAATAAGTCTTGTTTCTACACATTCAGTGCAATGCACAGGCACTCAGAATTTATGAGGACAAGGTCCATTACCTTCAAGGTTCCTTCTACTGAGGGCAGTCTAGCTGTTTTCTTATGACAGGCAAATCAGCAACTGTCACATTGTGTTCTTACCATTACGGGTTATTTTAATAATGTCAGGTAACTACATTTAATGCTATTGTCTTTGATAGTACTCTATCTGTATAGAGATGCATACACATGCATCAAAAGTATGTTTGGTAGTGGTTGTAAAGGTTGAATAGCTTATGTTGGGCGTTCAGGTGAACCCAGAGAGCAGCCATGAGCAGGCTATGTTCTGTGGAGGGCAGACTGCAGGTCTCTAGCGTCACCTCTGGACACTGAGAATGTTTCAAATCTAATTTCATTTTTTTTTTTAAAAAAAAGGATAAAATTAAACCATCATATTTTTCAGTCTGTTTATTTCTGGAAGAAAAACTATAAAACCCTCTCATCTGGTAAATGTACTAGTTTGTAGCAATTTTTCAGAGAGATATACAGTCTTCTGCCTGTGTTGGAGTTAGAAGATCTTATGTTAAAGAGGTTCATAGACTTAAAGATGAGAGACACAGCAGAATCTAGAGAGCGAACGTCACAATCCACTCCCTAAGCAGCGAGGGACATGGATTTGTGATTTAATTCTAACCAAGTATGAAAGGGAAACAGGGTATTTGTGGCATCCTGGTGATGAACTGCAGGAAGGCTCATGAACAACGAGTTCACCTGGGCACAGCTTTACCCCTAACTCCACTGCTTGCTAGCTATGAAACTTAGGGACGTTTTAATTGTCTTTATATATTGGGTTCTTAATCCAAAAATAATAAAAACAAATCTGAGCTAAAAGGTCTGTAAGTATTGAATTAGTTTAATCTAAAGGAGGAGGTGGATATTAATTAGCCTAGAAGCTCTGAATACTCAATGCACAATTAGCATATCAAATGATTCACAAGAAGAAGGGAGGAGAGGGCCCTGGTCCTAAAAAGGCTTGATCCAGTATTGTTGGGGAGTACCAGGACAACTAAATGGGAGGGGGGGTGATTGTGAAATGGGAGGAGGGAAGAGGACTTATGGGACATATGGTGAGGGGGGAACTGGGAAAGGGGAAAGCATTTGGAATGTAATCAAAGAATATAGACAATTTTTAAAAAAAATTTTAATCTTAGCCATTCTGACTGGTGTGAGGTGAAATCTCAGGGTTGTTTTAATTTGCATTTCCCTAATGACTAGTGATGTTGAACATTTTTTAAGGTGTTTCTCAGCCATCCGAATTTCTTCAGGTGAAAAGTCTCTGTTTAGCTCTGTACCCCATTTTTGGATAGGGTTATTTGGTTTTCTGGAGTCTAACCTCTTGAGTTCTTTGTATACATTGGAGATTAGCCCTCTGTCGGATGTGGGGTTGGTGAAGATTTTTTCCCAATTTGTTGGTTGCTGATTTATCCTTTTGACAGTGTCTTTTGCCTTACAGAAACTTTGTAGTTTTATGAGGTCCCATTTGTCTATTCTTGTTCTTAGAGTATAAGCAATTGGTGTTCTGTTCAGGAATAGGACGGTCTTGGCAGTGCCTAGCACGTATTAGTTGCATAAGTGTCTGTTTTTATCAACATGATACAAGTTTGTGATACTCTGTGCAATTCTTTTTTGAATGAGTCCATCGGTCTAGGAACATTAATTTTGTTGTTGTTTTTAAGGAGGCCAAAGACTCAGAAGATATTTGAGTTTTATTTTAACATTTCCTGCTAAATAAATTTTGAATAAAATAAGTTCCCTTCAGTGAGTTCTGGTTTAGTCTCGCAGTAAGCCAGAGCCTGGAGCAAGAGAATCAAGCTGTGTGCTGAGAATGTGAGCTGTTAAACACTTCTGTCCTTAAGATCAAGCTAGCGTGGGACCCTCACAATTCCCCCTTGATAAAGAAGAAAGGTTTTTGTCCTAGAGCACTGATCTGGGTGCCGTAACCCTGCCTGCCCATTGTCAGGCACATTTCTGAGGAGCAGTTTTCACTGTCTACCTACTCCACGAGGACCAAACGTCCGTCGTTTAAGAACTGCTTCCTCCTGGTTGTGTGGCGATGCACGCCTTTAAGGACAGCCCTCAACTGACAGAGATAAGAGGATCCCTGAGTTTGAGGCCAGCTTGGTCTACCTAGTGAGTTCCAAGCTAGTCAGGGTTACAAGGTGAGACCCTGTCTCAGAAAACGGGAGATTCTCCTTAGGAAATAAACTAGTCATTTAGCAAGTCAATATTACTTTAGTGTGATTTGGGCTCTATTTTGGTTATATTTTTAAGTTCACATAATTAAAATAGGTATTATTGGAAAATAGTCTTATTTCTAAAAAGTATCTGAATCTCCCCCCAAACAATGCAATCACACTGGCACATCAGTGAAGTTGGGAATAAGACAAATTTTTGAAAGAAACATGTATTACTTAGAGCAGGTTTGGCTCTAGAGCTGGATTTGTGAGACAGTCATCCACTGTTGAGATTCTCGGCCCATTTTCCCACTGCAAACCAGAAGGATAAAGTGCCTGTGTGTATATGATGTGTGTGTGTGTGTGTGTGTGTGTGTGTAGGGGCTATGTGCAAGTGCATGTGGGAATGTGCATGCGTGTGTTGGCATGTGCCTGTGTGTAATTCTGTGCATTAAAGCATAAATTTCTCCTGGAAAATAATCCATTCCACTTATTCATATTCTTTTTGGCTTGACTACCTGTCAAGTTTATCGGAAGTAAGCAGGTATTTCCTTATTGAATGGAATTTTCCCCTACGAATGTACAGCAGCTAGTTCATCAATCTTAGGCAAATTTGTAGGTGTGCTGGATCAGTGTAACGCAGTGTGACTGACTTGTGATGTGTGACAGAAAAGCTGCGTGCATACGGTGATGAATGCCTCCTCTGAGTGTGTACTGGCTCATGGGGTAATTTGTAAGAGTATATAATTAGCTGCTCTAATTCCTCATGTTTAAAGTCCAAACGACTCCATTCTCCGAAAGCACATGCCACAAAGCAGTGCCACATGGTCTATCGCTTTGCTTCCATCCCCAAAGAAAAGGCAACTGTGGAGAGCTACTACTCTGTTTCGAGTCCTCACTTAAAAATAATTATTGCTCTCATTTCACCGAACTCCGAAACGCAAGTCTATTTTAGAACGATACAATTTGCATGCATATAATTTAATTTATTACAGTATCATATTGTATGGAAATATAAATTGAAACCAGCATGCAAATTCTACTTAAAACTACTCGGACTATGCCTCATTGCATGATTCTATATCAGGTTCTGGCTTGAATATAAAAAAACCCCATTTGAGAATAATGTGCCAGAGATGTGGTATATGTCCTGTGTCAGGTTGCCTGAGTCCTTGCTCCAAGATGTTTCGACAAGTCATACACACACACACACACACACACACACACACACACTGAGATGTGTATGTTGTACGTTAGTTAAGCTTTTTAGGTGACATGGAAGGCATCCATATGTTCTTAAGGTATGATACCCATACACATTTAGAGCAAATGTGCAGCTTGGTCTTCGTGTGGGACCTCATAACAAGCAGAATGGGACAGTTCCCTGGTCCCTGCCAATGAATCTGCTTCCCCTACCTGAACCACATGGTTGGGCCTCAGTGGGAGAGGCTGTGCCTAGTCCTGCTAGGACTAGAGGTCCCAGGGTAGGATGGTGCCTCAGAGGAACTTTTCCTTCTCTAAGGAGAACAGGACAGGGATGTCAGGGGAGAGAGGAGGAAGGAGGGCTGTGATTGGAATGTAAACTGAATAAAAACCAGAAATTATCAGAATAAAAAAAGATACCGGATGGAAATTTAGGAAATTGAGCTGTGAAGATATGTCACTCTAATCAGTTAACCACATAAGACCGGTGAACTAATAATTTTCTTTAGAAATTTATTTATAAAAATCAGGGCTAGAGAGATGACGCAGCCGTTAAGGAACGGTTAAGCTCACAGGCAAAACAGCAAAAATCAAATAAGGTATTTTTATTAAGAAGCAAGTAAAGTATTCTACCCGAAATACTAACTACAATGTGATTTAACATTTTTGAAGTTTAAAAGATTGACGTTTCCTCCTTCGGATGAAATACTTCGTAATATATACCAACTGTACCACCAAATAACAGTGACTTTCTTGTTAATTTTACTTTGCACATGCTCATTAGCATGATTGTAAATGAACGATAAACTGTGAATTATAAAAGTGAGAACCACACCCTGGGTGTGGTAGTTCTTTTTCACGTGTGAGTGATAAGTCCTTTCACAGCTAAATAACGTGGTTAGGAGCAGAGCTGGCACCACTGGGAAGAGAATGTGGCCAAAGATGAGTGCTTTTTGTTTTTGTTTGGTTGGTTTTTTTTTTTTTGTTTTTTGTTGTTGTTTTTTTCGAGGCAGGGTTTCTCTGTGTAGCCCTGGCTGTCCTGGAACTCACTCTGTAGACCAGGCTGGCCTAGAACTCAGAAATCCACCTGCCTCTGCCTCCGAAGTGCTGGGATTAAAGGCGTGCTGCCCCACCACTGTTTCTTTAAATACTAGGGTGATACTTGCCACAAAGCAGGTCTTTAAAGAGACCGTGGGCCTGGCTACAGAGAAGTCAGCTTAAGCTGACAACTTATTTAGCTCCACTGGAAACTGAATGAATCTATAGCCGGTGAGACTCCTAGGAGCGGCTGAAGTAAACCGGATGCAAAATTAAAGTGCCCGCGGTATATAGGGAGTGTTCCATGCACAGTTTTGCCAAGGTTTGGACACATTTGAACACATTAGCTTTTCAAATGCTCGGAACACTTGCCTCAAGCAGGTCCTGATGCTCATTAACTGATTCTGTAAGACCGCTCCAACCACTGTTTTGGCCAAATATGTCCCAAGTTTTCAGTCTCCCACTTCTAAGAAAGACTTGATTCAGCTAGCCTACAAGCAGCTGCCGTTCCCCTCCACCCTTTATTGAAGTTGTACTTAAGTGGAGTGTGAGATGAATCAGCATCCTGCCTCCAAGAGCATCTCCAGGGAAAGAAACAAGACCTGAAACAGAGACTCGGCAATATTGGTCTCCGTTCCTAGGTGACTTGCTCTGATGGGTCCTCATCCACTTGCCCCGTATTCCTTTCTAAGAATCTGATTTTTTTTCTTGTAGCACAACCAACCCACCAAAGAGCACACGTGAGCCGCCACCACCCCATGCACTGCACATATGTAACGGAAGTGCTGCTTATTCTTTATGTAGGTCCCCCAACAACTGGAGCAGGGGTGTCCCTGGATCTGTGGCCTGCCTGTGGATCCCGTTCCCCTACCTGTCTTGTCTGGCCTCAGTGGGAGAGGATGTGCCTAGCCCTACGGTGACTTGATGTGCCAGGCTGGGTAGGTAACCGAGGGGGTTCCTCCATTTCTCAGAGGGGAAGGGTATGTGAGAGGGGGAAGGGGCTATGTGAAGGGGAGATTAGGAGAGGAGGTCGGGGCTGTGATCAGGATGTAAAGTGAATAAATAAATGAATGAATGGGAAAAAAAAGAAGTACTGGTCTCAAGTGCTACAGGTCTCTCAGTGGTCCAGCACTGTCTAGCATGCACAGAGCTTGGGTTTGATTGCCAGTATCACCAAAATAACAAAACAGCCACAACAATACACATTAGCAAAAAATGCTGCCTGGCACTGACTTACAGACGCAGCCTCAGTCACGCCTGTGGCAGCATCATGTGAGGAAAACCTCCACAGGGTCATGGTCTTAGAGATAACAAGGTGGGAGGGACTCAGCTGCACAACAAAAATGTATTTTTTCTAAAGAAAGACTTTCTTTAGCATCAACAAGTGACAACTAGCTAGTTTGGGCCTAATGTACATAGTGTAAATAAGCTAATTATTTTAACACGCAAATGTGAAATTTTATAAAGATTGCATTAAAAAAAAAAACCGAAACATTTTTCTTTGTGTTTGGAAACAGGATCTTGCAGCATAGCCCAAGCTGGCTTAGAATGTCAAGTTTCCCCTCCTTCAGCCTGTTGGGTGCTGGTGAGCACCACTATGCTAGATCCAGGTAGCTAGAGAAAGAACCCTGGGAGCTGAAGGGATTTGTGGCCCCATAGGAGGAAGAACAATATGAACCACCCACTACCCCCAGAGCGATCAGGACTAAAACACCAACCAAAGAGTACACATGGAGGGACCCATGGCTCCAGCTGTATATGTAGCAGAGGACGGCCTTGTTAGACATCAATGGGAGGAGAGGCCCTTGGTCCTGTGAAGGCTCAATGCCCCAGTGTAGGGGAATGCCAGGGTGTGGAATCGGGAGTGGGAGGGTTGGTGAACAGGGGGAGGGAGGAGGGGATAGGGGGTTTTCGGATCGGAAATGAGGAAAGGGAATAACATTTAAAATGTAAATAAAGAAAATATCTAATAAAAAGATACAGTGAATTTCAAAATTAACCTCTTGTGAGTGAAGCAATTACAATAACCCTATGGCATTAGAGGAGAAATCTGTAAAACAACCATTTTATTATCTAGATACTAAATCGGATCCTTTTTTTTTTTTTTTTTTTTTTTCCGAGACAAGGTTTCTCTGTGTAGCCCTGGCTGTCCTAGAACTCACTCTGTAGACCAGGCTGGCCTCGAACTCAGAAATCCGCCTGCCTCTGCCTCCCAAGTGCTGGGATTACAAGCGTGCGCCACCACGCCCGGCTAGATCCTTTTATTAATAGACCTAAATATAGTTCTTGCACTGTAAGTTGTACATCGTACACAGTGCTATAAAATGTAGTCTGAAATAAAAGTATTATAATAAATTATTTAATTTATGCAATTTTATATAAACTTTATATACATGTGTGTAACTTTATGTAAAATTTGTATACATTTATGTAATTTTATATAAATTATAGCATTATTAAATGAAATTAAAATATTAAGATACTGTATTAGCCATAAAACTGATCATTTAAAAGCCCAGATGTTAACAGACTATTTTTTTATGTCCCCCGGGAAAACATTCTTTCCAAGGAGCTGTGCAGTTTCTGTTTGGGCATCGCTGGCCTTGTAACCTCTGACACAGTTCCTTAGCCTGTCTGTGTAGCCCAGAGGTAGCCTTGAACAACAAAAACAGCAAGTGAGTTTGTACTTCTCTGAAAGTTCATTTGCAAAACCTTCCAGTGGGTATCTGTGGCAGCCCTCTCACTGAGCCACAGTTCACTGAGCCCCAAGAAATCAAAGTTTTCCCATCCTGCCTGACTCAGCTTTATTAAAAAAAAAAAAAGAAAAAGAAAAAAGCGGGCACTAAGGTAAATCAAATAGCCAGTCAGCACATCTCTTCTCCAGGAATGCCCGTGGTGCCAAATTCGACTTTACCACCAGCTAGACACTAAGATACCTTAATTATTCATTAGACATTCAAAAAAGGTACGTTCATTGTTAACATCGAGGGGAGTTAGCATCTCCCAAGTGAGTTGTTCAGTGGATACCAAAGAATGCTTCCGATCCTTCCTCATACTGCCCACATCATTAAATAGATAGTCCAGCAAATCTATCCCTGAAGGAGTGAGATGTAACGTTACTTTTTAAATGAATGCCTCTATCACTTGAGATTTTATTAATGCACATTACCATTTTATGCTGGCATCATTTGCTAAACAATTTTTTTCATGGACGGCAAATTTGGGGAAATTACGTGGAAATGTGGAATGATACAGAAAGCAAACTGGAAAAATCAGTTTCCAAATTGTTCAGATCACATGTAGGTTCAAGAACATGGAAGCTTAGGAGCTTTGTAAAGGGTGCTCTTTGGGAAAGGAGAGAAGCGGTGGGAGGGGACAAGGGTGACAGGGTGGGCAACGAGGGGCCAGCGTGAGTGACAATGCGACACCTGAGATACTCAGTGAGAAACTCAGCAAGGCTTGAGCTGTAACCTTACACACCGATGTGATCCCTTGAAGGATCTGTGAGAGGGCAGGGGGTGTCTTCAGAGAGACGCGGAGTCATTAGAAGACATTGGACCTGGGATCGGATTTGCTTACATTTTCATTCAGATCTGTTATTTAACTATTAATAGCTTTCCATCAATAAAAAAAATGAGATTTTTGCCTTTATTAAGTGACATTGCAGTAAGGACCCTGCAAAATACACCTGTAGAAATACTGTCCAGCCAAGTAATTAGGAGTGTTTGGAAGTCGTTTTCTCAAATTCGTTCTCATTGTTTCAAAAACTCAAAATTACCAAGGGCTACTAAACTATATCTAATAGTTTGTAAGAAAATGTAAATTGTAAAAATGTCCAAATGGTTTCTGATCTTCTTTTCTAATGTCCACAAGTTCAAATCCATTATGATCTAATTAAAATGCAAAGAAATATTCATAAACTCGTAACCACTATGGAGAAAAGGCCAGGTAGTATGGGAAACAAAACACAGAATTCGATATTCATGTATTTGAAGATAGAAACTTAATGCAATATATCAAAGGACATAACTCAAAATTGTTATTGTTATTGAGAGGCACTGAGCCTCTCAATCTATTGAAACTTGTTAGACATTGCCTCAGAACTGAAAATTTGTGTTTTATCAAAACACATATGAAAGAACATAAAACCCTGAAAGGTTCCACCCCTCCTCTAATCCCCACTAAATAGAAAGAAGAGGAAAACACACATGTGTTGGATGTCTATAATGTAAGTGATTTGTATGTATTACAATGTTGCCCCTCTTCACCGTCAACCACTGACTAGACATCACTGAGGAATCAGAGCCACTAAGAGATATTCTCTCCTAAGACTTCTGGCGCCAAGGTGATTCTCATCCCAGCACACCAGGGCAATCCCAGGAATGTTCTTTCTTGAATTTAAATGATCCCAAAGCAAACTTCTAAGGGAACATGTTTTCTTCAGTGACTCTGAAACATTAGTCATTCCATAACACTAACTATTCAATCTGCCCAATCCTAAAGTAATATTTGATGGTTCCAAAATGCAGGAAGCCTGGGCACCTGTTAGAACTATAGCAATTTTATACCAGAACCAAATACCAAGGAAAGCATACGTTTTTGCATACTAAAATGTCATCACTATTTAAGATGATGCCACATGTTCATTGTAGAGAGCCGTATTGAGGTGCTATGCCACCTAGCAGGAACTTGACGTCGACCAATGTGAAGTTCCTTTCCCAGCCTTTGAGTAGGAACTCCTGTGTTAGCCATAATCCCCTCCACCTAGGGTGGAGTGCTCAGACCAAGATGAAGCACATTGTTCTTCAAGGACCTGCAATTTCCTGAGAAACATTAGCCACCTGTGGAGCAATTAAACTGGTTATGTGGAGAAGTTTACAGCCTTCAGAGGAGGGGCTTTCCTCTACCTATATATTTGGAGTTCTTTTTTTGTTTGTTTGTTTTGTTTTTTTGGATTTGGTTTTTTCGAGACAGAGTTTCTCTGTATAGTCCTGGCTGTCCTGGAACTCACTCTGTAGACCAGGCTGGCCTCGAACTCAGAAATCCGCCTGCCTCTGCCTCCCAGAGTGCTGGGATTACAGGCGTGTGCCACCACCTTTGAGACCTTGAATAGCAGGTGTTATCTTGGTCTCCATCTCTTTTTGCCGCCTTCCCATACATCCCCAACTTCCCTTCCAGGTAACCCGTTCGGTGTAACTGTGCGCAGTTACAGTTCATGCTGATTACAAGTTCTGAAGCGTAGATGGTCTTCATGGTCACCTGAAAGCATTTCTATCTAGCAGTAGCTGTCCTGGTTTAATCCAATTCACAGATTTTGAGTCTGTGCATGGAAAAAATTAAGTGTGCTTATTTGTTTTGTGTGGTAGAATACTAATGAATTATGGACCAATTGCTTTGACATGACACAAAAAAATCTCTTGTCACTGTTAATTTTTATATATGGGAGTCCTAACAATATTAAATGGTTTAAAGCAACATATTGATGGGAATCTTATAACACACTGCAACTCTAAGATATATCTTTGCATAAAATATTTTGTGTATTACGAATTTTCTAACATTTGTCATCTTTACTAATTCCTCTTAGTCCCCTTCCGCTGGTGTCATTCCTGTGGTGACTTATGTCATCACAAGATAATACACAAAACGAGGACAGGCCTTGTGCTTTTCTCTTATTACTGTAGCTCCAGCAACTGATGCTACTTTCGTTATATTAGGACCCTAATTTGATTGTTTGAAAGACATAGTCAAAACACTAGAAAATGTTACAGCAAAGATTGAGCTTAGTCAAAGGGAAGACAAATCATGACGCATGGGTCATGGTCTGCGTTGAATGGTTAGAAGTCAAGAGCACACAACACTTCACATTCAGTTCTTCCTAGGGTGCCTGGATTGTTTTCTCGGGACCTCTGCAAACTCTTACATAGGATCTAACAGTTACAGCACCTATCCCTCTTTAGGAGCGGTATCCCAGGAAACAATCAATTTATCTTATTTTTTTATTCCTCATCAATCATACAGCAATATACCTCCCACAGAGCAAAGGCCCTCCCACAGATACTTAGCACTTGTTGGGCATTAAACTCCTGCTCAGTGCAGGGGGGGGGGCGCATGTCAATAGACAAGGAAAATATGTTTCTTAGGTATCTGGAGAGGCGGGTGATAAGGAAAGCTACGGAGCTGCTGGGTCATGTGTCTGTTTCATAGTGTTGTTAGAAATTACAGGTACAGACTGGCTGTTCTATACTTCTCAGAATTTCTTAACACCACGATCTCAGTAAGAGACTCAATTGCTGGCATGACACTAGTTTACAGAGCTCTTCATCTACATAGTTCTTGAGAGCCTTTTTGAAATGCATTTAACAGGAGGCAGACACATCTTTTTAAGTCACTTTTGAGCAATCCCCTTCATAACAACAGTACAAGTTGTGTGCACATTACCGGCTCTCCTTTGTCGCCTTTATGTCCAAAGGATCCCAGAGTTCCTGGTAATCCTGCTTCCTCCTGAGGGGGAAAAATGAATGCCTGTGTCAAAAATCATTCTGTCTCATTGCTCCAAAGCCATCTATCTATGTGTATATCTATCTATCTATCTATCTATCTATCTATCTATCTGAATCTCTCTCATATATATATACATATATATATATTATCTACCATACATCTAACTATCTACCATCTATCTCACACCTACCTGCCACCTATCTTCTTTGCCTGCCATCATTTATCTCCCTAACTGCCTGTTTTTAGAACAGACTTGATGACTGCTATGACATAAAAAAAATATATTCCTAGAGGTTCATGGGCCCAGCACTACTGATCAAAGAACCATATAGGTTCAGATAAATCTCATTATTTGGATATGCCACACAGAGACAGTTAATTAATAGGAAAGAGGCAGCTGGATTGCTATTTGCAGACACTGTAAACTGAGTCATCAGGCAGCAGTGGAGGAGTACTTGGACTGTCTCTTGAGCGTTTCTGTTGAAGATCTGGCACTTTTCATCTAGGGCTGAATTCCTAAACTGCAGCCTACTCCTAGCATGTACTGCATACTCAGTGCTTCCTGAACCCGTTCCTAACGTGTTATATATGCAGTTCTTCCCATCATACATTCGTTCTTCTCCTCAACTTGCTATTCATTGTAATTTTCACACATTGGAAGGAAAATAAAAATCCAGAAATTGCAATCTTTAATTTTCGTTTCCTGGCCCATGTTTGTGACTATATTATATTTGAGATTTGATCAGGCATGAGGCACCTTCTACGTACCACAGGCCACAGCCAAGGGGCCCAGGCCATTGTGTGGAGTGACCTTTCAGTGGGCACATATGAACGCTAACATACCTTGTTTGGAATGCACTGGCATGTGTCTTTAAGTTCCTGCTTTCCCGGCAGATATGCAGATATTTTACCAGTGTGAGAGGTCACCCAGGTTGAAGTGGTACTTCCAAAGTCCTCTTGCTCTGGACACTAAAATCCCCAAAGAGAATTTAGAGAATGGTGTCAGTTCTTGCTGTTAGCTCCCATCAAGCTAGAGATGTCTAGATGCCTGCCATCCCTCCTCCTTAGTAACCAAACATTGTCATCCATGTATAAAAGTTCATTACATTTTTACTCTGTTGCTAGGCGTGCAGTGTACTTAACCACGCTGACATCACACAAGGAGTATATGAAAGCTGATTATTTTATTAAGAAAGCCACATTAGGTGGCCTTATGATAAGCATAATATTGTACATTGATAACAGTACATTCTCACAATAAAATACTTCACAGAAGCAAAATGTGAATTGTGTGGCAAGCAGAAGTTTAAAACCATATAAATTTAGCTGGTAAAATATAGGCACTGCAGCAAGCTGGTGATAAGTATATATAAAGCTGGAAATGATTTCATTTCATACTCTAAAATGATGATTGGCTAATCACAGTATAGTCTGTTCTAATCCAGTGTTCTTTAAAGATATAAAAGTGGAGGATTCTGAACCTGGTGAGTTTAGAACACGCTATACATGGTAATAAAGAGGCAAAATTTTCCTCCTCTAATTTCATTCAGGAGGTTGGAGAGACAGCAGTTAAAAGCTGGGGCTGGTAGAATTCATAAATGACTTTTGAATAATGAGTATCACTCTAATATGTGTAGTAACCCCACCAGAATAGAGCAGAGAAATGGTGGGGTGATGATTGGGGAATAGGCAGGGGGTGGGGTAGGGTGGAAGAGGACATATGGGACATATAGTGAGGGGGAAATGGGGAAAGGGGAAAGCCTTCGGAATGTAAACAAAGAATATAGAAAATAAAAAAATTGTAAAAAAAATATGTGTAGTAACAATAATACCCATAATACACTTCACATCCAAACACACCGTGGCTAGATTTTTGTGTTTAACACTAGGAATCCTGTGCTCATTGCCTCTAGATTTGATGATCATTGGCTATCTTAATAAATTTTCAATGTAAACGCCTAAAAGTTATATTCAGATGAGACAAGATTACTACACAGAAGGTTCATTCCTCCCAGATGATTTATTATTTCCTATTCACCTTTTACTCTACATCTTCAATCATGTGACATTTGATTGTTTCAGAGACTGAAATCTGACTTGATCAGAAGTGGGGCATGTCTATAGGTAGTCTTGACTAAATTTCACTTTGAAGTACTCGATAAAATAGAAATAGAAACATAAAAATCATATGTGTGGTTTAATATCAACATATACAATTTTTAAATGTACAGATATAATGACATTTCTTCTGACTTTAGACATTTATGTGTTTATGAATACAGTTACTGTGGGTGTCAATATGTGCATGGTGTATGTGTATGTGGTGTGCATGTATGTGTGGAGTGTGTGCACCTGTGTGCTCCCCAGAAGTCAGGAGGGTTTAGCTATCCTCCTTTATCATGTTCTACCTTATTCTGTGAGGCGGGTGTCTCCCGGAAACATGGAGGTTACAGTTTTGGGAGAGGGTAGGAGCCTGCAAGCCTCAGGGATGTTCTCCTTGGCCACCCACAAGGGCTAACAGAAGAGCAAGACCTCAGCTCACCATGGTCGTGCGGCACGCACTCTTAACCACTAAAACCTCTCTTTAGACCCCTTTAAGACGGTTTTCAAAAATAGAAAGCAAAGAAGGCAGCTGTTTTCTAACATTCATCAGCTGTATTTAATGGCTTTTAGGATTATCTTATTTATGCATTCCTGCTTGTAAAAAGTGTCAGAGTTCTATTCAATTTAAATTAAAAATGAATGTTGATATCATCTCCACAGATGATCACCAGCATGAAAAATACTACTGCATTTGGTCATTTTTACGCACCTGGAATAAACTCCTAACTTATTTTCAACTGTAAACCTGATTTCCAAATCATCCTTATAAGCATCATTCTTTGTTAAATTTTAAGGCTAGCCCTGTGAACTAAACTATTGATGTGTAAAGTCAAGTCAGACTTGAGCTACTTCATCGAAGTCTTCATCTATTTCCATGCTAACCCGTTTTCATAATAATCTAACATAAGGCAATGACTCATGATGACTATAACATTTGCAAATATAAAAACATTGTTACATTACGTTTAAGCAAAAGAAAATAGTATTTTAAGAATCCCCACTATAACACGATTAAAATTACTTACAACAAACTTTAAGACTAAGGAAACCGTCATGATTAAAGGTTAGGTTCAGGAAGCCTCCCTCTGTATTTCAGTTCTGTAGACTGGCTTTCAAGCTATCTTTTTAGGTATTTATAGAAGGATATTTGGCAGGCTTTCACTTTGCTTGGAATGAGATCCGTAAATTGGGTTTGAGATATGCTTTCTACAGCCAAGTTATATAAGCAAGGCATAATATTTGAAAGACTCTGAGTTATTTGGCTAGATTTTACTCTACTACGCAAACCGCATGAGAGAAGTTACAAGGGTTTTTGAACTAAAAAAACAATAATCACTGATTAAAAATTTCATATGAATTTCCTAGTAAGTGTAGAAGTTTGGAGAAATTAAGATCCAAAGAAACAAAACATTGAATATTGGACTTTTGCTTTTCATATGTTCTTTTGGGGAGGTTTATTATTATTATTATTATTATTATTATTATTATTATTATTATTCCTTATGGAAAGTCTTTCATTTTGTAGTTGACAAATCAAGAAATGAAGCACTCCTGCTGGGCAGTGGTTTGAAGGAGGAAAGATCCCCAGGGACTCAGATCTTCCAACACTTGGTCCCCAGTGTGCAGTGGGGGCACTTTGAGGAGGTGGTGGTGCCTTGCTGGGGGACTTCTGCCCCTGGGGAGGACTTTAAGACTGCACAGCCTTGCTCTACTTCCTCTTCATTCTCTCTACTTTGTGTTTGAGGCAAAAGATGAGCTGGAGCGGCCTGCTGCTATGCCTCCTCTCCCCCACCACCATTATAAACTCTTCCTCTGGATCCATAAGTCCAATAAAATGAAATGAAATGAAATGAAATAAAGTAAAGTAAAGTAAAATAAATAAAATAAAATAAAATAAAATAATAAAATAAAATAAAATAATAGAATAGAATAAAATAAAATAAAATAAAATAAAATAAAATAAAATAAAATAAAATAAAAACCTCTTTTCCCATAAGTTAGCTTTGGTCATGGTATTTTGTCATAGGAATAGAAAACAAACTAATGCATGTGTTGACATTCTACTGATAACAAAGTGCTAGATACAAAAGAATTTGAAAGTATATCCTTCCACCACAGTTTAATTTATTTATACTTTAATCAACTTAAAGCAAATATAATTATATTCCTAAATTGGGAGACTATTGCAGTGAGACTGAGATAGCACTGGAATTTTTTTTTCTTGGAATGAAACACGTCGTGGACACAGGAGTGATGGCTGTAGAATGGGGTTGAGAATATTTAATAAGGGAGACTAATTCACTGGGTTGATGCTTTGTTGCAAACAAGGAATCACTTAGGATGCTGAGAAAAAGATGACCAGACTGGGACTTTGGTCATGTCTGCAGTTTTTTCCTTAGTGCAGTGTCTACTAGACCAATGGTTAAATAACAAATATTTGCTGGAAGACAACAAATACATATGTAATTTGGCAATTTAGAGACTCGTCCTGGTGATCCCATCAAGGAGAAGAACGTATTAGAAAGGCAGTGGGCATGATGGAGTGGAACACGGTAGAACTGTACTTGGCAAGGGCAGGGTGAAGGGTGTGTTGCAGTGGAACACTAGACAATGGCTGACTAATCTTAAGATATGGCGCCCATTACGGGGGGGTGGGGGCGAAGAGCTGACAAATGTTGACAGCACCTCCAACCAGCTGGTGTCTCAGATGAGACAAGGCCACAGGTGTGGGGACTGGGGAAGGAAGGGGCGGGAGGAAGGAGCTCATTAAGACCACTTCTCATAGGTTGAGGCCAACGTAAGCACCAATCGCCATCAACTGTCAGTGTGCACCCCTGTGGTGGAAGCGTGAGCAGGTTCTAAGAAGGGCTCCATACTGAGAAGGCCTACTCACCCAGCCTCAACTGAGAGACTCCACAGCGCCTGCCCCCACACATAGGATCTCCAGATGACGGATGCTAATTAAAAGAGAGCATACTTGATTGTGTTTCACATGGTAAGAAAATTAACCTACCTTAGTAGGTGACAGGTCGCAACACGACTCCTCAGCCAGGAAGTTTGCATTGCAGTAGATTCTAAGTTGGTGAAGCTCAATCTGGTAAAAGTAAGCAGCAACACGCATCATTGGTTTTAAGAATCAAATTTAGACATTGTTAACCACAGCAGTTTAAATAGAAATAAAAGGAAAGTTAATATAATTGAGTGATACATATTTATAATGTTTAATTTTAATTTAGAATTCACTGCTTTAAGGATCACTGGAGAAACTGTCGGCTACAGAGGAAGATCATTAGACAGGAAATGAGTGAATGAAAAGCAACAGCAAAGTTAGCTAATTGTCTCAAGCAATAAGAATGAAATATTGAATTAACAAAAAAAAACCCACAAATATTTAAATAGAGATATACTGCTGTGTTCTACAATGTAATTCTGTACAGAATTACATTTAAAAGTCAAACTTTGCAGAGAGATGGTCAAAGGTGTGAGTATGTGAAGGAAAACGCTTTCTCTCTAGGTCCAAGAGTCCTACTTAAGGTGTGAAGGAAACGTGCCCTTCCCAATAAAGAGAAAAGAAGATAATTAGGTTTCGCTTGTATATAATGAAGTCTGCAGAAAGCCTATGGACTTTATATTAGTACGATCCTGAGTAAGACTCAAAAGCTGAACCCAGGAGCACCTGTCATTCTAGCATCCATGACTGACACAAGGAGAGTGCACAAGAACTTGACACTAACTTGGCTTATATGTCGTGTTCCATACCAGTCTAGACTACCCAGAGCAATCCTGCCTCGATAGCACAAA
The DNA here is from genome assembly GCA_964023405.1 of Apodemus agrarius. Classification (NCBI taxonomy): domain Eukaryota; kingdom Metazoa; phylum Chordata; class Mammalia; order Rodentia; family Muridae; genus Apodemus; species Apodemus agrarius. Next base: position 20,147,762 of record OZ030014.1, on the reverse strand, counting down.
AAACAGAGGATTCACAATTTTATTTATTTATTTATTTATTTATTTATTTATTTACAAAAGTCTCTGCAGAAAATTCTCCTTTTCAGCATTTCAACAAGAGATGAATAGTTATCTTCATGCAAAGTTATAGTTATAACTTCATATCTTCATGCAAAGATATCTTCATGCAAAGATAACCATAACTTTAATGGAAAGATCAGAACAATTGTCTAGGAAATGTTAAATGGTGCTTTTTACTAATAAAATATCAATGTGATAAGATCAATATCATATCTTCTTCAAATCCTAGACTACTGAGATATTAAATGATACCATATAACAGCAAGCATTGACTGGAGCCTTGAAATTGGCCTGCAGTTGTGAATTCAGAGTTGTAATTAGCAAAGAAGTATATATTAGACCTGGTGTATCGCATGATCGGATTTATCCTCTCCCACTTCCTTCCCTCCTTTCTCCTGACCCGTTCTCTATGGTTCTCTATTGACAGGTTAGCAGATCTTGGTTATGAAATACTTTGATGTTAATAGATAAGTTTTTTATATACAAAAGGCAAATTGTGGTGTTGAAAGAGTTCATCTGTGGTTATAGAGAGCAGACATCTGGCTAGCTGTGAATCTCTAACTTGCCCCCACACTACACGCCACGAAATTCGGGAGGTATGCTCTAATGCTCTATACTAAGACTAAAAAAATAAATTTGACTCATAGAAAGTGTCAGACATTTCAGAAAACTTGTGGACTTATTAGCAGCTTCACATCTATGGGAACACAAAAAATGTACAAGATTTGGTGATATATATTTATAGGAATTTTACAAGGTCGTCAAGATCAATTTTCTTTTTTTTTACTGAAAAGGGAAGTAAAAACACTTTATGATAAAATTAAAGATTTACCTGAAAAATATTTCAGATAAACACATTAAAATTGACAGTTTTCATGGAAAATTAAAGAGTAAAGTGGTAGACATGTAAAACATTGCTAAATTAATTGAATTATGGGATAGAAACATTTTATGATAGAATTGAAGATTTACATGGAAAATGTTTCTGATAAAATTGTAGAAAAATGTAGAAAAACATGTTAGAATTGAAGATTATCATGGAAACTTTTATATAGATATAATAATGGTAGGCATAAAAGTATTCCTAATTGAATAGGAATTCAAAGTGGAATTGAACGTGGAATTGAAAGTGGAATTTTAAACATTTTCTGATAAATTTGAAGATTTACATGGAAAATATTTCTGATAAAATGAAATATATAGAGAAACATGTTAAAGATTATCATGGAGGTTATACAGATAAAATGAAAGGCATAAAGATAATTCTAAGTTGATTGAAGGTGGAATTATAAACATTTTCAGATAACACTGAAGATTTACGTGGAAAATATTTCTGATAAAATTCAAGAAATAGACAAATACGTTAAAATTGACTATTTCATGGAAAATTTACATATAAAATGGTAGATATAAAAGCTCTTTCTAAATTCATTGAAGGTGGAATTAGAAACATTTGTGATAAAATCAAAGATTTACATTGAAAACATTTCTGATAAAATAGAGGAAGTATATAGAAAACATTAAAATTGAAGATTATCATGAAAAATAATGCAGATAAAATGGTAGACATTTAAAAAATACTAAATTAATTAAAAGGGGAATTACAAACATTTTCTTATAAAATTGAAGATTTACATGAGAAGTATTTCTGTTAGTCTATGTCTTTTTATTGGGGAGTAGTATTGTTGTTAAGAGATATTAAGGAATAGTGATTGTTGCTTCCTGTTATTATTGATGTTTTTATGTTTGTGTGGGTATCTTCTTTTGGGTTTGTTGGACGAAGATTACTTTCTTGCTTTTTCTAGGGCATAGTTTCCCTCCTTGTGTTGGCATTTTCCATCAATTATCCTTTGTAGGGCTGGATTTGTGGACAGATCTTGTGTAAATTTGTTTTTATCATGGAATATCTTGGTTTCTCCATCTATGATGATTGAGAGTTTTGCTGGGTATAGTAGTCTTGGCTGGCATTTGTGTTCTTTTAGAGACTGTATGAGGTCTGCCCAGGATCTTCTATCTTTCATCCTCTCTGATGAGAAGTCTCGTGTGATTCTGATAGGTCTTGCCCCTTTTCCCTTACTGTTTTTAATATTCTTTCTTTGTTTAGTGAATTTGGTGTTTTGATTATTATGTGCCGTGGGGGACTTTCTGTTCTGGACCAGTCTGTTTGAAGTTCTGAATGCTTCTTGTATGTTCATGGGCATCTCTTTCTCTAGGTCAGGGAAGTTTTCTTCTATAGTTTTGTTGAAGATAATTACTGGCCCTTTAAGTTGGAAATCTTTGCTTTCTTCTATACCTATAATCCTTAGGTTTGGTCTTCTCATTGTTTCCTGGAGTTCCTGGATGTTTTGAGTTATCAGCTTTATGCATTTTGCATTTTTTTTGACTGTTGAGTCAATGTTTTCTATGGTATTTTCAGCACCTGAGGTTCTTTCTTCTATCTCTTGTATTCTGTTGTTGATGCCTGTATCTATGACTCCTGGATTCTTTCCCAGGTTTTCTATCTCCAGAGATGTCTCACTTTGTAATTTCTTTATTGTTTCTACTTCCACTTTTAGATCCTGGATGGTTTTGTTCAGTTCCTTCAATTGATTGTTTGTGTTTTCCTGTAATTCTTTAAGGGATTTTTGTGTTTCTTCTTTAAGGGCTTCTGTCTGTTGACCCATGATCTCCTATATTTCTTTAAGGGATTTTTGTGTTTCCTCTTTAAGGGTTTTTACCTGTTGACAGATGTTCTCCTGTATTTCTTTAAAAGTGTTATTTAAGTCTTTCTTGAAGCCCTCTATCAGTAACATGAGATACGATTTTAAATCCAACTCTTGCTTTTCCGGTGTGTTGGGATATCCAGGACTTGCTGTGGTGGGAGAACTGGGTTCTGATGTTGCCATGTGGCCTTGGTTTCTGTTTGTAGGGTTCTTGTGCTTGCCTTTCACCATCTGGTTATCTCTGGTGCTAGTTGGTATTGTTGTCTCTGGCTTCAGTTTGTTCCTCCTGTGGGCATGTAAGCCTGTGTCCTTACTCCTCTGAGCTCAGAAGTGAAAGCACTGCTGGGAGATCACTCTCTCCTGGTGGGCTATGCACAGAAGGCTGTGGGGTTTCCTGGCTCTCTGGTCTTATGCCCTGTGTGCTCCTAGCTGTTCCCCTTCAGAGAGAAGGTGAAAATCTCATCTCTGCGTTCAGAAGTGCTGCTGAGAGATCACTCTCTCCTGGTGGACTGTGCACAGAAGGCTGTCGAGATGAATTTTCATTTGAAGAGTTTAAGTACAATAATTAGCCTAATAAAATATTGGAGAGAGGATACAAATTATGCAATATAAAGAATGAAGAGAACTAATGCAGCTTTTGACTGAAGTTTATTCTAGTCATTGTTATCAAAAAATGGGTAAGTGGGGGCTGGCAGGACCGCTCAGTGGTGAGAGCACTTGCTGTACCATTGTGATCTTCTGAGTTTGAATTTCCAATCCCAGAGTCAAAAGTTTGACATGGCTTTGCATCTTTGTATAACCCAACTGTTGAAGATAGGAACAAGTGGCCCTGAGTGCTCACTGGCAAGCAAGCCGATCTGAAAAACTGGACTTCTGGCTCACTAAGAGATCTAGTTTCCAGAGCAGGAGACTATGCAGAAAGAATCCCAGACACCCAATATCCTGCTCTGCCCACACATGGACGTGCACAGCACACCTGTCTCCACTCTTACACGCATGTAGCAGATATGAATATGCCACACACAAACACACTACACATCCACGTCATACATCACACCATGCTCAGCACTGCCTAGGAGTTATTATAGTTGACTAAAGGTAGATTATCGATTTAAAGGAATTCAATCTAATACTGATCATTTATATTTGGATTCACGATGAGTGAGTGCATTTCTCAACCCTCATCAAAGAAGCTACTTTCTCGCAATGGTTACTTTCTCACAAGAGAATCGTGACAGGACAAAATATAGAAAATAAGTGAATGTGGCCTATGATTAATGATACATCAGTAATAACACCCACCATTTATTGACAGATTTTAGTCCCGCTGCTGGCTTGAAGGTTTTGAAAGCAAAGAACAACAGGGATTTCTACAGCTGCTTTTGTGTTTGTCTCCCCCATGTTCTAATTTATAGAGAACAGATGATGAATGAAGAACCACAGTTCCAATCCTATACTATTCCAACAAACAACTGCACTGAATCTATTTGGTAACTAAAGAGACTAACAAATTTACAGATCCAAGCTGGGATTCTGACGCAAGCTAGCAATCTCTCCCTGTGGCCTGCACGGCCCCCCAGGACAGGCTGTCCTGCTCTGCCTCTCAGCCTGGTTAGCCAGGACCCCAAATCCAGACGGTCTTTTTAATCTGTTCACACAGTGTCTCTTAGAGAAAAATGCTTTAAAATCCCATTTCCTTGAATATGTATCTATATCTATACACCTCTTTCTTCCAAACAATCTTTAGGAAGGGCAACCTCTCCAAAGGCATATTTGCACAAGGCTTTATTTCTGAAATGCAATTTCATTGCCTGCACTTCATGTTTACGCTTTGACATTTATTATCGGCAATCACCCCACAGATATTTAGAGACTTTCTTATCATTTAACCCATAAGAAAATGTTTCTCCATTAAATTTAACTAGATCTCACTCTTAAAAGATTACTGGTTTTATTTTGCAAGAAAATCAACAGTAAATTTATATCATTTTAGCTTCAAAATGTAATTTTCAAAGGACATTTCATCTGAAAGAGGTTTTCTGGCCCTGTCTTCTCATCCAAATGAGCCGCTGAGAGATTTAATGACTTTATTTCTGTCAAAGGAACTCGAAAAAGACATTATAAGTTGTGGGAAATGCAGTTGAATTGCTATAGGGAGCTTGAATGAATTGGCTATTGTTCTTGAATGAAAACATCAGATAGTCTGAAACCATTTAACGTTCATCTTTTTTTCTAATCCTTTTATTCAAAACATAAAGGCTTGGCCAAGCTTGTACTTTCTTTGCGTCATATTTTCAATTTCTCACTAAAAGTTACTCTTAATAATTTTAGTTTTTAAAGGCCCGATCTAGTTATTTTAAATTGGCTGACTGGAAAATGTGGGTGAAAACAGAATATAGTTATATATGGAACGTACAGTCGGAAATAAGTATTCTTCATACATGACAATATAAACATTGATGAGAGAGTGGTCTTTTGTGTAGTAATCATTAAAGGAAGAAATGGCTCCCCTCCCCTCCCCTCCCCTCTCCTCTCCTTTCCTCCCCCTCCCCTTCCCTCCTCTCCTCTCCTCTCCTCTCCTCTCCTCTCCTCTCCTCTCCTCTCCTCTCCTCTCCTCTCCCCTCCCCTCCCCTCCCCCTCCCCTCTCCTCTCCTCTCCTCTCCTCTCCTATCCTATCCTCTCCCTTTTCCTCTCCCCTCTCTTTCCTCCTTTCCTCCCTCCCCTTCCCTCCCTTCTCCTCTTCTCTCCTCTCTCTCTCTCTCTCTCTCTCTCTCTCTCTCTCTCTCTCTCTCTCTCATACTGGGTCTCATGCAGCCCATTGACCCTCAACTCACAATGTGGCTGAGATTGATCCTGACCTGACCTGACCTTCTGATGCTTTTGTCTGTACACTTCTGGTTCTGGGGTTGTAGGCACATACCACCACGAACCACCACTCCTGGTTTTTCTGTTGTAGGAGATCACACCCCATGTGTCATGCAGACTGTGTAAGCACTCTACATGTGGGAACCACATCCCCAGTCCCAGGAGGCCACTCTTATAAGATAGTTTGCTTTGACTGAGGGGTATTGGAAACTCTCTGTTAGCACTGGCGGCACCACTTACATCCACGGGTTTTCCATCCGTCGCTCGAGCAGCAATGACCGTCCTTCCATGAAAATCCACAGAGTCCATTTCTTCTGTGCGTCGGCTTGCAATTAAATTACAATCCATGTAGAGCGAAAGGACTCGGGATTGCACCCCGATGCCGAGTTTATGCCATTGACGATCAAAGAGAGGGCGGAGTTCTCGATTCTTAAAAACATAGTTCAACAGATCTCCCTCGGCACCCCGGAACATAAATTCTACCGCCTTCTTTGTACCATCGATCACTACTGATATCTGAAAAAAAATATAGGACAGATAAGGAGAACATCTTTGCATGGCTTGAAGAGTGAAGTTCAAAATTAATAAAGCACACAAATCAATGCTCTACATGTGCAATGGCATAACTGAAGAACCGGCTGACCGTGAGACGGCACCTGTGCCTGCTACATTGGTGTACACAAAAAAACTAGTACCCTGATTCAAGGATGTTGGCATGAAACATTCCTAGTGATCTGCTCATTTGCAAAAAGAACATATAAGGGAGTGTATGTGTATATAAATATGTTATTATTTTACATTTATAAATGAACTTATAACTATATAATTGTGTTATGTATTCATAAAGTAAGCACACATTTTTATGAAGTATAAATTTTAAATTATACTGCTGGACAACATCACATACATAGACATGATTATATTGTTCTATATGCATATGTAGATATAGATATTAAGGGTGCTAATTTCAGAAGAAAAAAATATGTGCATTTCTTTTGCATGAAAACTGACCTGGACCTTTTAAACCTCTAATAACTCTCATGGCAGGGGGAAGATATTTCATAGATGACATGCATTTTCAGTTCAAATGGTCATCCCATCATAAGCTGTTGACCTATATTAATAGTCAGGAGATCAACCAAAGCTAATGGTGTTCAATGGTTCTGTATAGGGAGGAACACGAACGTGTGATGCTAAGTGATTTTGAGGTCTGTGGGGTGCTTGCACCACCGCTTCCTCTCCACTGTCATTTCTGCAAAGGCTCCTGGATTCTCCACGCTGTCTATGTTGGTGGCCTCTCTTTTCTATGCTCAGGCATCTCCCATCATGCATCCCTCAGTCCCATAACTGCACTGTCTACGTTCTCATAAATGTTCTCCCCCTAGGCAGCCTGCTCCGTAAGAATAGGAATTCTGCTTCTTACAATCTCTACTTTCTTTTGGCATCTGTTTGTGTGGGTGGTATGCTTGGGTATATGTGATCCTATATGTGGACTACATGTGTGAGTGTGTATGGGTATGTATATGGGTGTGTGTGTGTGTGTGTGTGTGTGTGTGTGTGTGTGTGTATACAGGTATAATTCACATATGTGTTCAAGAATACAGGAGCCAATTAACATTGGGTATATTCTCCAATATACCTGGATGTTATACATGGTGTGAGAATCTGAATAGGAGGTTTGCTTTTCCTTTTTCTTTAATATTGATTTGCTTTTATTTTATGTGCATAAGTGTTTGCCTGTGTGTATGTTTGTACTTATGTATGTGCACTCCAGGTCTGTCCTTTGAACGGAGAGCTCACTGATTTGACTAGTCTTGCTAGCTCACTTGCTCCGGTGAATCCTCTCCCACTTTGTTAGTGCTAGACTAACAGGTGGGCCCCACCTGCACCTGGCACTGATGTGTGCTCAGGATCTGAACTCCAATCCACATTTCCGCATGACAGATGCTTTCCACCCTGAGCCGTTCCCACGGCCCTCAATTTCTTCTTCTCATCACTTTCTACCATGAAGCATGTGGTCCATATTTGTTTTTTATTGATGAATCCAGTATTGAAATGTCAGCTTTTAATTGACAAAGGAATGTTAAGTGAAGAAATAAATCTCTTTAAGAATAATATATATGAGAGGATGTGACTTTGATTAATGAGCTGAAGCCAGTCAATAAAACATCTGTAAAAGGGAAGCAGCTCCACTGTCTTCAAATAAAATATCAATCTCTAAGTTTAAAAGGGGGTGGAGTTTAGGGTGTGGCTCGGTGATAAAGGCAATGGCTGTTCTTGCAGAGGAGCAGGCTTCAGTTCTCAGCAACCACTTGGTGGCAAAAAAAAAAAAAAAAAAATTGTAACTGTAGTTCCTGGGGATCCAGCACTGTTTTGTTTGTTTGTTTGTTGTTGTTGTTGTTGTTTTGGTTTGGTTTTTTTTTTTACCTCTCTGGTCATCAAACAAGCACATAGTTTATATACATACATACTTACATACATACAGGCAAAGATTTATGCACATAAAATAAAAGTAAATAAATCTTTAAGACAAATCAAAACATCAACCTCTCATTCACCAGAGACTCATATCATGTATAGCATCCTACTTAACAGTTTTCTATTGACAGTTCCTCTAAACAGAATAATATTTGAGTGCTACACCTATCTCCAGATTTGGGCACACAGAACAGAGAGCCACTGGACCCAATCAAACCAACTGCTAGCTTACCTGGGGCATATTCTGCTGATTTAAAATCTTCCATAAAAACCACCGCTCCTTTTTGGTGCTTCTTCGTACCCGAAACATGACGGCTACAGAGTATTCCTCTGGAAGGCCTTTGGGAAATATCTTACTATGGGAAGAAAACAAATAAGGATTGTGGGAAGACTGAAGGTGACCAGGGGAGAAATTCAAGAATAAAGCTCTGCGAGATGCAATCTCTCAGTCATAGCTACTCCCAACGGGTCTATAATATATTATTTATTCATTTATTTATTTATTTATTTATTTATTTATTTATTTTAGTTTTAGTTTTAGAAATATGGAAGCAACTGTGTCTGCATTTTCTATGTAATTCTAATTCTTGTTCTCTCCCTTTTGTAATCATCTGATATGGTGTTCTTAAAGCTTGGGATATAAAAACAAGGGGGTAGGCTACAGTACATGGAAGAGTTTTGGAATTCACTGATTTTGGATGAACAACAGTGATTTAGGAAGAATAAAAGTAGGCTTCCTTCATGGTTTTGGTAGAAAAAGTGGGAAGAACTTTTATAAAAAGATTATAAATCAAGGAATATTTTCTGAAGAAATTTTACCATATTTAAGTCTTTCAAGTGAATTCCTAATATTAATGTCCAGTAAGTTATGATGACAATAAATTAAATATGATTTAGCTATATTGCCATTCTGCTAGAAAAATTAGTCTTTGAAGATAGTAGAAGTCAAAGAATGGTCATAATTTCATTCTATGTCAATCTCAATGTCAAGATACTAGTCATAGTAAAAACATAAGGAAACAAACAAACAAACAAATCACAATATACATAGCCACATATCCTGATTTTAGTTTCTTAAGATCCTGGGTAAAGTGTTTATTTCTTTTCATTCATTGTGAGAATTCTGCATTGTTGAATGAAACTCTGCAATCTTGAAACGGAGCTGCTTTTCATTTCTTTATTTTTCCTCAAGTAAGAAAATGTATCACTTAAGGACAAACAAAACTTAAAGTTGTATTATAAATTTAAAGCACCATGCACTTAATACTAACATTGAATTTTATGCTCAGCTCTACTAAAAGTGATAACAGGGAACATTTTTTTCATAAATTCCATCCAATTAAGTACTAATAATGAGATATTGTATCTTCTAGGATTCTACAGTATCAAATGAAATTTAACTAAATTGCTGAGCACAATTACTGTATTGTTCTAAGTAGTGTTGCTTAGTTAAACATAACAAAAATGGCAGCCAGAGATGCCTAGCTTTTCTCTTTGGGACTATTTAAGACTTAAAGGTGGGTACTTGTGGGGTTAAAGCAACAACACCACACATACTTCCAAATGGATACATGGAGGTAGTTATGGAAAACCTACTGTTGAAGGAAATCCCAAGCCCCATGCTATTCTCTTACCACATGTAATAGTAGCTGGATATTTCATTTTGTGCTCTGTTCAGCTCCACCTTGAAGATTTAGGGTGTAAATGTTTCCAGAAATTGACAATGCCATTATATTGGGCATCATTCTTTCTTATCATGTACCTCTTCAGACAAAATCAACCATACTCAGGATCACATGGCCATAGACTTACATCTTTCAATGAGGACTGTATAATAGCAATAATTAATATATGTATACAATATATATTAACATATATATGCATATATGTATATGCATGTATATATATATATATATATATATATATATTCCCTTGCTATTTTCTTTTATTCTCCCTCTTAAAATATCTCGTTTTCCAGATACCTGGCTAACTCCTGCATCTGAATATTCCTATTTTGCTCTAATAATTTTGCCTCTAATCCTTTCCGGAAGCCATGAAGCTACTGGATTTCTGGTCAGCTGTGTTAGGCATTCCTACTGAAGAATGACTGTGATGCCAACTCTGCCTTTGTTGGCATGGTGAGTCAATAGGATGCTTCACTGCCCAGCACGGTTAGCTGCAGTCTCTCTAAGGATTCTTCAGATGTTAACATATAGTGATTATTTCTCTAGAAAGAATCTCTCTTTTACAAAGAGAATACTTCTGTTTTACACATGGTAAGTGGTATTCACCTGACTATAAGCATTCTGCAAGTGTGGAAATAGTGAGTGTGTGGGAGGGGTCATACTGTGGGTATCTCATGTTCACTATAGAATTTAACTTTTGCCCCAATTTTTGATGTCCTGGCTCATTCTTGCTTACTTCCTTGCTGAGCTTAGTCTGCAATCTTTATGGTTCAAATACTTTAGGTTCTAAGACCTCTGCCTCCTATGTAGTTGGATAAAGAAGGTAGTAAGTTGGTCACTTGGGTCTTTATACTCCAATGCTCATCTGACACCTATGTGTACACACACACACACACACACACACACACACAGGAGTCTTTGCAAACCCACGTGTGTATACCTACACATTCTCCTCTTGTCAGTTAGATTAATCTAGTCTGATTAATCCTGCATGGTTCAGGAATCTGTTGAGGTAGATCGAGGTCTCCCTATGTTCCCCACCCACAACACTGAAGGTCCAGATCTTTGCTGTTGCTCATTCATGCACGCACTCCAATTGCTTTTTCTCTTCTAGAATGCTCTTGAATGATTTTTCTATTCAAGAGCAAATCTTTTAAATCTTTAATGTGTTCTCTTCAAACGGTCTCGTAATCTTGCTTTACAAATATATGCCTTCTCTTTATAAATCAGACTCCTGTTGACCTGGCTGTCTAACAGGTAGCCTCTCATTAACCCAGCACATTATTTAAATGAACAATCCAAATATCTACATCTTTGCCATCCCATCAGTCCTTACCGCTCACTCCTGAATTCCAACATTATTCCAATCAGGTAGCCCACTGCCCTCTTCGCACCCACCCTCCACACTCTTTGTGAAGGTCTTACTGGTGTCTTTTGTTATTGCCATTCATATAAACCAAATGTATAGCACTATGGACACCAGATGGTTGGAATGTAACCTCTGGATGCTTATGCTGAATCCCCTTATCTATTTGTCCTTAGTAACTACAGTAGTGACTGCGAAGGGTAGATAATAAATGTAAGCACATCAAAAAATGAACTGAGCTTGCCTGATTTGCAGATAAAAACATGCCCTACCATCTTGTCCCCACCCACATTTTGATATAGCTGTGCATATAAAAGTATATTGACTTCCTCACATGCCTCTTATATTTCTATATGAAAAACAGAGTAGCGAGTTAATAATAGTAAGTGGCATGGGTCCCTGTGTAGAGGACATGTGTGAGGACTGCGGGCAACAGAGCCCAGTCCATTTACAGGGACAGCTGTTATTTAGTGCCAGCCAGCTGGTACCATATGGGCCCATAGACTCCGTGTTGCCAGATCATCAACATTTCCCAAAGAAGTCAAAAGTCTACAGTTTCACCTAAAAAGTTTCAAGCTTTAAATTTTGACAGTTAATCACACTTTTCATAATTATTGCCCAGACTAATGAGAGACAAGCAGAACAAAGCCAGTGCAGTGACCAGTTGTTTGTAAACTAGGAATTATTCCAACATCAGCTGAATTCTTATCTGGTATAGAATACTGTAAAACTTTAGAAGATGACAACGAGAAGGACTTCCATTCAGGATAGGGGACTGTTTAGGAAGCTAAAATCAGAGTAACATGATATGAATGGAAAACCTAATGTGGAAAGTAAAATTAAGGACCCTGTGCCACAGGGCTCCATACCTAAATAGCACCAAGAAAGAGAGCTAGCCTCCCAGGAGTGTGGACAAGCCTGTGAGCTCAGGGAAGACCACTTCTTCTGCTTAAAGGGACTTGCCCAGGACCCTCTGGACACAGGGATGGAGGAGCTGCATGGGACAGGAGATTTCCAGTTTCCATCTGCACCCAGAGCTGATCCTGTGCCACAGCTCTACATACACAAATACCTTCAGGAGAGAGCTGGTCTCCCAGGAGAGCCTACACACCTGCAAGCACAGGTAGGACCACTTCTGTTCAAATTCCTGACTCAAGAGGGACTCTCCCAGAGCCATCAGGTCATAGGAACAAGGGAACAGCTGGGGGCAGGATCCTTCTGGTTTCTGTCTGCACCCCATAGCTAACCCTATATGACAGCTCTCCATACCTAAATTCCTCCCAGAGAGAATTGGTCTCCCAGGAGTACTGACACACAGGTTTGCAGGATTGACAAGCCACAGTAGAAACAGCAAGACCAACTAACACCAGAGATAACCTGATGACGAGAGGCAAGGGCAAGAACATAAGCAACAGAAATGAAGGCTATTGGCATCATCAGATTCCAGTTCTCCCACCACAGCAAGCCCTGGATACCCCAACACACCAGAAAAGCAAGACTCTGATTTAAAATCACATCTTGTGGTAATGATAGGGTACTTTAAGGACCTAAATAACTCCCTTAAAGAAATACAGGAGAACACATGTAAACAGGTAGAAAGCCCTTAAAGAGGAAACACAAAAATCCCTTAAAGAATTGCAGGAAAACAAAACCAAATAGGTGAAGGAATTGAACAAAACCATCCAGGAACTAAAAATGGAAATAGAAAAAATAAAGAAATCACAAAGCGAGAAAACTCTGGAGATAGAAAACCTCGGAAAGAGATCAGGAGTCATAGATGCATCACCAACAGAATACAAGTGATAGAAGAGAGAATATCAGGTGCAAAATATATAATATAAAACATTGACAAAACAGTCAAGGAAAATGCAAAATGCAAAGAGCTCCTAACCCAAAACATTCAGGAAATCCAGGACATAATGAGAAGACCAAACTTAAGGATAATAGGTATTATTAGGGAGTGAAGATTCCCAACTTAAAGGGCAAGTAAATATCTTCAACAAACTTATAGAAGAAAACTTCCCTAACCTAAAGAAAGAGATGCACATAAACATACAAGAATCCTACAGAACTCCAAATAGATTAGACCAGAAACAAAATTCCTCCCATCACATAATAGTCAAAACACCAGATGAACAAAACAAAGAAAGAATACTAAAAGCAGTAATGGAAAAAGGTCAAGTAACATAAAAAGGCAGACCTATCAGATTCACACCAGACTTTTCACCAGGGACTATGAAAGCTAGAAGATCCTAGGCAGATCTCATACAGACCCTAAGAAAACACAAATGCCAGCCCAGACTATTATACACAGCAAAACTCAATTACCATAGATGGAGAAACTAAGATATTCTGTGACAAAAACAAATTTACACAATATCTTTCCCCAAGTCCAGCCCTACAAAGGATAATAGATAGAAAACGCCAGCACAAAGAGGGAAAATACACCCTAGAAAAAACAAGAAGGTAAACTTCTTTCAACAAACCCAATAGAAGATAGCCACACAAACATAAATATAGCATCAAAAATAACTGGAAGCAACAATCACTATTCCTTAATATCTCTTAACATCAATGGATTAAATTCCCCAATAAAAACTCATAGACTAACAGACTGGATACATAAACAGGACCCAACATTTTGCTGCATGCAGGAAACTCACCTCAGTGACAAAGACAAATACTACCTCAGAGTAAAGGGCTAGAAAACAAATTTCCAAGCAATTGGTCTCCCCAAACGAGCTAGAGTGGCCATTCTAATATCAAATAAAAGCATCTTTTAACCAAAAGTTATCAAAAAGGATAAGGAAGGACACTTCATACTTATCAGAGGAAAAATCTACCAAGAAGAACATTTAATTCTGAACATCTATGCTCCAAATGCAAGAGCACCCATATACATAAAATAAGTTTTAATAAAGCTCAAAGCACACATTGCACCTCACACAATAATTGTGGGAGACTTCAACACCCGACTCTCATCAATGGACAGATCATGGAAACTAAACAGAGACACAGTGCAAGTAAAATTGGTTAAAAATTCCTATTACTAGTGAAAGCAGTATGGTAGCTGTAGGAGATTATCCCATGATCTGTCAAAGGGAACATAGCCGTGAGGGCAGGGACAGATGTCTTAAAATGTCCCAGACCCTAGATCACTGCCAAATGCATCTCTGGGCTTCTTTACCTTGATTACACTGAAGTATGTTTTGCTACTTTCTAGTCTGTGTCTATTATGTTTGAAAACATACCTCATGTGTATATGAAAGGCTAGCATTTTAAGGGATATTTTGTGGCCTGCCATGGACAATGTTCCACGCATGTTTGAGGAGCACTTCTGCTCTGCCACTTGAGGAAGAAATGTCCTCCAGAAACTATTAGATTATGTTATCCCAGAGCAGCAACTTTTCCTTGAGAATCTTCTACCTAATGGACTTTTAATCTTTACATCTTGAACTTAATCTTAATCTTTATCTTAATCTTTACAACTTGAAGTTTTCCATAATTTTTACTAAATTATTTCTTTCTTTCTTCAACCTTGTCAGTGTTTGTGGATTTTAGCATTGTGTTGTTGGGTGAATATCTATTGATCACTGCTATATCCTTTTGATGGAATAAGACCATAAGATGATAAATTACAAAGAAAATAGTCTTTCTGACATTTGTATAGCTATTAAAGCATTTCAATGTAGATTGAATGACATACCTTTTTTACTTTTAATAAATTCTTTTTACTAAAATTTGAAATACAAAGTATGCCTATTTTAGATACTATCTATATAGTAAATCTATCATGCTTTTTATCCATTTAAATAGTTATTTGTCTTTGTAAATATTTACAATTATTATAATTATCAATAAGCTTGAGTTTATATTTACCATTTGCTGTTTGTTTTCCACTTATTTCATGGTTTTTATTTTTCCATTACTATTTGTATTAAATTTTTATACTATACTGCCATTTTCCTCCTTTTAAAAATGTACTGTTTGTGTTGTTTTTTTACTGACTGCTCTAAATATTATACCTAACATTATAGAGTTACAACACTTCAGTTTAGGTTAATGATAATTTACTTTCAATTATATATAATATATTACATATAAAATTTGCTCCTATATAATCATTTCTTCTTCCTTGCATGGTGTTAATTTTTCATACAGAATGCATCTTTATACTTTATACATCTATCAGCACTGTTTTATCATTATAATTATATGTACATATATATTTATATCTATGCATTTTAAACACAAGAAAAATGAAAGGTATAAAAATAAAGGACAGGACAGATAGCTCAGTAAGTGATCTGGCTGGCACCCATGTAAGAGAACATGAATTCAATCTCAATACCCACATTAAAGGCAGGCATCATGTCTTAAATTTGTTATCCAGTACTTGAGTAGCAGAGACAGGTGTCTTGGGCTCATCTATAACCATTCAGAACTACTCAAGGGGTGTGCTCAGAGGGTATTGGATAAACACATGGGATTCATTATAGTCACTGTAATTTATTATTCGACATGGAATTTATTATATTTATCCACGGTCTATCAGCATTTTGACAAACCACCTGAAGACTTTATGTTAAAGAATAAGTGATCAAGAAACAAAACAGGTAAAGGCAAGCTTACTTTTAGAGTAAAACTTTAATAGTTCATACATAAAAGTTCAACATAATTCTTTTCCTTAATTTAAAATCTAATTTTAAAGTTTAAAATGTTTGTATATCTTAAAGTTTCTGTTGTGTCAAAAATAACTACTCAGTGTGATTAATATGTAATAATTACAATCTTAAAACATACAGTGAAGAAATGTCTCTGGTGTGCATTCCTAGTGTGTAAAGATCTTTATAATTATATATTTCCCTTTCAGAAATTCATAATCATCTTTCAAGAGCTGATTTCAAGCAAAAGCAAATATTTGGACCTCTTGTTTTATTTTGTTTGCCTTCTTAAAAAGTAACCTTTAAGGAAAAATTTGTGTACTTAAAAGTAAGACGTTGGGGCACACACACAAACACTTGATGTGACACAGAATGATTTCTCTGGGCCTTGCCAACGTTTCTATTATAAAAGAGGCCATATTAAATTACTTGTGTGCTACCAGAGAGATATAATGACAGCTTGCTATGTCCAAGCTATCCAGCCTGAATGTTTTTGAATGGAGTGTAATTTCCTATAAGAAATCCTATCCGATGCTTATTCAGTGATATTCCCATTAAGAAAAATATTGTTAAGCTTTACTCAAATGAATATATATAGACTAGGCTATAAATTATCTATGAAATATTTTATGTCTTCACCCCTATTCTATATTCATTGCTTCTAGTTCAATATTCTCAATATGAATTTTTCTCCCATGCATTAATATTAACCTACACTTGAGGGCTCAAGGGAATTTTGAATTTAATCCACCGTGTATTTCTGATCTCTATGTTCCTCACATTCATTTATGTTAACTAAATATTTATAGACAGGTGAGAGCACCAGCATATCAAATTAATAACAAGAGATATAAAATCAGTAATTTAAGTGACTAGCGGTCATAGCGAGTGAGCTTAGAGTTATTCTGAATGATCCAGAGGGGCCAAAGGAAGCGTCTACCATGCTGTCTGCTTTGTGTTGGCTGCTGAGTACAGAGCTAATGTAAGTAGAATCCAGAGTATCTCTGAAGTCTCATGATGCACGTGTCTTAAATGACTTTGAACTCGTCATTTGCTTCAGTGCTGCAAAAATCTCTCAGTTTTCATCTCTACTCTGATGGTCTCCACATAGCAGCCCCAATTCAACCATACAGAGGAAAGAAATGGATTGAGGCTTTAGGGGAGGAGTTAGAGGATCTAGTCCCCGCCTCTTTGACGTTGCCAGGGAGGAAAGAAAGTGGCATCAGACATGAAAAGTTATATCAGTGGGGGGGTTGACCCCAGCAGAAGATACATTTCCTAAACATCTCAGTATTACAGTATTTCCCTTTGGGTGTCAACACTGAGCAAGATTTATCTTTATCTTTGCATGTTTCATTTTTATTTTTGCATAAATGATCTTTTTTATATTTAGTCCTTCAAAGAGCCTGAATCCTATTAATGCTCATTTAAAAACCACAGCTGGGCTGAGTGTTGTGGCACACATCGGATCTGTGAGTTCGAGGCCAGCGTGGTCTACAGAGTGAGTTCCAGGGACAGCCAGGGCTATAGAGAGAGAGACACTGTCTTGAAAAATAAACAAAACAAATAAAAAAAAATCACAACTCTCTTTCCATTTGGAAAAAGTAACACTAAGCCTTAAAAATGACCTACAAATTAACTTGTTTTTTTTTTAGAGGCCTAGCCAATAAAGAGATGATATCGATTATTCTTTCACATTTTCCTAATTATCCAAAATGCCACGTATACTGATATGTAAGTTGAGAGGCAGGTTTTTGAGTGCTAATAAGTAGACTAATAAATACATTTTTCTATTATGATGGGCAAAAAGTAAGTCACTAAAGTTTTTTTATTAGATATTTGTTTTATTTACATTTCAAATGTTATCCCCTTTTCTTGTTTCCCCTCTAAAAACTCCCTATCCCATCCCCCCTCCCCCTGCTCACCAAACCACCCACTCCTACTTTCCTGTCTTGGCATTCCCCTACAATGGGGCATCGAGCCTTCACAGGACCAATGGCCTCTCCTCTCAGTGATGTCTGAAAAGGTCATCCTCTGCTACATATGTAGCTGGAGCCATGGGTCCCTCCATGTGTACGCTTTTGTTGGTGTTTTAGTCCCTGGAGAGGCTCTGCAAGTGCCTGACCAAATATGGAAGTTGATGCTCCCAGCCAACTGGCTGAGCACAGGATCACTATAGTTTTTAATTCTCACTTTACATATGAACTAAAAACAATGAAGCGCCAGGCAGTGGTGGCACACGCCTTTAATCCCAGCACTTGGGAGGCAGAGCATCAGAAAAGGTGGGGAAAAAATTAAGAAAAATGTACCTGAGTGAATATTTTCATCATATATTTAAAATTTAACAACTAATGATAAAACACTAAGACATGAAACTGCCTTTAAAAAAATAGCATTTTATGTACCCATGAAAGAATTCATTGTTCAGACCATTAGACTAGACCATATTTGTCCAAATTTTACATTAAGTAGGTTCTCCAGGGATTTTTTCCCCCTTCCTTATTAATAAGATTTCTTGCTAGGTAAAATTGATTTAAAGCCATTAGGAAATACAAATAAGATAATAGTTTAGTTTGTGTATTATAGGAGAGCTCTTGGTAAGACACAGAGGATGATTTTTGATCACTGTGTATCTTTAATTACTGTGAAATAGAATTGTACATCCAAAGTCATTTAAAGGTGTGATACAAGGTCAAAAAGTGTTGGAAGTATGCATGCTAGTATTCATTGCTTTCACAGAAAGCCCAAGCACCTAATATCCACTGCTAGGCTTCTCTTCCTCTCTGGATAATGCTTCTGTTTATAAAACGCAAGCTCTGTTAACACTAGCCCTTACTCAACATTAATCCTTGAAAACCAGCCACATGTTGTTACCAGGTTATCTAATAATCAGTTCTCACTTTGGAAAGCAGGGAGCCGAGGTCTGCAGGGATTATTATGGAGGAAGGAAACTGGTAGAGAACACAGAAGGGAGAACATATTTGGAGTTCAAAATACCCCCGAGTTAGCCAGACCAAAACAACATGCCACCATTATGATATCTGAGCACTCAAGATGTTACCATGAGGGATGGTGGGGGGGGGGCAAGACGAGAGTATGGGGGGAGGAGAAGGGAGGGAGGAAGAGAGAGAGAGTGAGAGAGCACACAAGAGAGGGGGAGAGAGGGAGAGAGAGAGGGAGAGGGAGAGGGAGAGGGAGAGGGAGAGAGAGAGAGAGAGAGAGAGAGAGAGAGAGAGAGAGAGAGAGAGAGAGAGGTGCTAAAGGGGAGATATCATCTTTGTCAACCTTGTGTGGACTTCCATGCCTGTATTCCTACTGGGCATCTCTGTCTGATGGCCAAAATCATTCTTTTGGTCAACATCTTGCTTTTCAAGCCAGACATGTCCCTCTACCAGCATTCCATAACTCAGTAGAGACAGCCATTCGCCCAGCTGTTCCAGTCGGATCCCTAGAAGTCAGCTTGATTCTTGCCTTTCCTTCATTATCAACCCAGTCCACTGGCAAGGCTTTCTCCATCTACCACCAAAACAGACTTCAGTTCTATACTCTCTTCTCCATCTGCGCGATCCTTGCCCGAGTCCAAGGGGACAGCATCTTTCCAATGGATTCTTGTTATACTATCATGATTACACACTCCCCTTTTTTCAGTCTGACTTGCACATGGTTAGCTAGAATAATCTTTAAAAACTAGACAAGATACCTCTGCTACATAAAACTTTAGAACACATCTTCAAGTTTGCAGAGTGAAGGGCACAATTAGGATGCCGGTCCAGAAACTGAGGACTCAGTCCTCCCTCTGACATGTTATCTTCTATCCAGATTCTGGGAGGAAACCACGGCCAACCAAAGTAACCTGGATTTTGGTTCTTTGAATACACTGTGGTCATCGAAGCCTTTGCCCATTGGGTCTTCTGTGCCTTCTCACGGGGCCGTCTTTCCTTACTTTGCTTCCAGACTTTGCAGCTACACAAATTCTCCTCCTCATTCATGTCTCAGTTCTAATGTCATGGCCTATAAGAAGCTGAAAGTTACCCTAGCTCCAGTCACTACATAACACACCATCTAGCCCTATTTTTCCATTCTTCTGAGTTTTCAAATGTCTTACATATTTATTGCCTATTCCCAACTACCATAAAATGATTTCCATGAAAACAGGGGTGTGGCCAACTTGTTCCTGTTAAACCACCACTGGAACAGTAACCTGTGGCATCTGCAGAAACCCACGATGCCTGTGATCCTGTCCCAGGGACTGGATGACCATAAAAATCTATGTTCCATTGCTTAAACGTTGGATAGTGTGCCACAGTCTCTCCAGCAGGAAAACAGCAAGAACAGTTAAGTACCAGTTGATACTAAACCCCCATCAAAAAAAACCAAGAAACAAACAAACAACAACAACAACAAAAACACCAAGGCCGGCCCATCCGATAGTCACTTCCAAACAGAAGTATAAGACCTCTACAGTGATTTAAGTACAGTGGAGAAAACATTAACAGATGTTCCATAATGATTTCAACAAAAATATCAGCAGTGTTCTTCCATTCTTGTAAAAAAAAAAATTCTTACAGTCATATAACTATGAAGCATGTGAACTCTGAAAACATATGAAACATATACTGTACCATTAAAGCTTCCGGAAATCCTAAGAGTAATCTACATCAACTGCCTCAGTTCCTTAGGGAACATTCGAAGCCACAGAACTTAAGTGACCGCCCTTCCATCTCTCTGCCAAGCAGAGATCATGAGGGGACTTGAACTCGTGACTTTTTACTCCAAGGTCAGTTTTTTCCAGGATATCAAGTTGCCTGCTTCCCCTTGGCTACAAATAAAGAGTCTCTTCATCATTATTGACTTGACTTAAAAGTAATCCTTTCTGATTATGATGAAGAAAAGGAGTCTCTGGCTCTTTCCCTGAGCATTGGAGAGTATGTAAATTAATATAAAATGTTAGTTTTACAGAATTTAAGATTCATTTCAATGTTTGCAACAACACGACGGTATTAGCAACAACAGCAACAAATCGTATTTGGTCTCCAAGGAAAATATTCACTGTGACATTTGTACACCCTAGGTGCCTGGTATCCCTGTGGAGTTGATAATTGCAGTTCCTTCCCCTACGGTTATCTGAGCACAGACCAGGAAGTATCACAAAACACACAGTCATACCTTTAAAATGGGTTAAGTACAGTCTGTGGGGTTCTAGGAACTATACACACTAAAAAGGTAAAATCAGAAATATTTCCCTTACACACCTTAGAGATTAATTACTTATTTTGGACAAGTACTGCTTTAGTAGTAACTCAGCTTGCAAGCAGGAGTAAACTCTCAAGGGCAGTGTGTGTGTGTGTGTGTGTGTGTGTACATATCAACAGTGACACAGTGGGAAAAAATTATTGAAGAATTTTGATGAGAAGTCCCCATATGTCTTGTAGAAAGAAAACAAATAGGTTGGGATTTTAGCACCCTAGGGAGAAAACTAATAGAATGGTACCTAACTGAAAAGATGAATAATTCTTTTCTTTAAAAAAACAATACTAAAGATAATTCCTTTCCCCTGCCCTTCCTCATGTGGCAGCAATGTCTGGAGACTGGGTTATCTGAACAGAGACTTGGCTTGGGTTTTCACAAGATAGTGAGTTCCTGATAAGAGAATGTGTTGAACATAGTCCAGAGATCAGGGCTTGGTGATAGCATCCAAGGTGGCCTTAGCTGGACAACAATCCAAAGGATTGGTAGCTTCTTTTCTTTTTAAGATTGAAGTCCTTCCCACCTAGGAGCTGTGAAACTCCTAGGAGCAACAAAGAAGCCACTTTGGGGCAGGTCTGCTGTGCACTGCGAAGGCCATTTTCTCTCTCTCAGGAGAGTACACCAGGCACGTGCGGGATCTGGGGGAATCTGCGGGATCTACGGGATCTGCGGGATCTGCGGGACCGCTGGAGCACTGGGAGATGAGGAGCAGCTCTTTCAGATGTAAAAGCAATGATCATAAATATGACTATTTTGAATAATGATCGAGAGGAGAACCCTTTGTAGAGATCCTGAGTCATTGTCCCATGCGCAGATCAATGTCTATCCCACCCCGTTCATCCACCGGATTCCCAAACCAGGGTCTGAGGTTGCGACTGACCCACCAAAGTTAACTCGGTGAAGTAAAGAACCGCGTTTTACAAGTTGGGAGTCCTCTCTGGCCAATGAGAAACTAGTACGGAGTGACCTCAAGGGGACAGAATTCACTTGCCGCCTACTTTCCAGGGGCACTGGATGTTTGTCAAATTCAGGAAGAATGATATTGAAGAGCAGTCACTTTTCTAAAATATGCACAAATGCTTATTGGCACAGTTGTTTGGTGGGGAGAAGGGAGTATACGGGAAATTGATTTATTCTCCATTGCTAGCCTTGATGTAGTGAGAATGGTGAAGTCATAAATTTATATTTCTTGGTATATTAAGTAATTTTATCATATGGAAAGGTTAAGCTGGTGTGGTTTTTCCGTATCCCTAAAGAAATCCCAGCCTACAGTGGGGCAGATAGCATCTTTGTCTCACACACAACATAAAGGATAAAATCAAACTGCAGAGTAACAGATTAGTAAAAATACAAAAAGAAAAAAAGAAAAAGAAACTTCTAATTGCTATCTCTTTTTCTCCTCTTTCCTCACCGTGTAATAAAATGTTTTGAGGCAAGGGGGCAGATAGGAAAAAGAAAGATTTGCATGTTCTCAAATTTTCGTGCTCATAAAAACAAAACAACAACAACAACAAAAACAAAACAAAACAAAACAAGGGGGTCATAACTTTTCTAGAAAAACTTCATTTTGTACATTACATTCCCCAAGTCAATTGTAATTTATGTCCAAACAGCGACATAGTCACAAGGCATAATTGTCAGTTGTAGGCAGTGCTCCCGAGGCTAACTCTCCAGCCAGTTTCTTAGCCCAGAGCTAAAGTAAAGCTGCCTTTTAAAAAGCGCTATTTCAGTAGACCTAATGCAAGCTTTCCAGATCATATTTAACAAGACTGACATTTGCCTATTTATTTTTCTTTTCAAATGGATGGCCACATGGAAAAAGATTCTATTTTTAAGTTTCAGGAACAGGCTTCCAAATTAACTCTTCCATTCTGAATAAGTGTGAGGCAGGGTTTATAAAGAACTTCCGTATTTACCAGTATCACCGAGGCCTCCGCCTTGCTGAACAGCTTCCAGGAAGAGAAATATGATACAAGTTACATTTCCTGAGAGTGAGGCGAGAGATGCCTGGAGTTTATAGTAAGTCGTTTCGTTCCCAGCTGACATTCAACATCACCTGTCTACTTACAAGCAATTTGGCGAGCTGGACAGGAGCGTCTGTCTAAATGCCTTCCCTCGGGCCTGGGGATACTGTTTGGTTTCAGAGCCACAGAGAGTCTGAAATCTTAGCCTTTTCGTGTTTGCTAAGAGGATTCAGACCCATAGCTTGTTAATGGGAAAACAGAGCTTGGGTGATGCTCTAATAATTCCTCGCCTGTTCTGGTAAGCGATTATTCATTGTGGTGTTGCAAATGGCTTCCTGGTGAACAGGGTCCCTCCTAAGAAGGCCACTCAGCCCCTGAGCAAAACCAAAACCAAATGGCGAGTTAAGCACGTTGCTCTTCAGAAACGGAGATCCCTCGCCCAAGGACGTTCAAAACGTCCCGAATAAAGCTCAGTCCTCACAAGAGGTCCCTGGGAATCTGAAATGTCCTTCTGGGATCTGGGTGCTCCGCGCCTGCTTCGGGATCCATTTAGGAAGTCTCGCACCCACCGAACTGAACTCTGTGCCTTCTCAATGGCGTTCGGCAGTTGCTTCTTTTTTCCCCTCCGGGTGGTTGCTCCTGCTCCCATGTCTTTAGTTTTTTAGATGAATGATGTTCAAACTCGAACATAGGGTGTCCAGGTTAATTCTGCCTTGCTTTGTCTTGCCTATCTAGATAGCCTCACACCCGTGTTCACTAACTACACAGGAGTCTCTCAGAATCCGTCCAACTGCCTTGACCTTTAAAATCACAGTGTTCCTCCCTTTAAGAGCCTTTGCACACGCTCTTGCACACACTGTCACCCCCCAACTCGCCTGGCACACTCACACTTCAAGCCTTAGCGTTTTGAATCCTCTGTGAAACTGTTTTTCAAGGAGCCTTATCTTGTCTCTCAGAGTGTATGCCACGTATAGACGCCACTACATTCCATAATGGCTAATCATTGGCCTCTCTGTCTTTGTAGACAGAAATAACTTTAAAAGCAGGGACCGTGCCTTTCTTCGTCTTACAGCCCACCGAGAGTTTGCATTATCATTCCAGAGTCTAATGTAATACTTTGTTGCAATTTCTACCCCCCACCAAAGCTGAACTTAGTAATAACCTAATTTTATAAAGCACTTTTCTCTGTAGCCCTCCTGAGCAAAGATGGTTTTATAAATTTGTGTGTGTGTGTGTGTGTGTGTCTGTCTGTCTGTCTGTCTGTATTCAGGCAACTCTGGTACCTGAAGACTGGACATGAGTGGGTCTGAGCAGAATTCTGGTTGACATAAATTTCAAAGTTTATCATGAAATTGTGATTGTAACACCCAAGTAGGATTATAAAACTGTTTTATGGCTATAATGGTATTTTATGATAATTAGGTTCCTATCACCTTAAAAAAAAAGTCTGTGGTGTCACTATAGATGTGTTCTTAAGTATAGAATAAAAGATCATTTATGGCTACCATCAAATTCTTCAACCAGTTCATACATTTAGGGCCAGAGGGCATGAAGTAGTGGGTAAAGGTGTTTGCAGCCAAGCCTGAAACCCCAAGTTCAATTCTGGAAGGGACCTTCTGAGCTGAGAGAGACAAATTCCACAAGTTATCCTGTGCCCAAGCATACGCACACACACTCTAAATAAAAAATTGACTCATAAATTCAAGGTTATTATCTTTTTGAAAGTTTGTAAACATAAAAAAAAATACATTTGCCAATACTTCAAGTCTTAGCGACCAATTAATTGTCACAGAATTGCTATGAGCCTAATCCGATTAGAGATGAATGGAAAGTGTTCTCATGCAACTGTTTTGTGTGTGTGTGTGTGTGTGTGTGTGTGTGTGCGTGTGCTTGCATGTGTGTGTCATTTGAAATGCCCCACAGATGTGCCCACTGGACTTCTGACCGCAGCTTTTCCTCAGATGAGATTCTGTCTTCCCAGGATTCAATGTCAAGTCGACAGAAGCACCCTTTCCCTTCCTGTCTTTCTTTTTCCTTTCTTTTCCTCTTCTCCCACCCCGAAGTTATATCCTTCCTACACAGCGGGGCTTCTGTTCCCCTCTGAACACTTAGAGCATTAACTGTCTATTCAGAGATGCAAAGCTGGTTTTCAGTTGCTTCCGTTTCCTTCCGATAGAATATACTGGCTGTTGTATGGGAAACCTGTGCCTTACACGCTAGTATTCTTATCTGCATTATAGCAACTGGGAGGGGGGAGCACCGTTTCTCTCAGAAACGGAAGCATAATCTCTTTCCTTTCAAAAGCAGATCTGCACTTGAGTCTAGATGCTTGTGAATGATCCGCAGTATTCCATATGCATTTCCGTTCATTTTACTTGATTTTCCTATTTAACTTCTAAGACTGTGCTCTTTGAGGGAGATGATAAAGACGTCTTATCTCACCAATATGTTAAATATATATTAATATTGTGTAAATAAAGCTCTTTCATTGTGCTGTCATCTACAACACATGCGAAATGAGAATATTTAGAGTTTTTGAGTGTTTTGCCTACTAGCAGTCACAAATCGATATGACATTTTAGAAGTTTCTGAAGGAATAAGCTTGTTCATCTCTGGGTTCACAGTCCTGAGAACCACCGATGTATATTTATACATTTTCGGTTAATTACTCATGCAAATCAGCCTTCCAAAATGATATAGAGTATGATATAGAGTATGACATGTGAAGGAAGAATATGCAGTTAACTTAAGTTTCAAGATGAAAAGATAAAGCTTTCCTAAGCCCTGCTAGGTGACTGACAAGAAACTGAATGAGTTTCGTGTTTTACCCACCCACAAAGCAGGATTTGCATAACCACGGGACCACATGCATAGACATAGCTGCAACCGCCTCCAAGGACCTTCTCCTTTACTTTTTCTTGCAATCAGTGTACGAACAGTCTTCCCTGTCTACACTCCTGAAGTGTTAGAGGCAGAGGGAGCCCCGGCAAAGATGCAGTGCTTTATCAGAGTCGCATGTATTTACACATCTTCCCAAGGGGATTTCGTGCCGTCGACTAAGTGGCGATGCTTTCAAAAACAGAGAGTCAAAGAACTCTCCACCTGACAAATTAAAGAAATGTTCTTTTATATCGTGCGGAGTGTTTGACTAGCGCTTTTTTACATACAAAAGTTTCTTAAAGTTTCTTCGAGAAATTATGTCACAAATAGTTCCTATGAAGTATTCATATGTAGTGCGATTTCTTTACGAGCCCCGTGTTGGAAAGATTTAAGGATGACCTTGGAAAATACTGAAATTATATCATCAGGTTCTGCTAAATTGTTACTTGTTTCAGTTGTTTGTTTTCTGTTCATTATTTTTATCTATCCAATTATAAAGTAAATTTGGAGGAAAAAAACATAAAACTCCGAAACAAACAAACATACTTGGAGGGGTTTTCATCATTTTTACAGTTTAGTAATCATTTTTATATTAAGTAACCTGTTGCTGATAAAAAAAAAATCCCAGAATTTCCTTTTAAGATATGAGATAATTTCTTTATAACTCTTAGTAATTAAATATTTCCACACATTCTTTAAAACCTCTACCTTAAAACTCTTTCAGATCTAATACTAAATAATTTTGATAAAATAACTGGCTTAGACAGCTCTGTGGCTGTGAGTCCAGTAGGCTTTCCTTCTCATTTTAGAATGTATGAGCAGTGACTCACCTCACATTCCTGGTGAGACAGACGGTAATTAAGGAAGTGCAGTGGTGACGTTTAGAGTCATGTGTAACAGTCAGTCTCATGAAACAGCTGGACAGGCTTTTTGCTAAGCCCCATGGCCCTTCCATAGGAAGCTTTCCATCTCAAAACAAAAGAATGCCCAGAGGAAAACCCAGGGGATGCACAGGCAGTCACTCTGGGGCTGCAAGGGGATCCCTCAAACCCGCCCAGGAATTAGAATCTTGTGTCAGAGCTCTGAGCGCAGTTTCATGCCTCAGAGTTTAGCTGTTTCTGAGTACTTGGAGAGCACCCAACTAAGAGCAGAAAAGAAGGGAAACGTGGATTAGAAAACAGGCCCATATGAGGGAAGGAATGAAAATCCTGAAAATTGGCCTTTAGATGAGTGATACTTAAAATGTCTTCCCAGTAACAGAGCTTGTGGGCTTTGTAGCTGAACTGCTCTGCACCGTGAAAGCAGAAGGCTTCACATTCATCTTGCTTCAGAACAAAGGGCAAGCAAAACTTGTATTTTTGTTGTTAATTGTTTTTGATAGTACTAGCAGTGCTTTATTATTTTTATTTTTATTATTTACTATTACTTTTGGCTGTTTATTTATTATTTATTTATTTATTTTTAATGATTAATTTGAGTGAGTCTGTATGTGCATCTGAGGGCAAATGTCTTAAGAAGCCAGAAGTGTTGGGTCCTTCTGGAACTTGAGTTACAGGAACTTGAGCCACCAAAATGTGGGTGCTGGGAACCCAACTCAACTGTTTGTAAGAGTACTAAGTGTTTTTAACAGCTAAGCCATCATCTCTGCTATCTCTAGTTGCTGTTCTTCCTTTCTTCCATATGAAATTACGAGTTTCATTGTGACATTTTCATACACACTTTGTCCCTGTCAATCCTCATCCTCCCCTTGCCTCCTCCATCCTCCCCCTTCCCTCCTCCATCCTCCCCTTCCCTCCTCCATCCTCCCCTTGCCTCCTCCATCCTCCCCTTGCCTCCTCCATCCTCCCCTTGCCTCCTCCATCCTCCCCTTCCCTCCTCCATCCTCCCCTTCCCTCCTCCATCCTCCTGACTCAATCCTGCTACTCTTCATCACCAGTCCAGTCTCTTCTTTTTCATGTCATATGATCTCTAGTACCTTCTGTTTTATTTTCTTCTCCTTTACCTTCTCCCTTCTTGTGGTCCCCTTTTAAATTTCATCATTTTATAGAGATTAATTATTATATGTAATATTTATATATTACATAGGCATATGAGAGGAAACATGTGGTAATTGTCTTATCAGTCTGGAGTGCTTCACTTGATGTAATATTTCCATCTTTATTGCTATACTACTTACAATAATTAAGAGTTGCAACCAGCCCGCTTTTCCATCAGTAGTTGAATAGAAGAAGAAAATGTGATCCAATGGATATTTTTTCAGTTGCAAAGGAAAATAAAATCATGACATTTGTAGGAAAATGGACAGAGCTGTGAAATCCTCGGGACAGTGTAACTTCCCTTGTATTCTTTCTCTCTAACAGGTTCCAGGAAGAAAAGACAGACTCAGATCCCTTACCAGTGGAAGTCTGAGTATCATTCCGCGCTGAGTCATAAGGAAGCTCAGTTGTTGACTGAAATGGGCTTTGATTACATGAGTTTCAGGGACTTACCAATGCTGCTCGCTATTTATTCTTTATCTAACAAAACCATTAGGAACATCGATGGTAGTTAGAAAGCACTCTCACTCCTATTTGTAATTGCATGAGTTTTAAGTTTAAAAACAACACATATGGATTTAAAACCATGGACCCTAATGCTGCAGAAGTCTTGAGAAAGTACAAAATATACGAGGATATGGAGGTGATGGGACATTAGTATTCTCTATCAAGACCCCCTAAAGATGGGTTTTATTTCTAAACATCCATCTTTCAGAAATAATCGTACATAGAGATTACAAGTCACCTTCCTGTATGTTGTACTGAGCCCTGTAAGTCCTGGCTGTTGCAGACCTGAGCTTGTATAAAAGCCCATGTCAAAAGAGTCATGTTCATGAGCTCCACCATTCACAAAGTAGCAAAGACAAGATGTAAATTCTGACATAAGCTATCCAATGCACTACTCAGGTTCAGGGTGATCTCCAAAGGTGATGCTAAATTCTGGAGACCTTAAAAAAGTCTAAAAGACAAAACTACAAATCGGAATACTTTATACTTTTTACTCCCTCCTTTGAGACATGCTCAGTTTTTATTTATATGATATTTTCCTATTTTTTATTGTTAATTGACACATCTACACTCTCAATAGACTGTAAATACATTTCCTATCTTTAAATTGACTAATGATATATAATGATCATATATAGTGATGGGGTATCATATAGTTATGACACATATATGCATTATATGATGTTGAAGTTAAATAACTTACTTATCACCTCAAATAGTCATCAATTCCTTAAGGAGACACTTGTAAGATCTTTTTTCTATCTTTATGAAATGTACAATGCACTATTGTTATCTGTGACTATCCTTCTATACACTCCAAAGCCAAGACTTACTTCCATCTCATTGTAACTTAGTGCCCACTGTCACCCCTCCGCATCACTCCTGCTACCAAACTATGGTAGTTTAAATTAAGAAAAAATCCCCAAAGACCCAAGTGTTTGAACACTTGGTCCCCAGAGAACAATGTTATCTATGGAGGTGGTTCAAATTTACTAAGGCAAACACATCTCTGAAAGTCTGCTTGGGAGTTCATAGCTTTGCTCAATACTGGTATATTCTATTTCGTTTTTTGCAGTTGAAAGTGTAATCTCCGGGCTCCCTGTTCCAGCCACCTGCTACAAGCCCTGCACCCCCTGCTCTTATGGACTCACCATCTGGAAGTGTAAGTCAAAATAAACTCTGTCTTTACAAGCTTTTTTTGGTCACAGCATTATTTTTTCAAAGGGAAGTAATTAATCCAACTCCTCTCCTGGTCTCTCATAGCCACCATTTCCCTCTCGTTGCCTGCCCCTGACTTCCATGCAAAAGTTGGAACTATATAACCCTGCTTGTGTGAAGCAACCAGCCACGTAATTAAGGAGACAGAGAAAGATGACTCCTCTCACTAGAGATCATTTTGGTAACAAAAATTAGAATGCATTCATTCCATTCTAGGTAGAATACGTTTAGCATTGCAAAAGGTTGCGATTGTTAACACACCCAATGTCATATGTGTTAAATACTTAACAAATAAAGCATGTTATCCTAGCTCATAAAGTCTTCATTGCTGGCTATTTTTCATGGGTAGCCATGTTATCCCTTCACCCTTATTCATAGGTTTCCAATGCAAAACCCACCATTTTCCAGACTTTTATCCTAAGTCAGAGCAGTTACGGATTTGAAACTCTCTTGAGCACCCCACAATTTTCTTTCTCCTGATGAGTCATAGTACTAAAAATCTACAGAAATGGGTATGGCCCCAGAATCTACCTTAGCATAGTATTTCAGACAGGCACTATCTAGATAAATACATACGTAGCCTGAGATAGGGTGATTTATCATATTGGGATCAATAATAAGTCAGAAAATCTGTGTCTTGAAATTTATTCTCCATTTTCCAATCCAGCTCTGGGTGCCATGACTGAACCGTCGCCCTTGTTTCTTGAGTAGTAATTAAAGGTTCATGAAGAAAACACTTTGTCCAGCAAAGAGAAAAAGAATCTCTGGCCTAGGGAATGATGTAACATTCCAGTTGGACCGGGTCAGTCCAAGGTAAACCCCCCTTTAGACAAGGTAAAGAGATAGGTGGAATAGTTTTCCTTTGATGAAATACTGTCCCTGTCCTCCCTGGACTCCTCCCCACAGCACAGTGTCTTTCAGAGACTATCTTAGCAATATCATGTAGAAGGTATCCACCCACTTTTCAGAATTACACAGAGAAGTACCCTCCCCTTTCCTTTCCAATGTCTGTCTGGGGATCTTTGTACTCTCAGCTAAGCAGGCTTTCTGTCCCTGACACTCTGGGCTTCCCTACTCCTAGTCTTGCCTCTGCTGGTCTGCCGTGTGTCTGACCTCTAGGCTGGCTCTTAAACCATGGTGTTCTTTCCCCCTCCCATTCTCCTTCTCTCTGGACAGCTGATGAGATTTCCTGCTTAGATAGCCTCAGTGTTTCTCTTTGAAACGCTAATAAAATTGTTTCCAAGGCTCCATTTGAATCCATTCTTAAGTACTTTTATCAGGGAGTCTGAAAACCCTAAGAGGGGAACAAAAAAAAAAAAAAAAAAAAAAAAAAAAAAAAGACTCAGACAGCTAAGTAGGATGTCACCCAGAGTCTTTTCAAGGGCCAGTCTCTAATCACCACCCTTTGTTGGCTCAAGCAGTCCTGATGAAACAGGAGTTTCAAACCATGAAAAACCATAGCAAGCTCTCCAGACACCCTAGAGTTGCTACACTTCCAAGTGTACAGCAATAAAGATACAGATGGTTAGATAGAAGGATAAATATCTTGAAAACCCTTGCCTGAGCAAACCTGGCATGTCTCACAAGAAGCCAGGCTGGAGATACTGAGCCTCAGAGAGGTTTCTGATCCCCACGCTCAGGAGGCTTCTTCCCCCAGTGAACGTCAAGTGGAACGTGCCGGAACAATAAAAGCAAGTTCAGGCACGGAAATAATTCTCATTTTCCATATAAAATAGCATCTGCCTTTTCCCATGCTGACTCCGCATGGCAGCTCATTTACAAACGTATAAATAGCTGCAACTTTCCTCCAGGCCCATTGAAAACCCCAAATGGCATATGGGAGAGAAAGCACCCTAGCACACTGGGATCCATGAGCGAGACGAACCTGGGGATGAGTCAAGAGTCGACACTCGGGAATCGGGCTCAACCAGACTCTGTCCAGTTTCCTGGACGTGGAGGAACAGGGTTATGCTCTGCCGAGCCAGAAAATGCGCCTTCACTGATTGCCCAGAGGACTGGTTTAGAACCAAGGTTGGAAAGCGAATTTCAATTCATGCCTACCATTGATAATCCTGTGGACTCAAAGGGAGAACTGCATTGCCTAATAGTGGGAGTACTGTTCAGATCAGCTTAATCTGATTTCCTACAAGTCCAGTGAATTTAAAATGATTCACTCCAATCAAGTCTCTTCCCGCATTGCCAGGATTGCTGGGATTTAAATCGATAGGGGGGAAAAAAAAAGAAGAAGAAGAAGAAAAAAAACGCATCTTAATTTTTGAACATAACGTCTTGCCTGTTCTAAATGTATAATAAATGTTATCTACTACTAGTTAGCCTCCAGCGCCAAAAACACTGGCGCGCATGCGCACGCATGTCTCGCACGCATGTGTGCCTTGCTTTTCCTTGCAGCCTATGTATAACTAAGTCTGGAACTTCTGAGCTACCCTCAGTGCCTGCTCATGAGGTCCCGTAAACAGCTTTGCCTAATGCCCCTTGATGAAAGCTTGTGGCATTCACTCTTTATACCCCCCCAACATCAAATTAAGCTCTTCCTCGTTATCTTTGTTTCCCCATCAGTGAACGAACAGAAGAACATCATTAAATTAAAGTAATCCAAAGTGTCACAAAACAGGAAGTCTAAAAGAAAGGCTCCCGGGATGGGTAAGAAGACACGTGAGCAAAGAGAGAACACGCACGCCTGTCATTTCATTTTCACACGAAGACATCTAGGTGCACGCTAAGCCTGGGGCGAACATGGTGCTTTTCCACAATGGTGCTTTTACACACAGGAATGTTCAAGTCTGACCCAAGAAACAAATAACAAACAAACAAACAAGCAAACAGCCCTGCAAAAACAATTTCTTTTCCCTTCAAGCTCTATTCCATATATAAAGAGAGTACCCAAGGCTAATCTGTTATTTGAATTCATCACAGAGCATAGTATACACAGGAACACAGTCTTTGTCTCTGAATCTACATTGAGCCTTCTGTCTCAAAGTTCACATTTTAAAATATAAAATCGGTTATGTCTATGTTAAATGTTGATAAGATTTCTCCTAAAAACTATATTTAATTTTTTAAACACTATTTCTTTATGCACGTAAAGGGATCAATTGCAGAGTTTTATCAATAATAAATACATAAGTTGTGTATTTGTTCCAGGTTTGGGGTACACTACTGAGCTTTTAAATTTTTGAGCAGTAATTTGGAATATCCTTAGAAAATAATATTGTGGCATTGTTAACATGAAAAGAAAAAACAGTTTACTCACACACTGTCTCTGACAAGGAGCGCACTTCCCAACTTGAAACAGGTTTTATCACCTTCGCAAAAGGCATGCCTCAAAGCAAAGCTTTCTCCCAGATCAAAGCCTGTAAGATGTGACATGTTATTAAAACCAGTAATAAACTCACAGACGTATTGATCTTCAAACAGGATTCTTTGTTATCCATATCCACAGGTTGATTGATTTAAAAAAAAAAACCCTCCTGTTTGAAATCAACAAATGTGTTCCATTCTTTTTTTATTTTCCTTTTATGGTACAGGAGAATAAAATTCTCTTTGCATGCAGAAGGTATAGCCATCTTTCTAGAGAGCAGATCATAAATATCGTTCTTTTTTTGGGCTTCGCCTGGTCTGAATGCAAAGCGATCCTCCGACACCAGCCTCCTCAGTGCTAAAACTGCGCATGTGCACCACCACGCTTGCCCCTCACAGAAGTTTACGAGGAATAAAACACCACTCCGATTTAATCTAGGGACTGACCTAAGCAGATCATTACAGTAGTTCATTGTGCCATCTTTCACGTGTAGGCAGAAAATTAGAATGAAAATAGTAGCAATTGGTTTAAAATCTGGATGGCCTCTTACAAAACCATACTTTGGGAGAACTATAGGGACGTGGGAAAATGCTCAGAATCCAGATGCAGTACATGTGTTATCCTCTTGTATGTGCGAGAGGGTTGGAGAAAGGCAGAGAGGGGATGGGAAGGAAGGTGGGAGAGGAGAAGAACTTGGCTGGCCTGAGCAGCGCACACCTAGAATACACTTTGGAGGCTGAGGCAGGGGGATTCTGAGTTTGAGACCAGCCAGGGATGACCCCATCAAAAAAACAAAAACAAAAGAAAAAGAAAAAAGAAAAAAAAAGAAAAAAAGAAAATGACAATAATAAGAAAACCAGCAGTGACAACATTAATAACAAAAAATAGAAAAAATAAAAAATGTTAGGCGAAAATTGTATGAAAATCGTGACTATAACTGCATGCTAAAACATCTCATAAATATTCTTCTCTCCTTCCAAAACTGCAACAGAAGGCAGGTCCCTGTGATTGCACACAGCCTTTGTTCTCCACTGTGTGGTGAGGGGACCTGCTGCTACCCTGACAATAGGGAACTCTGCTGTTGGTATTTCCCCTTCA
This sequence comes from Apodemus agrarius, assembly GCA_964023405.1. Classification (NCBI taxonomy): domain Eukaryota; kingdom Metazoa; phylum Chordata; class Mammalia; order Rodentia; family Muridae; genus Apodemus; species Apodemus agrarius. The sequence continues at coordinate 20,113,673 of OZ030014.1, read as the reverse complement.
GCATTCACTTTTCCTAGGTGGATGCTGTGATCTTAACCTGTAATGCTGGCCAAGTAGCACTAAGGCTCGCTTAAGGCTAGCTTCTGGTCAGGAGGATAAAATCTCTGGCTTGGTGGAGACCCAGCATTCCATCTGGCGGGGGTCAGTGAGCTGGGTGAGGGGTCCCCCGAGGACAGTGCATTCACTGTAGGCCATACTGTAGAGATGGGTGGAATAATTATTCCTTTCCTGAGAGAATGCACTTGACCGTCCCTGAATCCCCACTCCCTGGGGCCTCAGTCATACAGCCTCTAGCCACTATGAAGGAACCCCGACAAAATTTCTGATAATGAAGTCCAAAACAATTAGGCTACAGTGTATCTGGTGATAACTTTGTACAAAGTGCTACTTAGCAAACAATTGCAATGCTTACCTGACAAGATACTTCTGCCATCTTGATATCCCTCTGTTCCCAGTATAGGGCAGGTTGTTTCTAGTTCAAAAAAAAAAAAAAAGAGCATAAATTATTTGAACTAAATTCCCCATCCTACTTTTTCCCCGTGAATAAAGTTCAGGAACTTTTGACTACTACCATAAAATCATAAACAAGATAAAATTGAAAATAAAACCTAATTGACCCATTTTATTAGATTTCTGTAAAATGAAGGTGATACTCTCCACCCTACTGTAGGCCTATGAAAGTTTCATGTTTGTGCATATAAAATATTTAGAATATTGCCTGGCCCGTGGTGAAAACACACTTATGCTGGCTAGTGTTATCACTCTTACTCAAATATTCATATGTTTCTGGATGTTTGACAACAGGAAGGAGCTAAATTTCACAGTTTCATGAAACTCTTTAACCCAACCTGTTAAACAAGTGAATTTGCTGCTATATTTTATCATAACTTTATTCAGGTTTTGTAATCAGATGATCCTAAACTTTTATAACACAATGGAACATGAATAGAAAAATAAATAAAATTAGGAAGCAGATATTCTTATAAGATAAAAATTGAGAAAGTTAATACTTTGTCAACAATACTCAAAGGGAAAAAGACAAAGTTAATCTCTGTTCAGTGAATTTGCATGTCTAATAAAACCACATCATATGAATGCAGTAATCTATACATGTACATTATTATTTGAACTGATATCTTTAAATCTAATTCAGACTATAACCTACCAACAAGAGAGTGCAGACAAAATGGCCACCCAATTTTCAAACCCTGCCCCAGCGATCCTATAACAGTAAAGCTACAGTCCTAATGGAAGTACAGTAGACTTTGAGTCATTCAGTCACAAGTTCAATTTTCCACATGTAAAAAAGTTTCATGTCTTAAATTTTATAGTACAAACAGGAAATAAACTGCTTATGACCAAAATGACCAAAATGGCTTTCAGCTTGGCTGAAAGTGAAAATCTCAATTCTCTCAGTTAATCACAGAACGTCTCCCAACTTCATTTGATAAACACCCCAAGACTAGGACTGGCTCAGCAAGGCATATTTAACTAGAAGGGTCTCGAGGCTTAAGTAGGGCTAGCACATATTTTACAAGTAAATATATCTAATAACATCTTTTCTGAACGACGATTAAAATACCAATTAAAATAAATCAGTGTGTGTGGGGGGGGTGTTTGAAAACTCACAAACTTATTCTCTAGTTTAAATGGAAGAACAAAGAAACAAAAAACAGCTAAAGGCATAGTTGAACGGTAACTTGGGGACAAGCCACGAGATATCAGGAGTTCTTTTAACCAGACATTGGTGTACATATAGAAAGACACATCAATCAGATAGAGTAGGAAGTCCAAATGTAGACCCTTCCACATATAGTACCATTTCCTGCAAAAAGACCACAGCAATTCAGTGGGAAATGGAAGGTCTTTTCAACCAGTGGGGTCTGGTGTTAGACACTGACAGAGGGAACCACTGAATCCTGATTTTCACACCATATGCAGAAACCGGAATACATTATAAGTGTGAAAAGTAAAACCTAAAGCGGGTTCAGTGATGTGTAAAGCTCTGTGCACCTGGGGAAGCAAAGGGTGTTTTGAAAGAGACAAAGCGTCACTGTCAAAAGAAAATATTGGTAAATGGGGCTCCATTAAAATTATAAGACTTGTTAATCAAAAGATCAGACGTGTGAGAAGACAAGTCAGCGAACAGAAGGTGTTTATAATATTAGCATGTACCTTAAAGAGAGTGGGCAGACCACACGAGCAGAGGAAATACGCAGTGACGTACTGTACCCGAACAAACCCTGGGCTCCCACACGTGAGCAAAACATGAAAACACTTGTTTCAAAACACTTTTCGCACTTCACGGAAACAGAATATCCAAATCAGCAGCCCACATCATCAGAAGTGTTCCACTTCATTAGTAATCAAGACGTGAAGAGGAAGCTACTAAGATTCCACTAAATGACTCAAATTAACAAACTGTCACTGGCAGTGGCGATGAGAGATGAGAGTGTGACAAAGGGTGACATTTCCCCTGCTTTTGTGTGGCGTGTGCAGGTGGAAAGTGGCAGCAGGACCACGTGAGGAAACTGTTTGACAGTGTTTATGGAAGTTAATGATGTATGACTCCGAGTAAGAAAAACTCAGTGACCCAAGAGGCATGAGAGCCGACGAGGACTGCAAATGACCTTTTTAGATAAGAATGTCCCTGCTATGGTTATGTGGAGAGTCACAGCCTAAAAGTTCACCAACGAGAGGGCATACTATGGTATAAACAGTGAAAAACCTGGATAGCTGTTGAGAGAGACAGAGAGACAGAGAGGGAGAGAGAGAGAGAGAGAGAGACAGAGACAGAGACAGAGACAGAGACAGAGAGACAGAGAGAGACAGAGAGACAGACAGAGACAGAGACAGAGAGAAGACAGAGACAGAGACAGAGAGGAAGAAAAAGAAGGAAGGAAGGAAGGAAGGAAGGAAGGAAGGAAGGAAGGAAGGGAAGATTTGACTTGATACTTTAAACTGTTTGACCTTAGAGGTAAAATTGCTAGGGAAGTATCATGTCCCCTAAATAAATACTACCTATTCCATATATGTGGGAATCACACAACCAATCTGTTTGAGAGGAGTGATTACTATGGAGACGTGTTGCTCAGGGCAGGTACATAGAAATCTTCTATAATCCAGGATATATTGCATGATCTTACTGGAGTAATAATTCCACAAGTGTACAAACACATGTAAAAAAAATCCCACGTGTTGTGCTTTAAACATCTACTGGCATCAGCCCTATATATGTAAAATCTCAACACAGGGAGAAGCCCAGCAGCCCTCCTGAGAAAATATTTCGATCTAAAAACAATTCTAAAATTTAAATTTAAAAAAGAATTCCCAATTAAAAAATGTATATTGGCTGGGGATATCTATAAGGCAATAAAATGTAATAGGAACCGTGCATTCTTCACACCGCGTTCACACACAGGAAGGACCCAGTATGTGATTGGTGGAACAAATCTCTGGTAGCAGAAGTGCTTCCATGCTGTGAGACTTTGGTAGGGAGGGGGAGGTGTGTGGTCTGTCTCCAGTAGGAAACTGTACATTTCATTTAAATTCTTCCTAGCAAATAGATATTGATGTCATCGGAATCAACACACTGCTTTGAAAATAAATGGGATTCAGCATTTCCAGCAAGAGTTATGTATTTCTCCACTAAAAGTATTCAGTTTATAAAACATTAATGCCATTTCCTACCTTTAGACTGCATGCTTTGTTGTGAACAGATGAGCAAACCAAATTAAAACTAAGCATTTTAAGATTTACGGCGCAATAAGATAAATTCATGAAGATTCATGAATCTGCAAAATCAAGAAAGCAGTACCAATGCCCATCATAAGCTAGATGTGCTAATTTAAATATTGACATATGCATTGTGATATAAAATAGTGGAAGTAACTATCATCAGTTGGATACATTAGTTTATTAAGATATTAACATATAAGCACACATCTGCATTTTAGTGTTAATGTGACTTTAGACTTGTGCATGAGCCTCAAATGTCACAATACTTGTTGAAACAGGACCAAGCACAGCAACTCTGTCCCTCAGAGGCTCTCTGGAATATTTCTAAAAGGAATGAATGCCATCCTTCTCAGAAAGATGCAGTGCTTGCAGAACGCAACAGCTTCTCAGAAGCAAATACGAGTCATTTCAGCAGATGCATGCTGAAGTGTAAATGCTGATGATTGTCAGGCTTAATTTCCTCTTTACATGGCTTGAAAGACCTAGGCTGTCTATGAGACTGCTGGGATCTTGAAGAGAACCACAGGAAACAAAAAGGAAATCAGCTAGCTCAACTTCGCATACCTCATGACTTTATCTCAATTGCCTTTCAAGAAGAAACATCTTTTAACCCTCTATTCCCTGGTCTTCGGAAAAATGAGCCACCCTAGAGAAACACAGTCGCTCAGCTGCCCAATGGCAGAGTACAGAACAAAACACATTTCTTGTAAACCAACGTTTTCTTCTTCTTTATTAAATATCTCTCAAGAACATATTCACATATTCTAAATAAAGTAATAACACACCTAAGAAACCCCCTTCTCTGATAAAATACATTTGTTCCCATTCCTTTTAAATGTGTGCTTAAAAAATGAATCTCTCTCTCTCTCTCTCTCTCTCTCTCTCTCTCTCTCTCTCTCTCTCTCTCTCACACACACCACACACACACACACATACACACACACACATACAATGTAACGTGTCAGTTCCTTTCTAGTTTTACCAGCAGTCTTGGCCTACTAGAATCTTGAGAATAGTTCACTTCTCTTCATAAGACATTTTAAAAATTTTTCATGTGTGGGTGTTTTGCCTGAACGTATGCCTGTGTATCGCATACATGCAGTACTCCAAGAGGCCACAAAAGGGCACTGGATGCCCTGGTACTGGAGTTGCAGGCTTCTGTGAGCCTCTCATGTGGTGCTGGGAACTGAACACAGATCCTCTCCAAGATCAGCAAGTGCCCTTAAACGCCGAGCCGTATCTCCAGCTCCATAAACTGTATTTTTAATAATGCAGAGAAACATTAAACGTGTGTGTAAGAATAAGGTTATAGGCAAGGAATTTTCAACAAGACCCCTAAAACACACAAAATGAAAACAAAAACAGGCAAACAGCAGTTTTGTTTGTCAAAAAGAAAAATAAAAAAAAGCCTGCTCATCTTTAAATGTTTGCTCTTTCTTCTTGTCTAGAATTTTCTATTCTGAGTTAAGTAAGTCATTTTAATATAGTATTCATTAAAATACCTGGCAGCATGTTGAAATCTCTTCAGGTTTTTTGTTAAATTTTTTTGTTTGCTTGTTTGTTTGGTTGGTTGGTTTCCCTTTCTTCTCATATCTAAGACCAGCTAAAATCTATTGTTTCAGTTTTGTCTTTTCAATTGATTTAACACCTAAACAATTTGTGTTTGTTTGTTGATGGTCATATCAAATATGAGCTAGTCGCCTCTGAAAATCTAGCTTAGGAAAAAGCAGGAGGCAAATTCATTCTGTGTATACAAAAGCTAAGGGGGAAACAGGTCTCAGCATCATGAAGAATAAAGGCATGCTCTATTAGGCTCTTTGTAGTTTACCCTCAGGTCTTAGTATTTACAGAACACTTCACGGATTGCAGGAAAAGAAAATGAGTCATTTTCAGGGCAAGGGTATAATTAATATATTTGCTTTGCTAAAATGTACCAAGAGATGGCTCATCAGTTAAGAGTACTTGCTGTTCTTGCAGAGAACCGAGCCTGGGTTCCTAGGATCTACACAGTAACTTACCAACACCTGATGATACTCCAGTTCCAGGAGATCCAACACTCTCTTCTGAAATCTGCAGGTACCAGACACTCATGGTATACATGTACACGCGCAGACAAGACACTCAAACACATAAAACAAAATGAATACATCTGCAATAATTTAATACAAAGATAAAAATAAAGTGTGTATGTCTCTATGCCTTTACCTTTTAGCAGTGGGGCATTGTGAATTTATACACCACAGGAGCCCTCCGGCTCTGAGGTTTGCATCATGAGCCCTTAGTGACCTAAGAGCAGCTGAAATACGCAAATATTAATTGAAAACATTCGAGAAATAATTTTAATTTAAATTTGTATTACAGAATATCTAATCTCCCCCCCCCATTTTAGTGCCTGCTTTGCTGTTCATCTCTTACTGAGCCCAATTTATAGGTGACAGATAAGTAATGTATATACAGAAAAGACAGTGTAGGTATGGCTGATTGCTAACCACAACTTAAAACAGGCACTGGGGTCCACAACCCAACTCTGTGGATAAGAAGAAGTGACTCTATTACAGCTCTCAGATAGCTGTGAGTCAAGTCTGTCTGAGGGAGAGACTTACGCCGCTAGTGCAGAAGAGACTAATTTACATCATCTGGGGACAGACAAGCAAAACACTGTTTCCTAGAAGAACCCACAGGACAATATGCATTGCTCTGGTCCAGCGTGCCAGAGTTGATGGTGTAACTTTTGACTCTGCAGATTTAGAAGACCGAGGTTTTACAATCACAGTAGGGTGTGTCTTTACTCATTACCCCTCTTTCCCTTGACTCCAGGCTCCTGGCCTTTGTACATTTTCTCCCTTATACTGAGTAGTCCTGTGCCTTAGGATCTTTGTGCTGGCTGTTTTCTAGACATCTGTGTGTCTTATCCTCACCGCCTTTGTACCTCCACTTAACTGCACCAACATGAGCTCAACCTTCCCTTCCCATCCGTGTCTTCCCCTTACACCATGCAGGATTTCCCAACATAGGAAATGAATAAAAGATTCATAATCAAGTATCAGATACACAATGAACATATCTTAACATAAGTAAACCTGATAAAAATATCTAGAGTATCCAGGCATACATGAGAACATCATTCATTATTTATCTAAACTTCAGATTTAGCCTGGTCCTTCAGATTTTTATCTGGCTACTTTATTTGCTTTCCCACACTCTGTGAGCCCAGAGATGATGTTAGCCTGGACTACAGACATAGCAGCGGGGATGGGAAAAGCAGAAGACACGAGAAACAAGAATCAACAAGACATGGCAGGTGGGTGGCTGGAGGGAAGGCGGACAATTACTCTGCTTGACTAGATGAAAGTCTGTCTCACTGGAATCTCCTACTTGACAGCATGTGTATTAATCAGTGGGAGGTCCTGGAAGTGTGAAGACTGAGGAGATGTTAAGTAATTGAAATGGCTGCATAGAAGTTTATGAGTTAGGGGATTGTATAAAACTGGGAAGCTGTGTATAACAAAAGAAGCAATCAAAAAGGAGACAATACACAGACAGCAAGAAAACATCTGCAAACTATTCAGCTGACTAGAGGTTGATGGTTAATAGCCAGAACATGAGAGGAACTCTAAAATCTCAAGAGCAAAAGAGACACTGATTTTAAAAACAGGCCAATGCTCTGAATTTCTCCCAGGACAATGTATGGAAGGGGGAAAATGAAACAGGAAAATCTTCAGCATCACCCAGCATCAGGGAAACTCAGATCCAAACACAGTGAGAACATCTCGCGCCAATGCAAATGATCACAAAGACAGGAAAGAGATGGAGATGGAGGAGATGAAGGGGAGCTCTCTTGTTCACTGGTGATACCAACGTGTTACAGATTCTGTGGAAAAGAGCGTGGAACTCCTCAGAGAACCCGAAATGAAACTATCACATGATCCGACTACCCTACTACTAGATATATCCCCAAATGGACTGAAATTTTTATGTCAAAAATATCCATTTGTGTATTTATTAAAATACTATTCATCCTAACAGTCAAGCTACGGAATCAACCAAAATGTTTGTTGACAAGTTAGTGAATGAAAGAATGTAGTATATCCGCGTACAGTGGATTTCAGCTGTAAAGACGAATGGAGTCTTGTGATTGGTGGGTGCATGAGGGTAACTGTAGGATATTATATTAAGTGGAACAAGCCTGCCGAGGGAAGAAAATTACCACTTGTTCTTGTTCAGATGCTGGTGCTCAAAAAAAAAAAAAAAAAAGGCGACTTCATCACGGTAGAGACTGGAGTCGACCTCATCACGGTAGAGGCTGGAGTAGTCCTCATCTCGGTAGAGGCTGGAGTCGTCCTCATCACGGTAGAGGCTGGAGTAGTCCTCATCACGGTAGAGGCTGGAGTAGTCCTCCTCACGGTAGAGGCTGGAGTAGTCCTCATCACGGTAGAGGCTGGAGTCGACCTCCTCACGGTAGAGGCTGGGGTAGTCCTCCTCACGGTAGAGGCTGGAGTAGTCCTCCTCACGGTAGAGGCTGGAGTAGTCCTCCTCACGGTAGAGGCTGGAGTAGTCCTCATCACGGTAGAGGCTGGAGTCGACCTCCTCACGGTAGAGGCTGGGGTAGTCCTCCTCACGGTAGAGGCTGGAGTAGTCCTCCTCACGGTAGAGGCTGGAGTAGTAGCCGCAAGAATCCTCGAAGGCGTGATGCTTAGTGTCAACTTGAAGGGCTCCAGGATTACGAGACAGCAAATGTCTCGGTCTATCTAGGCGGGAGCTTCTGTCAGGTTAACTAAGTTAAGAAACCCAACCTTGGTCTGGGCAGCCCCACTCCATAGGCTGGGGGCCTGGACTCATTAACAGAGAGCAAGCAAGCTGAACCCCGCAGTCACCTCTCTGCTTCCCAACTGAGCTGCAAGGAGACCAGCCATCTTTTTTAATGGTTATGTTATTTATTTACATTTCAAATGCTGTCCCCCTTCCCAGTCTGTCCTCTGCAAACCTCCCATCCCATCCCCCTCCCCTTTGCTTCTACGAGGGTGTACCCTCCCTGACTCACACACTGCTGCCTCCTCTCAGCTCTAGCATCCCCCTCTGATGGGGCATCTGGGGCATCGGGCCTCCACAGCACCAAGGGCCTCCCCTCCTATAGATGCCAGATAAGGACATCCTCTGCACCAACCAAAGAGACCAGTCATCTTAATCTTTTGGTACAGTGACTTTCTTGCCATGCTGGAAGCTGAGCCCTAAAGTGTGGGCCAAATAAACTCTTCTTTCCTTATGTTAGGGGTTTTGTCTCAAAAACCAGAAAATAGAGAAGGGGAGAAAGGAAGAGAGAGAGAGAGTCTGGGGGGGGGGGTGTTGTGGGAGGAGAGGAAGATGGAGGGAGGGAGAGAGAGAGGGAAAGAAACGGGGAAGTTGGAAAGTGGGTTTCATCCTACAGAAGGAACAACTACAGCTAATAATAATTTATTATAAATTATAAGAATTATTATATTATTATAATATAAAAATCTTGGAACACCAAAGACACAATCCACGTACCAAATGATGTTCGAGAAGAAGGAAGGAGTAGACCCTGGTTCTGGAAAGGCTCAATGCATCAGTGTAGGGGAATACCAGAATAGGGAAGTGGGAAAGGGTAGATGGGGGAACAGGGGGAGGGAAAAGGGCATATGGGACCTTTGTGGGGCAGGGAACCAGGAAAAAGGAAATGGAATGTAAATAAAGAATATATCCAATAAAAAAAAGAGAGAATGAGAAAATAGGCATTTAATGCTTCCCCACACAGAGAAGTGTTTAAGAACATAGAAATTCCCTTAACCACATTTGATGACCACACCTGTATATGCGTATGAATCACCATATTGCATCACAGAAATATATACATATATATATTACATGCCAATAAAAAATTTTATCAGCACAAGGAAGGGAGAGGGAGGATAGACAGATAGATAGATAGATAGATAGATAGATAGATAGATAGGGGAGGTGGGAGGGAGCAAGGGTGGGAGAAACAGAGGGATGGAGGAGGGGGAAGGGAGGGAGGGAAGGAAGGAAGGAGGGAGGGAGGGAGGGAGGGGGAGGAGGGAAGGGAGGAAGGAAGGAGGGAAGGAAGGAGGGAGGGAGGGAGGGAGGAAGGAGGGAGGGGGAGGAAGGAAGGGTGGAAGGAGGGAGGGAAGGAAGGAGGGAGGGAGGAAGGAAGGCAGAAAGGAGGGAGGGAGGGAAGGAAGGAAGGAGGGAAGGAGAGAGTGAGGGAAGGAAGGAGGGAGGGGGACGAAGGAAGAGAGGAAGGAGGGAGGGAAGGAAGGAGGGAGGGAAGGAGGAAGGAGGGAGGGAAGGAGGAAGGAGGGGGAGAAAGGAAGGGAGGAAGGAGGGAGGAAGGAGGGAGGAAGGAGGGGGAGGAAGGAAGGGAGGAAGGAGGGAGGAAGGGAAGAAAGGAGGGAGGAAAGAAGGGAGGGAAGGAAGGAGGGAGGGAAGGAAGGAGGGAGGGAAGGAGGGAAGGGAGGGAGGGAGGGAAAGGAAAGGAGGAAGGGAGGGAGAAAAGGGAGGGAGGGAGGGAGGAAGCTAGGTAGCTACAAAACTGAAACCAATCTAAGCTGCAAAGCACACACACACACACACACACACACACACACACACAAAACGAAGGACATAACTCATTCTGAGGCACTGAGACAGATGACTGATCACACAGAAAGTCTGACAAGAAGGGTTGGGAAAGGAGCGCCTTAGTAACTAGGCCACTCCGCCTGTTGATTTTCTGCCTTGGTTTTCCCTTTTCTTCAAATGCACAGACACATACATAACGTATGCAATGAATTTTACTTATACAACTATAATTTGAAATCTAGCTCATTTGATAGTCCTTTTATCAATCTCAAACCTTAATTAAGGAAAATGACTTTCTTTACTTATGATAGCACTTTTCCTCAAGACGAGCTGTGGAGAAGGTAAAGACAGCAGTTGTTTGCAGATGTGGAACTGCTTAGTTTGCATAAATGGATGGAAAGATCTCTTGGGTATTCTGTGTTTGCTGTGTGTGTGTGTGTGTGTGTGTGTGTGTGTGTATGTGTGTGTGTATGTATGTGTGTGTGTGTATGTGTGTGTGTGTTTGCACATGCGTACCCCCACGTACAGGTGCACATGTGTGTATGGGTTTGTGCACAGATGTGTTCACATGCATACAGAGATCAGAGGACCATCCTGATGTCATCAAGGACCATTCACATTGTGTTCTGGGACAGCTTCTCTCACTGGCCTAAAACTCACTATGTAATCTAGGCTAGCTGCTCTGCAAGCCTCGGGGCTTGACTGCCTGTGCCTTCCCAGAGCTGAAATCACAAGGGTGTGCCACCATGTTTGGACTCCTCCTCCTCCTCCTCCTCCTCCTCCTCCTCCTCCTCCTCCTCCTCCTCCTCCTTCTTCTTCTTTAAGTAATTCCTGGGGATTGAACTCAGGTCCTTTTGCTTGAAAGGCAACACTTTTCTGACTGAGCCATCTCTCATATATATATATATATATATATATATATATATATATATATATATATATATATATGGCTAAAACAGAATACCTTATTTTAAATTTATTTATTCACTTTACATCCTGATCGCAGCCCTCCAGTCTTCCCCTCAGCCATGTCTCTCTTCCCCTTCATGTCTGAGAAAAGGGAGATCACCCCTGGGTACCAATCCACCTTGGCAACTACAGTCACTGTAGGACCGGGTACATCCTCTCCCACTGAGGCCAGTCAAGGCAGCCCAGTTAGGGGAATGGGCTTCACAGGCATACCACAGAGTCAGGGTAAGCCTCCGCTCCAGTTGTTAGAGAACCTCCGTAAAGACCAAGCTGCACATTTGATACAGATGTGCAGGGAGGCCTAGGTTTAGTCTGTGTATGTTCTCTGGTTGGTGGTTCAGACTCTGAGATCCCCAAGGGTCCAGGTAAGTTGTCTGACTCTGTTCATCTTCCTCTGGAATGCCTATGACCTCTGCATTCTTCAGTCCTTCCCCCAACTCTTCCACAAAATGTTCTTTTTCTTTTTCTTTCTTTTTTTTTTTTTTTCCGAGACAGGGTTTCTCTGTGTAGCTCCGGCTGTCCTGGAACTCACTCGGTAGACCAAGCTGGCCTCGAACTCAGAAATCCACCTGCCTCTGCCTCCCAAGTGCTGGGACTAAAATCATGCGCCACCACTGCCCAGCTCCACAAAACTTCCTTATGGTAGAGGTAGTCTGGAGGTTTCTTTACTCATCCTTACTGGCTGTGGTTCTGAGCCTCTGTGCACACACCCCACCCCCACCCCGGATGTATAAATGATTTATTTATTTATTTATTTAATCTTTTTTAAAAAAATTAGATATTTTCTTTATTTACATTTCAAATGTCATCCCCTTTTACTGGTCATCCAAAACCCCCTATCCTTTCCCCCTCCCCCTGCTCACCAACCCACCCATTCCTACTTCCCTGTCCTGGCATTCCCCTACCCTGGGGAATCAAGCCTTCACAGGACCAAGAGCCTCTTCTCTCATTAATGTCCAACAAGGCCATCCTCTGCTACATGTGAAGCTGGAGCCATGGGTCCTTCCATGTGTACTCTTTGGTTGGTGGCTTAGTCCCTGGGAGCTGGGGGGCGGGGGGGGGAGGGCGGGTACTGGTTGGTTCATATTGTTGTTCCTCCTGTGGGGCTGCAAACCCCTTCAGCTCCTTGGGTGCTTTCTCTAGCTCGTCCGTTGGGCACCCTGTGCTAACACTTTATGTGCTGCCAAAGCATGTGAGAACTGAATATGTGCTGCTCGGTGCTGGGAGGAAGTCAGTGGCTAACCAGAGCAGACAAAGCGTACTGGGCTACAGTGTAACAGAAATACTATGAACGGGGTGGCAGATGGGAGAAAGTAACAGGACAGAACTATTTTAAGGGAGAGGCCGCAAGCAAGCAGTCACACAAGTACCTTCACTAGTGAGCCTAGATCCAAACCTTCCGAAGGAGGTACTTCGCTAAGAGGCATATTCTTTAGACACAGTCTCTTCTACTCTCCAAATTTAGGAGTTAAGTACTTACTGTGTGGGGGGCTTTGAAATTTTTCAGGCGGTACCATACTGAGCACTAAGATTTATTTAAAGCTTCTACATGAGGTTAATAAGAGATTTTTATCAATAAATATAAGCTATATTTCAAGATAATAAGCTTTTCCTTGCACTTAGTAAAAAATTGATTTTTTTTTTTACTTCTGTGTCTAACCGTGAGCCCGTAAGAGTCTTCAGAATGAACTAGACAGTTTCCATGCTGTTTGGAAATTGTTTTAAAGTATTCTCTAAGATGGTGTCCTGCCTGGATTCTGCCTATGATTTTCACTGTTTTTTTTTTTTTTTAAGATTTCTTATAATAATGTAGTATGCATTCTTAAGGATACACTAAAAGAAACTAACCATGTGATGTGGGCATTCCTGTTATAGAAGATCCAGTTTTAAGCAACTGATTAACACCGAGTTTGGAGATTGTCCAGCATTGTACATATGTCAATACGATTTTCTTCTCTCCCCTGACAATGCAGAGGAAACTATCAAACAACCAAGTGGATATTATTGTCAGAATGAAAATACACAATTGTATCTTATCTCATAATGTGAAGATAATGTAAGCTTGATCAAAGAATCAGAAATGCCTGAATTCAAGATTTTTCAGCTGAGGTTGTCGGAGCGTGGAGGACAGCCGCGGAGACTTGAGTTATCCTTTCTTACATTTGGTCTTAACTGTAAACTGTTGACAACCTCACCAAGTCCAGACCTGAAACCCTAGCCTCTCCCTCAGATTTGCTAGACTTTATTTTTAGATGTAATCACTTCCCTCCGGTAAACGGTTAGTGACCACATACACAGGTCTGCACATGAGGAGACTAAAACGGGAACCTTGCACTGTGAATCAGACACACAAGGCACTACACAAGAAGAGTCTCCTGGCAGGCCAGGAGGCAGGGGTCGTGTTCTCCAACCGACCCTGTGACGGTGCTGTGCTGATTTTGAGTAAACGCGAGTGATTTTTGAAGTGAAGCAATATCCATGGCTTCTGGCTTTACCCTCTACCAAATCGCCTGAGACAACTCAGTTTTGCCTCTAATAATTTCCTTAGTGCAACATGTTTTGTAAATATTACAACTTGGGTTCTTAAGAAAAGATCTTTCAAAGAAACTAATTCAGTACGGTATTTGGAGCGAGAATGCATTTGAATATATATAATTCCAAAATATGGAAGTTTGGTTATATAAAATGAATGGATCCCAGGGATATTTAGTAGACAATGGCCATATAGCTAATGACTCTTTCTTTACTTATACAGTAATTTTCTTTTGAACGGAGGCAAAGACAATAATGACAAACATTCTTCTTACTGTAAAAAAGTTACTAAAGCTAGAGATTAAAACAAAATAACAGAAGATAACCAACTTAGGAGTAAAGCAGAAGGAAGGTATAATGGTATTTAAGTATCCCCAAAGTGAGTATCTCCCCACTTGTGGTCCCCAGTCATCTTACATTAGACTCAACTGGCTGGCTTATCAAAGGTGTAAGGTACTGAGTTTACTGTGGCTTCAACAGCAGTCTGGAATCAGTACCCGCCATGACTCTTTCTCTTGCTAAAACCAGAGAGCCATCTGCATAGATCCTTCAAACCCTGGTTCCATTCAAAGGCATTTTTTTACATATTAGCATGGCCACTCAACTAAAGTGTCATCTTCCATTCTAGTTAAGGAAGCCCGCCCAGCGGTGTTAAATGGCAAAGAAGAAGCAAGGCCCCTGCTCTCCCTGAAGCAGCTTCAGCTTAAGAGAGCAGATTTTCAGGATGCAGTCACTCTCCCTGCATTCTGTTTACTTTAACATGGCTATAGTCGTTAGCCGCTGCTGCTAGCTTACTTCCCACCAAAGATGTGCTTTTTTTGACCGTGACAACCACAGAGTATTCTTAATATATTCATATGGCATTTTAACATTCCTGTGGATTGTTTTGGAAAATGGACTTCCTGTGAAATTATTGGCAAATAATCAAGATGTACAAAGATCTGTTAAATGTTTATAAGTGAATTTTTATCCCACGTGTGAGTAAACTCAAAAGCCTCATTGAGAGGAAGTTTATACCTATTTATCTTTCTTTACTTATACAGTCAAGTCATTATTTTAACAGAGGCAGAGACGATGACAAGCATTCTTACAAATCATGAGTTACTAAAGTTAGAGATTCAAACAAAATAACAGAAGATAACCTGCTTAGTAGTATTATTAAGAAATATTCAAGAGAATATTCGTAGTAAGATTCTCTCTCAGGGTACAACATCATATATGATTATCACCCAGATATATCTCATGTGATCTGTGGCAAAGATGGAGACTTTTTCTCTTTCTTTAGCAAATGACTTCTCTAATACAGTTACTCTAACTTTGAAACATAAAGTGTATATAGGTTAATAATCTATTCAGTCACAGTTAATTTTAAAAATCAGTGCTGAATATAAATGCTCCAAATCGCTGGAAAGGCTGTTGGGAATATTTAAGACAAGATTCATAAATTTAATCATTGAAAATAAATACCATTGATTTTCTTGGATCCTATAAAGATGTATTCACCTTGTGTTTCTCTCCTCTGAGATACCACAAAACTGACATG
This sequence comes from Apodemus agrarius, assembly GCA_964023405.1. Classification (NCBI taxonomy): domain Eukaryota; kingdom Metazoa; phylum Chordata; class Mammalia; order Rodentia; family Muridae; genus Apodemus; species Apodemus agrarius. Next base: position 20,098,294 of record OZ030014.1, on the reverse strand, counting down.
TAATTAAACCCTATTTCATTTTACACTTCTGAGTCTGTTTCTCACTTCTTAATTAAAGGTAGACATGTCCTTGTTAATACTAATTACTGGTGAGCTTTTAGACTTATAACATGAACAAATAATTCTTAAAGGCTAAAACGTGAGATAATATCAGATATATATGAAAAGAGGCATTCATGCATATAATCACATTTATAAGTTTCAATTACAGACACAATGTTTGATAACATGCACATAAAGTTTGGAAGTCGGTCATGGATACACTCTGAAGGTCAGTGGTGGAAATGACTGACTTCTCTAGTCTATATCAGTAAATCTAATCTGTGACTTCTCCAACCTTAACAAGATTTGCTTCCATGGATTTTCTTTAAATGACTTAAGGACTATAGATAACATTTTATCAATCAGGTAGAGAGGTGACCCACATACCTGGTTTGTCCCTGACAGTCACACAGGTGCAGACAGGAAGCAGAAATATTGCCACCCAGGTCCAGAGTTTCCAAGAGCCAGTGTGCCTCATTGTGCCTTGAAACCATGGGAATAAATGGCCTCAGATCTGTAATGGCAGAAGCATTCAAGTTGAGGGTTGCTATTCTCCTCCATCACAGTCACAAAATCATCTCCAGCAGAGAGAAATTGATTGATATCCACATTACACACACACACACACACACACACACACATACACCATATAATTATATAGCAGGGTATATGATGTTCTAGCATGCAAGTGAGTGTTTCAATACACACTTTAATCTTTATGAGTGCTTCGGAAATATTTCTAGATTCCTTCTTAGTTGATTACTCAACTAATTACTCATGATGTCAAGCTTCTCATCACTTAAATTTCCCCCATCTTTTTAGTGATTTTAAAGCCATTTTAAAGCTGTGCAGATGGTTGTTTCTTTTTATTTTAAAACTTGTCATAAAATATATAATATAAAACGTAATCCTACATTTCGGGGTGTGCATGTCAGTGGAAGTAAAGTCATTGCTATTACTTTGCAATCCCACCCTCTTCCACCTTTACAGTCCTTTTTTTTTTATTGGATATTTTATTTATTTACATTTCCAATGTTATCCCTTTTCCAGACCTTTACAGTTCTTGTCAGTTTACAGAACTGATGATCTGTGCCTGGTAACCAGAAAGTTCCATCTCTCTCTCTCTCTCTCTTTTTTTTTCCAAATCCTTGAATATCACTGTTTTACTTGCTAGAAGTTTGACCATGTTAGGCATTTTAGATATTCAGAATCTTTCCACTTCTGTCTTCTTTATTTGGTGACTTTATTTTAGTTAATATAATATATTTGGTGTGTGTGTATGAGTGTGTGGAGTGTGTGTGTGTGTGTGCGCGCGCGCGCGCGCGCGTGCGCGCGCACGCACGCGTGCATGCACCCTAAGGTGCCTACTACATTTATTGTTTATGTTTATTTAGTGTTTATGACTGGACATACACATATGTGTGGAAGGCAAAGGTCAGTCCCAGGTGTCACTCCTTAGGACCCCTCCACCTTGCTTTTTTTGAGACAAGGATTTTCATCCACCTCACTCCCTCTGCCTAGAGTAGCAGGCTAGCTGGCCAGCCAGCTCTCCTCCCCATAGCAGGTTGTACAAGCTCACGCCACCACACTCAGTTTTTTAAAGTGAGTTCTGGGCATTAACTCTGCTCCCTGCATTTGCACATCAAGCACTTTACTGACTAAACTGTTTTCCAGCCAATAATATAAGATCCTCAAAGTTCATTAGTGCTGTGGCATTTGTCAGAATTGTCTCGCGTTTCTGGAGCTGGGTGATACTTCTCAGCTCGCAGATGCCTGTTTAGTTCATCGTTTATCAAAGCATATTCGTTTGCTCCTGTCTCTTGGCTGCTGTGAACAGATGCACAAGCATCATTCTAAGACCCTAATTACAATTCCCGTGTTTATATGCTCAAAGAAGAAAAGGCAGGGTGGACGGTATGGTTCTCATATTTTTAACTTCCTGAGGAACCCCCATGCAGTTTCTCTACACCACCCACACCAGTCCCATTTCCACGAGCAGTGCACAGGTGTGCTCATTTCTCCAGACACTGTTACATTGATATTTCCCTATGTTTAATAAGATACCGTACTAATGATATGAGAAGGTGGTCCACTGTGGTTTCAATTTGTATTTTCCTGAGTGTTAGTGAAATGAAACATATTTTATGCACCTTGTGAACATATGTATTTCCATAGAGATACATTGTATTTCTGTAGAGATACATTGTATTTCTGTGGCGATGATTCTCAGAATATTTCCCTTGTTGTTAGGCTATCTTTTCATACATTCTGCATTTTGGCCCTTTTGTAGTGGGTTGGTCTAATGCTGCTTATATTCTAATGCTAAGTGCTATCATTTAAGATTTGGAGTCTGTACATAGTCTGAGGTACCCTGCCTGCATTTAGTTCTGATTGTTAAATAAAGATGCCAGCAGCCAATAGCTGGGGCGAAGAGACATAGATAGGGTTTAGATGCCCCGGGATAGAGACCATGAGGAAGAGAGAGAAGGGAGACAGTCCCCATGGGATAGAGAAGCACGGGCCACACCTTGGGCTAGGAGGCCAAGGGAACGTGGCCCAGAGGGCTGACCAATAGGAGTTGAGAGCAGCCCAAATGGGACATTAAAGCAATGATGGGTTTATTGATGAGTGGTAGATGCTAGCAGCAGGGAGGGTAGGCAGCTACCCAGCTATTATGTTACTTAAGGCATATTAAAATATAAGGCTGTGTTTTCTTTCATCTGGACCATAAATTGTCAAAGGCAGGAAGGAACACGGTGCGGGTACTTTTTAAATTATTTTTTAAACACCCTTTATCAGCTTATAATGTACAAGATTTCTCTCCTAAGAAATAGAGACCATATCAGTCTGCTGACTGTATGCTTTCACACACACACTTTTAAATATAGTGTATTGTATCTTCCATGTTTTGCTATACATTTGGTATCGAATTCCATGACACAGAATTTTAAACACAATCTGGTCATTCATGACTTTGTTTGGGAATATTATATCGACATATCATGGTTTAATTGACACAGTCATATTTTGCAAGAACTATTTTGTTATTGGACTGAGTTCCACTCCTAAACTTAACATTACACATACGCAGCCTTCATTCTATTTAGAAGGAAACTTACACTCGTCATACTCATTGTATGGTTTTTAACGCTCTGCTAACATCATCATTGCCTTTATGAATTTATATTCCTGCTCTACAGGTCTTACAATGAAACATTCAGCAGACAAGCTCTCTAGGGGGATGGAGAGTTGGCTCAGTTATTAGGAGCACTGGCTACTCTTCCAGAAGACCAAGGTTTGATTCCCAGCACCCACAAAGCAACTCCCCTTGATCTGTCGCTCCAGTCCCACATGATCTGATGCCCTATTTTTGTCTCTGTGGGCATCATGCACACACGTGTTGTGTGGATATAAGTGAAAGCAAAGCATCCAAATATTTACAAAATAATACAAATAAAATATTTTTAGATCCTTATTTCAAAAAGTCTAACATTGTTTAAATTGACTTTACTGTAGTGAATTAGTTAAAGTGGAAATAACATCCAAGGAAAAATATAATAGATCCCTCTATTTATTTGACAATTACAATTTTATTTAAAAAATGGTTATTCAAGAGTCATAAATTACTTATTTAGTACTATCCATGGTTTAATTGAAGAACCAAATATGTAAGAAAAATAATTTATCATCTTTGATATTCTACATACAAATGCCAAATACCCAGTTCAGCACTTTAAAATTAATTCGAGATTTGAGATATTTCTGGATGAAATAGCTAGAGGCGGCAATTACAATGTTAAAACTGTATGTGTAGTTCTAAATGTGAAACATCTGTTCTTATGCCTTATTTATTTTGAATTCCAGCTATAAACATAGTCACGATTCTCATGTCACTTCACAAATTGGTCACAGCTACTATTTTGTGTTCGTCAGTAACTGTTAAACAAATGAATTCTAGTTTAAATAAATTCTAAATCAAATATTGATCCAATTTTCAGGGAAACTCATGATTGTATTTTCTCTCAGTTGATCAACTGGCGATGAAACATCATAATTAAAATCTTGACCTCCTGTATGGCTTCTGTCACTTGTATACAAGTTATAGAACATCCTTAAATTTTGATTTATTCATTTTTAAGTCAGAATCAGATGTCTTAGTTAATGAATGGAAGTTGCATACAGGTATACATTGAACTATATACTCTAAAGATGTCTGCTTCTATATCTGCTATAGACTAATTAGTCTGATTTGTAGTTTTATTCGTCTCTTCTGCTCAGGTTGATTTGATATCTGAAAAGTAAAAATGTTAAATGGTTTTAGAAATTCGCTTTCATCAAAACTTTAGCTCCTATTAGGGCAACAAAGAACTATAGAAGCTATAGGCACAAGTGCATGAATTCAGTCTTGACATCGCCAATGAATTCCTTAAGCTGCTCAGAGAATCACAGAACTTAGCGTCAACCTTATTTATCCAAGATGTTTTCAGTTTAAGATTACATGACTCAGTTGAGACACTATCTCTCAGCAATATCAACAAAGACTTAAAGAATCTGTTCACTCTCCATCCAAACCCCATTACTTCTGCAATTTTCAATAGCCAAGCCTTCCTCCCTTTGAAAATACTCATCGGGTTCCTTAACTCACAGTACCTAGACTCCCTTCTCATCTTCCTTCAGATCCATTGTTTCCTACTTGACTTCTGTCTGTCTATCTATCTATCTATCTATCTATCTATCTATTTTTCTTTCTTTTTTCTTTCTATCTATCTATCTATCTATCTATCTATCTACCTACCTATCTAACATCTATCATCATCTATCATATAACTAACTATCATCTATGATCTACATATGTACCTGTCATCATCTATAAATGGCAGATTTATAGATCTATAAATCATCTATAAATCAATCTGTCTATAATTTATCGCCTATCTATCATCTATGTATCATCTATCATATAGCTGTCTATCATCTATGATCTATATATGTATCTATAATCCATAATCTATAATCTATAAATCAATCTGCCTGTCTATAATCTGCATCTATCTTTATTTATCATTTATCTATCCATCCACCCATCTACCTGTCTGTCTTCTACCCAGTTGAATCTCTCATTTACATCTTCCTCTTCTTTATTTCTCTCACAATATTTTCTAGGTTTTTTTAGGTAAAGTTATTTGCTGGGTTGGTCCCAAATAAAGTTGCCATGGGAAGAACCTTCTGAATCAGTCCTTCTCCTCTCTCCTGTCACTGTCCTCAGACACAGGCAGAGCCAAGGCTGCTGGTGGTTCCCCAATTTCCCACTCTTTCCCTCCTTGGGTTTCTTCATTCTTGGCTTTAACCAAAGCACCTTATCAAAATGTGGCACTTTTCTATCTAATCCCCTCAGGTCTCAGTAAGGTGATTATCAAGATAGCTTTATAAATTAAATCAAGACATTGTTATTCAACTTAGTATGCTGTTCTTCACAGCTGAAGCTAAGCTTTAGAAGGCAATTCCCAGTGCCTTCCCAGTTCAGTGACAAGCTGAAATTCCTTAGCACCCTCCAATGGCTTTCTGGTAAACCTGTATACAGACGTCTACAGTATATTTTTAATAACGATATGGAAAATTATTGGTTCTGTGTATTCTCATTTTCTAAAATAAAACATATTTTGTGAATAGTGTATAGTTTAATATTCATAGCTCAGAAGTAAACTATGCCTGCCTCTAACATTAACAGGGTACAGGGTAAGAAGGTCAGGTAACATATATTTAAATATTTGAAAATTTAAAAGAAAAAACTGAAATTGTTGGTTTTGAAACCACACATCTTCTCCTTTTACCCAAGCAAATATCTTGGGTTGGCAAGATGGTTCAGCCAGTAAGGGTGATGGTTAAGCCTCAGGAACTGAGATTGCTCCCAGAACCCACATGGTGGAAGAAGGAATGTCAGAGTCTTTCTCTAGGTCCCAGTCCTTGTAATAAAGAAAGGAATCAGGGGCCCATTCCATAGACATGAATGCTCACAGAACAATCTATCCCAGAGCCTTGAGATCAAGTTTAGGTTTGCTTGAACAAAAAGCTTTTGCTTTTTATCACATGTTGTGTAATAGCAGGGTGCAGGGCATAGCTCTCAGCTCCTTAGTTCCTCATACATTTTCATTTACTCCAACCGTGATAGCAATCAGAACCCTGAGAGATCCACACCATGTAATGTCATACTTAGGAGTTTACTCAGCATTGAGCAGCCTACAGAGATACCAGTAGATCTTCTAAGACAAACCCTCTGAAACCCTTCAGGTAGCACTACTCCAACCTATTTCTCATTGCCAATGACAGGAATGAAGTCATGACCTCTGCTTGTGACCCACTATTCTCCCCACCCCTTGCCAACCTGATTAGTTTTAGATGCTATTTCTTAAACTTCCTCAGTCCACGTCTCAAAATCTTTAAAAACAATTATAAAGCCTAAGGAATTTTAAGGATGATGGGTCTTGAAGAATTCCTTACTATATTTTATAACATATAGTATATATTCGTGTACAGAAAACATGGGAACTATGGTGGGTGGGAACTGGGAAAGGGGAAAGCCTTTGGAATGTAAACATAGAATATAGAAAATAAAAAAAAGGAAAAAAAAGGAAGGAACAAATGAAAACTTCTCAGTTCCATTGATGTAATGAGAGCCCTATTATGGATCACTAATTGGGTGGGGATATAGCAGCGAATCAAATGGAAGGTGCTGGTGTCAGGGCTAAGAGATGACACAGTAGTTAGGAGAACTTGCTGCTCCTGGAGAGGACCCAGGTTAGGTCCCCAGAATCCACATCAGGCTGCTCATTGCTGGCTGTAAATCCAGTTCCAGGGAGTCTAAGTGTGTCTGGTTTCTATGGTTACATGCTCGCATGTTATATACATAAACTCATGCAATACACATTTACAAAGCTAACAATAAATAAGTAAATAAGTGCCTGGTGTCACTGTGGTCTAGGAGAGCAAAATAAACATATACAGAAAAAAGGAAGGATAAGAAATCTGAACAAGAAGACAGAGCAATGGAGCAGTGGATAGGATGATGGATAAGTGGATGGATCTGTGGATGGGATGATGGATAAGGGGATAGATCTATGGATGGGATGATTGATAAGGAGATGAATCAGTGGATGGGATGATGGGTAAGTGGATGGATCAGTGGATGGATTGATAGGGTTTTTACTAGATGAAATTTTTCAGAAGCCTGTCAGTGAATGCCTGCATAAATCCAACCAAGTCTCTTTCACATATGAATATTTTTACTGTTTGGCCAATTAACATTTTACATGTTCACCAGACATCTTTGACACTGTGTACTATGTGAGAGCTATCACCCAAAAAGGACAAACAAATAAACAAACATGAAGAGCACAAAGAAGAAAGTGGTGGGAGAAGATACAGATTCCTTTTATGTACACTGTATAATTAACATATCTCAACTTTCAAATCAGCAGGTTAGAAAGATTACAAGATAACTTAGAAAAAGCTCCAAATATCTCAAGTCCTTCAAATGGGTGCATTTTATTTGTTCTTAAAAACAGTCATTTTCATTAGAAATTTTATTTGTTCCAACAGAGGAACTGTTGTCAGAGAGAGAGAGAAAAATGTTTGACCTGTGAAACATCTGCAGGAAGCCACATTTTCAGAGCATTCCTCCCAGAGAGAGCGCTAAATAATAGGACGGATGATTGATTTTCCAATCAGACTTTCTTGACTGTGTTCCGGTATGTCCTTACGCAACTCCAGCAGGAAAGCCTAGTTCTGCTGTGATGAAGTGTGGCATTGTGTAAATACGCACAACAACAGGTGCCACACATCTGTTCTTTTGTCAATCTTGAGAATCTATCTTTCACGAAGGAAAAAAAAAAAAAACAGCCAGCAAGAGAAGAAAAGCTATCATAATCAGTTAAAATCCTAAACTATTTTGGAATAGGTGTGTAGTTATTTTATAATTTCATTATTTATCTTATTATTGAAATTGAAATAAGGACATAGAAAACTCCCAAAACTTAAACACAAGGTTTCTACCCTCTTTCTACCCTCTTATGTACTACACAGGAATCTTTTCTCCTTTATGTTTTTGTTACAAATATTATCAAAGTATTAACTTAAGAAGCTCCGATCATCTTTAATTTCTTCTCCACCCCTACCCGTACCCCCCAACCCAACCCTCATCCTCACCCCTGTCTCATGCACCTCAGACCTGGGGGGAAGTCTGTCAAATCTTTTTCCAAAGCATGCCTTTTGAAATCATGCATGCTTTTTCTATGAAAAATGTTCGTTTACTTCGAGGCCATTTCTAGTCTTGAAAGTTACAACAGCCTTCTATCTAGACTCCTATCTTCCTCCCCCCTTCCCCAATTTCCATCTCCCAGCTGCTGAAAATTGATCCCCTCTTCCTCTCTCCCTCCTCCCCCCTCCCTCCCAACAAGGCTTTGACAGGTATCCAGGGACAGCTTCAAACTAGTAATCACCCAGTGTTAGACTCCCTAGCGGAGTGCCAGATTACAGGCAAGTGTGACAAGTCCTGGCTAATAATTTTATTTCTAACACTGGCCAATCACTACGGGCTCCCCTGTACATCCTCAGTGGCATTTTCATTGCATATTGGAAGCAAGGGACACAAGGCTATATAGTACAGTGGAGTCTTATCCCTCCAGCTCTCTGCTTACCTACAGCTTTCCAAACCATTCCATCCAACTATTAACAATACCCCGAATGCCATTCTTCTGCCTGGTTTTTGGGGGTTGGGGGTGTGTGTGCAGGAAATCAAAATAAGGACTTTGTGCACAGTAAGACTATTATTCTCTACCACTAAATTGCAACTGCAGCACTGATTATGCTTTTTTAAACACACATACATTATCTATTTGTGTATGTGTTTATTTATTGCTGGACCATCTCTCCAACGTTCTTACCATCTGGGTACTCATATTCTGCCTTCAACTTTCAGTTCAGACGCCGATTTTGTGTATTCTGGGAACACCATTCCAGGCAAAGTTCAAGGGATGGTGTTCAGGATGCAGGCTGGCTGAGCTCCACTACTCGGCCTTTGCAGTCTGTACTAAGCACTAATGGCTTTCTTACATTGTCTCCACTCTACTAATCCTCTTAAAGAAACATAAATTGTTACATTTTATTCTTTAGTCTCCAGTAAACCTACCATCCATAGGTAGCTACACAACCAGTTGGGAAAAGGAATACAGTCTAAGGCAATTTTTTTATACATGAAAGTGAAACAAATATTGAGGTCTATTAGCCAATATAGTGAGACTTAGATTGCTTAATATTTGTAGAAGGATACATATGAAATAAGGAATTGTAGGGAAGTATAGAAAAAATTCTCTAGAAGGCTTGGTGAATGTAATTTAATGAGATTCAAAATTAGTAAGTGTTGAAGTTGGTCTTTGCCTGGAGAGAAAACATACTCCCTGACTACTGACATTTGTGCTACGGATGAACTTGTCCAAATATTTCAAGGTCCCATAGTTATTCTCCCTTCATTTCAGAAATCATGTTCACTTCCCTGAAGACATCAACCCCTAAATTCTATTTAGACATACCTAAGCAGTTTTCTCCATTCCTGACCGTGTGTCTGCTTTATTGACATACCTCCCTGAATGACAGCTGTCTGCACTAGCTGTTCAGATACCCTAAATCTCAACAACTGCAGCCGACCTCCACGTGGGGCTTGCTGATTACAAGCTCTGGTTCTGTTTTCCATCGGCATATCCCGACCTACGATACAATGTCATTTAGAATTTCCTATTGAGAGCTTTGTATATTTTCCCAGCTCATCTATCTTTTCCCAGTTTCTCTTTTATCTGAGTGGCTCCGTTGGCTTTCTGACACGACATTCTTAAAACAGCACGGTACCCTTGGGTTTCTTAAACATTGGAAAGGTGTTTTCTACTCACAATCTCCAGGTGAATAGAATAGGCCTATTCCCTCCATCTTGCTGTTAGATTCGGTGTGGGGCTTCCTCGCCTGGTTGTCTTGCTATTGATCTATACAACAATAGCATACAGCACCAGCTTACTGCTCACCCTCTCCTCTCCAGGCAGGCATGATCAGCTTTCCTCATCTTAGAATTCTACCTGGCTTGTGCTCTCAGTCTTACCCAGGCACAGGACCACTCACCCCTCGACACCTTTAAGCCGTCAGACATGCCTCTCCTTCTGTCTTCCCTGGGAGCTTTCCTCCGTTAAGCCTGCCTATCCTCTGCCTCTTTGAGACACACAGTCCTCAACAAGGCCTGCCCGCGGTAACTCAACTCATCCCCTTCACCCCATCTTCCACCAGGCAGTTTTACTTCCGGCCCAAATAGTAATCTATCTCTAGCTCCACTTCCTTTATCCCTGCTTGATTCTCATCCTTCATGCGGAGCTCCACTTTTGGTGTCCTTCGTCTCGTTCCTGTGGTTTTTCTATCCACATTTCCGTCTGTCTCCACTCTGGACCCAGCCTGTTTCTGCTGACTCAGAAAAGGAACAGAAATCTTAGCGAAAGAGATTTCACTGCAGGACCAGAGTGCTAGCCGCTAGCCGGAAAGGTTCCATTTCTGAAGCGTACCATGGGACTTCCAACTGCTTGGGAAGGCCTTGGGGGTAACAGAAATTCAGATGCAAACGTAATTGCAGCGCCTGTCCTGTTCTAGTCTACTGTTGTTAACTTTTTTTTTCTAGGACACCTTACTTAGGTTTCTTAACACTTATTGACACCATTGTGATCAAACCGTCACGAGAATGAGTTTCCTATTCCTAGCGGCTTCCTCGTTCTGCCCTTTAGAATTATGCCTATCAGAAAACCTCATCTCAGCAGTGAGAAATTACAATTTGCACAGTAAATACACGGAGATATCCCAGCACCGCCTATGCAGGCGCCTGGTGAAGAGCTCTCTACTTAGAAAGAGCCCAGAGGCTTTGCTGGATTCAGGAGAAGTAAAGGCCACCGCTCTCAGCCAGGCTTCCTCCTCCCTTAAAGAACAACTGTAGTTCTTGATTTGTACTGGAATGTTGCTTTCCTTAGCTCTCCTTGGGGGGCGGGGGGAGGGGGCAGATGTATATTCCTGCAAAGCACCTCTAGCACCCTCACATCCTTTTTGCTCCTCAGACCTCCTCTCCAAGGAGAGATTGGAAGTAAGTACTCTCTGAATTGGTGGTGGGGTGGGCGGAGGCTGCACAATTTATTTCGGTTACCCTTCCATTTCCCAGCCTTGCGCTAGGAGGTCTCACATCACCCACCGTCGCAATTCCTGGATGGTTCTATTAAAAGTACACAGTTTTCAGCATCTGGGTCCCATTCTTTCTACTGCCGAGTCCACTGTTCCCCCCCCCCAACCCACCCCCGGGAACCACTATGCGTTTCCCTCTGCCCCCCCCCCCAGTGGCATGGAGCCCACGTAGGTAAAGTCTACCCACTCAACTAGTTCCAGAGCCCTCCACGACCTAGCTGGGGTAAGGGTTAAGCTTCATCTCCCGCCTGCTTCAAAGGAGCTGGCTTGTGCGGTGGCGGCGCGCTTGGTTCCGGGCCAACAAACTTCTCCAGGACCGTGCGCGCCGCCTTCTTCCTCCAGGCGGCGGTGGCTGCGGCGCCGGCTTGATTCCCCGCAGAGCCGACAGCCGCGGGCAGAGGCGGGGCGGCGTCCCTTTGCGCCCGGGACCCTGACGTCCCCGCGGCGGCCCGCGGCTGCGAGGACAGCGGGGACGGCGGCTGCGCTCCGGCCGGACGCGCCACGCACTCTGCGTGCTGAAGGAGGCACAGGGCCGGGGACTCCGGGGGACCAGATCCGAATCCTCCTCCAGCGCCAGCGCCAGCCCAAGCCCGGCTTGGGGACACCCTGCGCAGGTCAAAGTGGGTAACTCCACGAGGGACCCGGGCGTCCGAGCTTTTGCGTTCCTGGCTTTCGCCTCTCCCCGTACAGCATCCCAGCCCCAGAGACCAGACCGCAGCTCCGCAGGATCCATAGCCTGCTCTGTGCGTTTACCCCTTCTTCGGGTAGCTCGCGCCCCTTCCACCCGCATCAGCATCGCACACGCTTGTGCTTCCCAAACCCACCCAGAAAAATCCACCGACAACTAAAGTGGAACGCGCGAGCCCGCGTGACCTGGACGCACAAACACGAGCCACATTATAGGCAGCGTGTCAAAGTGGCCTGATCTGGCCAAATGCACTCGGTCCCCTCGGCTCCGCGTGGGAATGCGTTACCGCAGGTGGGCAGATCTCCCCCCCCCCGAAATATGTGCACTTATGCAGCACCGTTGTGACATTTTCTTTAAAAGCAGATGCAGGCAAAAGACCAGAAACCCAGCATATGGCAGAGACCGACCGACCGGGCTTGTGTAGGAGAAACCAAGCGAAAAGGGCTGGTGGCAGAGCAGCGCAGCTTACCTTGGGTTGGTGGCAGAGCCCCTGGGAGGCGCGGTGGAGTCCGGACAGGGCTGCCGCACCGCCGCGGAGTGGCCCGCGCCAGCTCCCAGCGAGTGGAAGCGGGACGCATCTCTGCCCTTATTCGTCCCTTCAGTGTGACCCTCCCACTCGGTGAGCACGGAGGACTCCGCAAGACAGTCCTCAGCCAACTCGTGCCCAGGTTTGCCTTGATCACGAACAGAGCCGGGACTATGTCTTTCGGGTTTCTGTTTTAATGGCAATTTCACAGAGGCAATGACAGTTTGGGGGGCAGAAGTGTCCTCAAAGTCCACGATGCGTGATATGCACTCACAGGTAGATAATTGGCTTTTGTACAGTTGAGCTAAAAATAAAAAAGGGTATCCTGTATGTTTTATTTTACTCTTCTGGGTCTGGAGTTTATCTAAAGTTAATGGAGTCAGCTTACGTTCTAATCATCATTCTGCTCGTAGATTTGTATCTGTCTCCATCCGTAAGTGTTCGTTGTGGCTGTTAAATAGATTAGTGTTATAAATATCGGTCTTTTAATTCTTTTGAGATCTCTTTCAATATGTGAAGGGGGTGGATATAGCAGTACATATACACCTACAGTAAGTATATGGATATTTTCAGATTTATATTCGTTTGTAGTAGATATACACCTATATTTATATAGAGAGTGTGTGTGATTTTAGAATTTGGAAGATTAACCGAAGGTTTAGACAATGCTTAATGTTTTTTAGTTGTGTGTTGCCACAGTCGGAGAGAAAATATGTATTGTTGACCCATAAGAATAGAAATCATGGGAGTATTACCTCAGAGCCGTTAAGTTTCACACAGTGCGGTTCACAATCCACAGTGGCAAAGATTTTAAAATGCTCAGGAAGAATTTTAAAATAGCTCGTTTTCACCTCTTTCGAGGGAGACCATTACAGCATCAACCAGTGGGTTTGAAAAACTACCTACCTATCATCCTAAAGAAAACAGAACACTTACGTTTGAGAGTTCCCGGAGTGCCATGAAGCATGGCTCTGTCAGAATTTCAAGCCATATAATGTGTCTCCTCCTCATGTGATTTCCTTCACGAAGTTTTGGTTGACTGTGGAAAGAGGCCAATGGAAAAGGCCTTCAGATGGGTCCAGCCGCTCAGTTGCCCATTTAAAGACAAGATTCCTACGCCTTCCTTCCCTGGGCTTCTGGGGAGCCTTTTCATTTGCTCAAGTACCCTAATTTAATTTGTTTCATCATTTGTCAGCTATATTTTTATATACTCCTTTTTTTATGCCCAGGATTTATTGTCTAAACTACTCAACTGAACTATCTGTATCAGATGAATAGTCTTTTAAAGTAAACTTTTAAATCATGTGTCAAGTTCATGAGTTTCACTCCACTGTTTCAGTAATTTCATAACCTTTAATGTGTTCACGATATAACGGAGCACATTGTTGTTTCTATGTCACAAATCCCCTTTTGCTACTTATGACACTGAACCGACAAATTTTTGTATACCTTGAGAAAGGAATGGCTCAGGGTCAAAACTTATCTCTGTTCTAGACACACCTGTGAAGACAGCCCTCCTCCTTCCTTCTTCCTTCCTTCCATCTCTCCATCTGTCTGTCCTTCCTTCTATCCTTTCTTCCTTTTTCCCCCAGAAATGATTTGAATCTAGACTGCTTTTATGATCCCGACCTATTATGTCCATAGGTTTGAGGTTTTATCGAATACTTCTTGTTGAATTTTAAAAGTGTCTTCAGGTAGAATGACCATTAAACCAAGCACCTTTTATTTATCTACATCAAATACAACTATAAATGATCCCCTTGATTCTGGAGCTTCTTTTGAGGGGGAAAGTGCCTAAGAGTAACTGAAGACTCTAAAAAGATTAAATTGTCACAACTTGTAGAACTTCTAACATCCAAGTCTCTTGATCCCCCCTCTCCCCCTCCCCTCCCCACCTTCCCATCCACCCCTCCCTCCACCTCACTCTCTGTATACTTTCTTTTTTAAGATTTAGAACCACAAACTACTTTCAACATGTGTGCTTCACAGAGGACGCAATTCACTACTTGTGACACTCGAGAGATAAGTTCCATTTGAGGTATTTCAAAGGCTTCAGAGTTGTATGCTAGACTTACATGAACTGAACACTTTAGGGTGGACATTCCAATCTATCATGAGAATTTGGATAGGTTACATTTACAATGTGTTTCCTTTAAACCTCTCTTCTTACTCTCGTCGGTTTCTTCTGTTTTCTGCATCTGGGCTCCCAGCTTTGCTGCTTCTTTTACTTTTCTCTTTCATAGTCCCCCCCTCCCTTTTTTCCCCAAGAAGAAAGAATTTCAGCATTGCCCCCAGCTAATTTCTTAGTTACCAAACCATAAAAGTGTTCATTCTTTATTGACTTTTCAGGGCACAGCCATACATGACTCTCATACATGTCCCGTGGAAATGGCTCAATGCATCCACAGTGGATGAACAGACCTTACTGTTGACTGTAATTACCAAATCTGACTTGCCCTTACTCAAATGCATTTTTCATTATGCTCTTTTCTGGGCCGGTCTCACAGTATGCTGTCCTTTTCCGTACTAGTTCTAAATGAGTTCAAAGCAGGCTAGGGAAAGCTACTAATTCTAAGGTCTGTTTTCGCCACCGTTTCTGAAAAGTTCTCAACACACAGCAATTAATATTCCAAGGCTCACCTCTCTCTGCTTCCTTTCCTGGAAGACGCTATCTCATGATGTGTACTCGGTTTACAAGTGCCTGCAGGATGGGATCACAGCTGCATCTTTCTCTTGGTTTCTTAGTCCCTCTCCCTAGGATCAGTGACACCAAACGGAAATATGATAAAAGACAAGTGACTGGCCTAGTCATAGGGACAGCTTGGTAACACGCGTTAAGTTCCCCAGAACAACTTCCTAGTACCAGAGCGGCATGCCCTGGTAGGAAAAATATCCACGAGATAAAAACAAAACAAAACAAAAACAAAAACAAAAAAATTAAAAACAAAAACAAAAAAAACAGAGAGATAAATTATCCAGAAATAGAAACATTCAATAAACTCATGATGAAGTATTTAACTTAACTAGCATTTAAAGAAATGCATTTATTAATTTTTTTCTAATCGTTCAGTCTTGCTAAAGGGTAACTTCACCTTGTACATTAAAAATGAAAGAAAAAAAAAAGGCGGGGTGGGGTGGGTGTCAATTGCATCGTAAATTCCTCTAAATCAGTAACTCTGGTTATTTCTGGGTTAGGATTATAGGGATTTTCTTTCTTTTGTTTATCTGTAACATATAAGGTTTCTACAGTACACATGTAACCCTACTTTAATAAAAACATCTCTACTCTAATAGAGGTGTATTGCTTTATCTTGGGTCTGTTAATAAAGCTATGGTCTTAAGGGAGTCAAGAATTGGCCTTGCTAGTACCTTTTTCTTTAATCCAATAAGAGCATTCCAGATATAAACCAATATGTGTCATAATCCATTTAAATTGTGTCTAGTGGATTCCCTAGGAAGCCATCTAATCATTTAACATCTATTTCCAATGGCTTCTGAACACAGAGATAAGTTTGGCGTAGCCCTACTTCTTGGTGTTGACATGTGGCAGGAACAAGCACTGACATGTATAATCTATAACATGAAAAGAACATGCAAAGTGTCATGAGCAAAACAGATGAAAGACTAAGAGACTTCGAAGAAGGCCACCTCTACTTGTGAACCGACAAGAACTTAAATTTTTAGTAGATGAAATAAGATCAATTTTTTTTTTGTCAATCTAAATAATTACACATCCAACTCATCCGATGGCCTTAGTTTCTGGAAGGGCATCACACTTAACTTATTTGTAAAGTTTTAAACGTATCATCTTATTAATAAAAAATGTTTGCTGAAAGCATCAACTGAGGGCAAAGGGCACATGTCTCTTTTGACAGAACAGGAGGTTTCTTCTTTTCTACCGACTAAGATAGTTTTCTCTGGAATTTGAGGTACTAAACTGTATTTCGGTAAACTCTTATGCGTTCTGCTTGGTGGACAATCAGCACAGTCCGCTTCATTGACTTGGAACCATAGGAAGAGAATGCCTACTGTTCCCTCGCACTGCTGCCCCCAGCTGAAACGTGAAATTCTGCCGATCAGTCAAGGATTATTTAGGTGTCACGGTTAACTCGATGCCCTTCCTGCCAGCTCCCTCAACATGCACCCTCCCCCGCCTCACACTGCATGGAGGGGCAGCAGTGCCTGCTGCTTCAGTGACAATCTGGGTCACTTCTCAAACATTGCCACACCTGTCCGTCTGGTTGATTGCAAGCTTCCTGAAGGCTGGAGCTGTGTCTTCGCATTTCCAGTATTTCACAGTAAAGTGGGGCAAGCTGCTTCCTCCTCCTCCTCCTCCTCCTCCTCCTCCTCCTCCTCCTCCTCTTCTACTTCTCCTCCTTCTCCTCCTTCTCCTTCTCCTCCTTCTCCTCCTCCCCACCCCTCCTCCTCCCTCACTCATCCTCCTCCCCCACCCCTCCTCCTCCCCCACCCTTCTTCCTCCTCCCCACCCCTCCTCCTCTTCTTTTTTCTCTTTCTTCCTTTCTCCTCCTCCCCCTTCATAAAATATTTTTCAAATATTTCTTGAAAGAAGTCCTGTAGAGGTCAAATAATCAAGGGCATACAATTTTGAATTGCAAACATGGACAGGGAGTCTCAACATATGTGAAAAAATAAGAGGCCCATGCTTTTCCTTCTAGCTGAGGGAATTATATTACTCCACTGAAAAAAAAAATCACAGGACAAATTATTCTCACTTTAAAAAGCCTCCCAGAGTAGGGATTGTGAGGATGTAGGTGCATCAAGACAAGACTGTCACTAATATGCAATGTCATCGTATGCACTCTTCCCTGCTCCTAAGTCAAAATTAATTCCCATTATGAAAATTAGAACACAATACTAGTTAATCTCTTACTAATCTTAAAGGATAAAATAATCTCTCATCGACCTTTGTTGCGATTCCTGAACATTCTTAGGCAACTAAGTCTACCTACAAAATAATTTCAATAATAATTCAATGCCAGAACATCATAAGTGATTAATCTGCTTATATATTATGCAGGCTCGTGTCTACAAAATTGTGATTATTTTCACTGAAAGTCCCTTGGGGGGGGGCACTGGGTTTTCATTCAAAATTTGTTTAGCTTGATCAATGAACCTCATAAAGTCAAGATTCCGTTTCTAGAGAGATCGTCACGCTGTTCATGGTGGAGACTGCTCTGCAAGCCTTGTCCTTCTTCGTCCCTAACACTCAGCGACCCCACTGTCCTGTTCTTACAGAGCAGGCCTAGGGCTGTGAACAAACCCCGGGCAGCGTGAGGGTCTGCGCACAGGGTCCCCCATTCAGCAGTGAAGTGTCATCTTCACCAGGATCCAGGACCTTGTCTTCAGCAGCTCCCATCAGACCTTCTTGGAACACCTGTTTGCCTCTTACTGCTACGAACAGCGGAGGGCTGGACGCATGGGGGACCCAAAAAGCAGAGGTCCACAAGCCACGACAAAGATACACCTCGTTCCTGACTAAATATACAGATGTAGGTGTGGGGGTAGGGATAAAGGTAGATATAGAGGTATGCATAAAAGGGTAGATGCAGAGAGAGGGATAGATTATATATTTATATTTATACATAAATATGCAATGCAGCCCTGCCTAAGAGTGGTTTGATTTTATTTCACATAGAGCCCATGCTTGTTTTAACCCACGTAGCTGGGGATAACGCTGTTGTCCCCAGATGAGTGCCAGAAATTACATGCAAATCTCTTCTCTGTGGTGCTAAGAGATGAACTCAGGGCCCCGTGCATTCTAGGTAAGTACTCTACAAACGGAGCTACACCTGGAGCCAGGAGCTAGTCTCCAGGAAATGAAAACTACGAATGATGTCAGATGGGGCTAAACTCATTTTATTTATTCATGACTTATGCTGTGACATGCCTTAACCACAGTCAATAGAGAGTGAGAATTATGAGATGCACAACTGGGCAAATAGCCTCTTAACTTTCGGTGAAGGCATTAATACAGAGTTAGAAAATTTAACTAGACTCTGCTCTCTATCACAGAGGACAGAATGACCTTTTATTCCAATTATTCGAGAACATTCTTGCTATCAAATTATGTTACTACAAGCTCATTTTTACCTATCCCAAATATAAGCTTTTTATGTTTCTAAGGCCCTTTGAAGTGAAAAAAAAATGATGAGATTTTATGAATCCATATATGTTTTAAATCACTTCAATTGTTAACCAAAAACTAGATATGCTTTTGTTTTCCAGATGGATGTGTTTTATCGCACAGCCCCACCCTTGTTGTTGGAGACATTGTTGTTCTCTAAGACAGGCCATCTCACGCTGTAGCCATAGCTGGCCTGGAACTCACAGACTCATCCGTCCGTGCTGGAAGTAAAGGTGTGCACAGCCCACACCTGGCCTACATCTATTTTATTCTTAATCAAAACATCACCATATATATATATATATATATCTCCTCATCTGGCATTCCCCTACACTGGGGCTTCGAGGCCTCATAGGACCGAGGGCCTCTCCTCTCATTGATGCCTGAAAAGGCCATCCTCTGCTACACATGTAGCTGGAGCCAATCACCATGCATTTTAATGTCTGAGAGAGCCTTGGTGAAATTTCCTAAGCCCATTTATTGTGTCTCAAAGGCTTTATTTCACTGCCTGCCAGATCTCTTCCTGGCAATCCTATCTCCATCATGGCCAACGTTGAATTGCTTCTTACGTAGTGACATCACTACAACCCTGGGGATGCCGAAAACTTCAGGAGCCTGCTACCCGCTAAAGCAGAAAATGACAGTCGGAATATGTGTGACCCTGACATATGACACTCATGTTGAAATTCTAACCCTTATAGGGATGACACATGGAACATCCTTGTAGCTCAAAGGGATTGGCCTTTGAGCAATCAGTTCATGATAGTGGATCACTATCCTGGAGATAGTGTTCAGTACTCCTGAACAACATGAGTACTCTTATAAAAGCTTGTAGAGGGATGCCCTTTCCATCATATGGAGATACAACAAGAAAGCAGCAATCTATAAAGACACAGTACTATTTTTTATTAATCATTTTATTCATATACATTTCAAATGATATCCTTCCCGGTTACCCCTCCACAGCCCCCCCCCACTTCCCCCCTTTCTCATCCCTCCCCTTTGCCTCTATGAGGGTGCTTTCCACCCACTCATCCACTCTAGCCTCCCTCTATGCTGGGGCATCAAGCCTCCACAGAACCAAGGGCCTCCCCTCGCATAGATGTCAGATAGGGCCATCCTCGGCTACGTATGTATCTGGAGCCCTGAAGTCCTCCATGTGTACTGTTTGGGTGGTAGTTTAGTCCCTGGGAGCTCTGGGGGTCCTGGTTGGTTGATATTGTTGCTCTTCCTATGAGGTTGCAATTCCCTTCAGCTCCTTTAGTCCTTCCCCTAGCTCTTCCATTGGGGTCCCTGGGCTCAGTCTGATGGTTCACTGTGAGTATCTGCATCTGTATTGGTCAGGTGCTGGTAGAGCCTCTCAGGGAACAGCCATACCAGGTTCCTGTCAGCAAGCGCTTCTTGGTATCTGCAGATAGGATGGATCCCTAGGTGGGGCAGTCTCTAGATGGCCTTTCAGTCTCTGTCCCATTTTTTTTTCTTTTAAGATGCAGAACTTTTACATTGAATTTATTTTTGCCTTAATCTTGGGTGCCTCATTATCCAGAATTGTGAGAAATAAGCTTCTGCTGTTTGTCTACTGCGGTAGTCATTTTCCCTGTTGCTGTAATGCATCTCCAAGATGATAAACTTAACAAGAAAGAAAGGATTATTTTGGCTCACAATAATATAGACACGGACAGTTGGCTGTGTTGGTTTCAGGTGGTAAAACACTATTTTTTGGCTGGAGGATACATGATAGAGCAAACTGCTCACCCTCCTGTGGCTGGGAGCCCATTGAAAACATCCATCTAGTCATGGCCTCTGGTCTCTTTCTGGGCTCTACTCTAGAATTTTCTACCGTCTGTCAGTAGCACCATGGCTGGTGACTAAATATATAGCCCTTCAGAAGCATGTCAAGTTCTAACTATAGAACCTAGGAATTGAACTGTTCTACTTCAGTCTAAGAGTCTTAAGATTTAGAGAAAGGATTGACTTGCTCCATCAAGGTCAGTCAAATGGTAGTAGTTTCTAATTGAATACTAGTAGAATGCTAGTAGGTGAGGTCTCAGGAAATGTTCAGTCTGTCCACTAGTGTCATTTATTCCAGGGTAATAAACTAACTCCAGGCTCAGCAGTTAAAATGGTAATCATTTATTATAGCCCATGAATCCCACAATTGAGCTTCTTCTGTCTAGGCAATGCATGTGTGTTTCCAGCTGGGTTCCTTAAAATTGCTACTTCCTCTTCTTCAAACTTTCCAGAGACCCGAGGGGAGGGATTTGATGGAGACAGCCATTTAAGACTGGGTGTTTCAAGGTCTCTCACTCTCTGCACATTGTTCAGCTGTGGCTCTCTGTACTTATCCCCATCTGCTGCAGGAGGTAACGCCCTGATGATGGCAGAGCAAGACACCGATCTGTGAGTGTAGCAGAATGAATGCCATCACAAGTCATGTTAATGCTACTTTCCTTTAGCATAATGGTAGTATTTGGGTTTTCCCTAGGTCCGTGGACTAACTCGTCTCAGGTCCTTTTCAACCTAGGGATGGATGAGTTCAATCTTACGGGGTGCTCCTTAAATCCAGTCCTATCGTGGTTGGTTGCTCCCACAAGTTTTGTGCCACTATTGTACCGGCACTTCTTGCAAGCATGTCACCCCGTAGACTGAAGGGCTTGTACCTGGAGTGGTGATTGCCTTTCTCCTCTGGTAGCATGCTGAGTACCTCCCGGTACCATAAACTAGCCAGTAGAAATGAAGACTCTAGGTAGTCACCAGATCGACTTCTTCATGTTCAATGAGTTGCATAGGTGTTATCTTCAGCAATAACACATGGATAGAGCATAATCAATAGCCTAGGGTGTTTGGGAGTGCCCATGGGCCCCTTTGGGGGCCAATAACTCAATTAAAGATAACCCAGCTCTGGAACTGGAGACTTCATCTGGTAATAAGAGATATCTACTTGGGACTACATCTCCCTGTTGTTCCATTTAGATCTCCTTCATATATGTATATAACTTAGGCTTCTTCTACTGTATTAGTTTTCCATATGGCCTCTCAAATGGCCCATGGTTTCAGCTGTTGCTTTCTGTATTCCTTCTCTGTCACCTTTTTCCTCCCCATTACCATTGAATCCACCAACTCCAGCCCTCCTCCTCCAATCTGCCCCCAAGGATCTATTCAAGTTCTCCTTCCTAGGATGATCCGTGTCTCCTCCCTAGAACCTTACTTTATACCTAACCTCTGTGGTTATATAGAACGCTTATTGAGGACTTAACAGCTAACATCCATCCACATGTAAGGGACTAAATACCATATTTTCCTTTTTGGGTCTGGATTACCTCATTTGCCATTTTTTTTTCTGATTCCATTCATTTACCTGCAAATTTCTTATTTTTTAAACAGCTGAGTAAATACCCCTTTGTGTCAATATACCACATTTTCTTTATCCATTCATCTATGCATATTTCAATCAACAGACATTAAATAAAAGGTTAGTTTTAAAATTCTTAGCCTTTTGATTCCCCAGTGTAGGGGAATGTCAGGGCAGGGAAGCAGGAGTGGGTGGGTTGGTGAGCAGGGGGAGGGGAAATGGGATAGTGTTTTTTTGGAGGGGAAATCAGGAAAGGGGATAACATTTGAGATGTAAACAAAGAAAATATGTAATAAAAATTAAAAATATTTTTTAAAAAATCTTAGTCTTTAGGAAAATGAGTCAAGGAGAAAACGTCTAAGGACAGATGGTAGATGGCCCAGGCATTACAGTTTGCTTTAGAAGACCAATGGGAGTGCAGAACCCTTTCAAGAGATTCCGTGTCACCTCTGGAGAAGGTGGGTTTCCAGGAAGGAAGGATGAGCAGGACTCACGTGAATTTCTCCAGTATTAACCAGACTGAAGGAGTGAGGTCTGAAAAGGAACCAGATTTTTTTTCCCACAGAAGGAAGGCTATTAATAGCTCGTCTTAGTCCCTGAACTTCAACTGGAGTTGCAATCACCCAAAATGATTCTTTTTCTAATCACACTGGACAAATGGAAGCAGGAGAAGGAGCTGGTGGGAGAAACCGAGGAGGATTCCAGAAAAAGATCTTAAGCGATGGGCATTTTTTTTTTTTTTTGCTCTTCATGAATCATAATTATCAGCCCAGAGACTCATGCAGATATACAGAGATGAAAGACAAAATTAAGCTTTGTGTTTTAGAGTTGTTTTCTGGGCTCAGTGAAATAAATCAACTTTAAAAACAACACACTAATCCAGTATTTAGGGATTTCTTAAAAATAAAGTTGATTGTGTAAGACTTGGAAAAATACTTCTGAGGTACTTGGTTTCATCCTCAAAGCCTTAGCTTCTAGACAGTCTGGCACCTTCTTTACTTGTCCTGTAGCATTCCTGCCTTGTGCAAAACCCAGAACGCCTTCATCGTTAGTGCAATCATTGGGGGGAAATAGTTCATTTTCCTAACATGCCTTTATTTACCTAATAATCTCAAAATGTTTGAGAGGTTGGGTTTATTTTAAGAAAAAAATGAAAATAAGTGAGTTATAAAAGATTAGTATTTGGTATGTATCGTTTAACATCAAGATTCTAATAGGGTTTGTACAAACAAGGAAAAAATTAAAATCATTTTTATTTTTTAGACAGTTTAATATGTAGCCATGGGAATGTGATTTTGAGATCATTTACAAACAGCAGGATATGGTCTTCAAATGATCTTAAGTCAGCCAAGTGTAGGCTTTCTGTGTCTCTTGTCTACTGTGTCTGCCCAAGGGTGTGGTCACAGGGAAAAAGTTCTGAAATGATTCTGCTTCTGTGACAAAGACGCTTTTCACTTGACTGCACATAGAAGAGTTTAAAGAGAGTGGCCAGAAAATTATTTTTTTTCTGAACAGGGACACTTTCAAGAATGAAAGAAAGCATTATGAACATTATAGTAGGACAATATACATAGATGCCAACATAATTGCCCAAGGTTTAAAGCAACTTATCAACCAAATGACAAGAGTCAGATGAGCCTACTGTACTTACCTTTAGGTTTAGGACTTTTTTCTAAGAACCGCATTCAGGATATAAGTAACTACGGATCATTGGGAGCCCTGATGGCTGTTCTGGGACTGTGAGTGTCTGTACAAATATTGACAGTCTGCCTCCTTATCTCCAAGTATTATCATTCCGGTGTCCATGCAACTGGGCTCTGTGTCTTACAGTTCTAAAATAACTCCCTGGGTGTTTGCAAGCATGACTGTCTCCTAAGCCAAGTTGAGTCTCCTATTCTTGTATCTGCTTGCTGCATATTTCAGGTAATACTATAGTCTTGAATACCGTTGTCCAATGTCTTCATCATATTTCATTGGCCTCCATGTAAGTGACATAATTTTCATTGTACATATTTTTTAACAATGAAACCAATTTCCTCAACCCTAGATCGTGTTATCACATTCTGCATAAAAAGAATGGCCTTTTAGAATGAAAGTTTGCGCGTGCTTTCTCTCAGAGAATGCTGAATGCATTGTTGGGCTTAAGGAATCCCCATAAAGAAAGATTGTGTACTATAAAAAAAATTGGAAGGCATAGACAAGAGAGATCAAATGCTTTGTAATACTGAGAAGAACACATGCCCAAGCTGGCTTCTTATAAAAGGGGGGCATTTACAATTTGCAGCTGGCTTTGGTTAATACCTTGGTAATTTACAAGGTTGAGGCATTTGGCTTGCTGTTTTAATTGGAAGCACAAGAGAAAATAGTGTCTCTTTATCAAATAGTCACTGAGGAGGTTCAAATGTTGCAGAACTTTGCGTACAACATGATACACACACAAACGCATGTATGTAATATATGTGTGTGTTATATACACTCCAATTTAAAAAAATTAATTTTATAGTTATTTACTTGGAAACAGCTATTAATGAAACAGACAAGATTACATGTTTTAAGCATAAATAGTGATGGAAAAATTCTTTCCCAGAGAGATAATTCTAGTTCTTTCATCAATATTTTGAACTAACCAGTTACAAAATAGCGTAATGATTTTTCTAGATGGTCCAATGCTCTGTTCTAATTGGGATATCAAATTTAGCTTTTGCAAGCAACTACCTCCTAATGGCTCAGAAGATCTGAAATCCTCCAAAGAAAAAAAGTTTTTGTTTTTAATGTGCGTTCAACATGAACTTGTTCAACACACATTGATGGAGCAGTACCGCGTGCCAAGCTCTGTTGTTGTTTCCGAGGTGCAGAACTGAACAAAAGGAACTGTCTTCCCTTATGGAACTTATCTAGCAAGGGACTAGGTAAAGAGTGTTGCAGAGATAAGGGGATGATATTGATCATGTCAGAAAGTGACAGCAAGCAGCGGAAACTAAGCAGGGGTGGGGCAGAGTTTCCAAGGGTGGACCAGGGTAGAGCTAGCTTCTTTTTAGTGCAAGGTTTCCAGGAGACCTCGCAGGAAGAGCACCATTTGAGAGGAAACCTGAGAGAGGAAAGGGACCGAAGTGTAGAGATAGCCAGGGTGGGAGAGTGTGGGAGGCAAAAGGGAAAGTGGTGGGAGAGTGCGCAGTTGAGAAGGTGCCTGGCGGATGCAGGAGTACCGTGAATGGCAGAAGCCATTTAAACAAGCGAAGGCAAACTGAAGAAAGGGTTCGAGAACTGGAGAGGACTGTGTGATGGCCAGTCTCCAAAGAGTCGTCTTCCGCAGAAGCCCATGCGGTGATGGAAGAAACGCTCACTTTGCTCTGTTTATCCTGTTACATTCCTTCCAGCCCGTTTCACTCTAATCCTCGGGATTTGGGGATTTCATACATACAGTAAGATTTCTTTGGTATTTTTCGGAACTTTCTTTGTTGGCAGAGGTTATGATAATATCCACTCGCCGAGGTGTCATTCAGAGGAGAAACAAGAACATTTATTCCAGTTCTGGAAATCGTGATATATTTAGGTGCTAGACACATGAAACAGTGCCTGACTGTTATTGGAAAGAAAAATGTTCTTTCCTGAGTATGTATGTATATAACTAGGTGCATATAATATGGGTATTTGCATTTTAAAATATATTCCTAGCAGATGAAGAAACTGGCCTTAACCCAAATTGCACCCAGCTCTATATTGTGTGCTCATTAGAAGTCGGGATTTGCGTGAAAGAGTAGATATTTCCTTCCAGGGGAGAGATAATTCCAAAGAAGAATGATTCAACCTCCAGCAACAAATCCTTCTGTCATATGTATGAGACATAAGAATGTAGATAGGGTTATAAAATTCTAGTTATTAGCTAGACTTTATATCTAGAATCTTAGGCATCATAGATGCATCCTCATAAGATGTAGAAGCAGATTTGGGTTCGAGGTCAACATTTGATACGTTCAAATACATAACTTAATCTTACCCTAAATGTTTACTTACAGAGAATCTGCAAAGATTTCATCAAATAATAAATATGGATTATTCCAGAAAGCGATAATTGTCTTTTCCTTATTTTCTTTAAGCTTCTTAATCCAGAAATCCAGCCAATTGCCATTTCGTATTAGGCTTCACCAGAAGGGCCATGAGTTTGGTTTCTTTGTCTGAATTTCCAAACCAATTAACCAAAGAACTCATTTATTCATTCAAGCAGTGCTTATTGAACACAAAGAGAGCCAGAAGGACCCAGAGGTGCATTAAGCTTTTATTCTAAATTGCACTGCCTCGAATACTAAATTTAGATAAAATGTCCCCATAGCATCTAGTGGAAAGCCCAGTACTAGGGATATTACAAAATAGTCTCAAAAGTAGCATTACAAAAGGAGGACATTTTGAGTAAACATTTTATTTTCGATTACATTTTAAGTATAGATTTTATTTTCCATGGAATTTTAAGTATAGTTTGAATAGGAATGGCCCCCAGAAACTCATGCGTTTGAATGCTTGGCCTTAGGGAGTGGTACCATTAAGAGGCGTGGCCTTGTTGGAATAGGCATGGCTTTGTTGGAGGACTGTCATCTCTAGGGAGTGCCCTTGAGGTCTGGAAGTGCAACTTCTTGTTGCCTGCAGATGTAGGACTCTGGGCTACTTCTCTAGCACCATGTCTTGCCTGTAGTCTGCCCTGCTTCCTGCCATGATGATAATGGACCCCTACAACTGTAAGCCATCTCCAATCAAATATCCTCCTTTCTAAAAGTTGTGCTTACAGACAGGAGCCTGACAGGGCTGTCCTCGGAGAGGCCCTGCCAGCAGCTGACTGAGACAGAAGATCTCTATGGAGGAATTAGGGAAAGGCTTGAAGAAGCTTGAAGAGGAGAGTGACCCCATAGGAAGGCCAGCAGTTCCAACTAACCCAGATCCCAGGGAGCTCCCAGAGACTGAGCCACTGTACTGGCTGGTTTTGAGGGTCAACTTGACATAGGCTGAAGTTATCACAGAGACAGGAACTTCAGTTGGGTTCCTGAGATCCAGCTATGGGGCATTTTCTCAATTAGTGATCAAGGAGGGGGGGGGCTTGTGGGTGGTACCATCCTTGGGCTGGTAGTCTTGGGTTCTATAAGAGAGCAAGCCAGGGGAAGCAAGCCAGTAAGAAACATCCCTCCATGGCCTCTGCATCAGCTCCTGCTTCCTGACCTGCCTGAGTCCAGTCCTGACTCCCTTTAGCAATGAACAGCAATGTGGAAGTGTGAGCTGAATAAATGCTTTCCTCCCCAGCTTGCTTCTTGGTCATGATGTTTGTGCAGGAATAGAAACCCTGACTAAGACACCCACCAACCAGGAGCATGCATAGGCTCATCTGAGGCTCCTGGCACCCATATTACAGAGGTCTGCCTAGTCTGGTCTCAGTGGGAGAAAATGTGCTTAATCCTCAAGAGACTTGAGGTCCTAGGGAAAAGAGAGATCTGGTGAGGGTGGAGCACTCTCTGGGAAGCAAGGGGGAGGAGGAATGGGATTAGCAACTGTTGGAGGGGGACCAGAAAGGGGGAGGACACAGTGGAATGTAAATAAATAAAAACTTTTTAAAAAATCTTTAAAAAAATCTTAACAACAACAAAAACAAAACAAAACAAAACAAAACAAAACCAACAGAATCCAAGAGCACATCAAAACGATCATTCACCATGATCAAGTAGGCTTCTTCCCAGGGATGCAGGGATGGTTCAATATACAGAAATCCATCAATGTAATCCACTACATAAATAAACTAAAAGAAAAAAACCACATGGTCATCTCATTAGATGCTGAAAAAGCATTCGACAAAATTCAGCATCCTTTCATGCTAAAAGTCTTGGAAAGAGCAGGAATTCAAGGCCCATACCTAAACATAGTAAAAGCAATCTACAGCAAACCAGTAGCCAACATCAAAATAAATGGAGAGAAACTTGAAGCAATCCCACTAAAATCAGGGACTAGACAAGGCTGCCCTCTCTCTCCATATCTTTTCAATATAGTACTTGAAGTTCTAGCGAGAGCAATTAGACAACATAAGGAAGTCAAAGGGATACAAATTGGGAAGGAAGAAGTCAAACTATTATTATTTGCAGATGATATGATAGTTTACTTAAGTGACCCAAAAAACTCCACCAGAGAACTTCTACAGCTGATAAACAACTTCAGCAAAGTGGCTGGTTATAAAATTAACTCAAGCAAATCAGTAGCCTTCTTGTACTCAAAGGACAAGCAGGCTGAGAAAGAAGTTAGGGAAATAACACCCTTCACAATAGCCACAAACAACATAAAGTACCTTGGCGTAACTCTAACCAAACAAGCGAAAGATCTGTATGACAGGAACTTCAAGTCCTTGAAGAAAGAAATCAAAGAAGACCTCAGAAGATGGAAAAATATTTCTTGCTCCTGGATTGGCAGGATCAATATAGTAAAAATGGCCATCTTGCCAAAAGCAATATACAGATTCAATGCGATCCCCATCAAAATCCCAACTCAATTCTTCATAGATCTAGAAAGAGCAATTCTCAAATTCATCTGGAGCAACAAAAAACCCAGGATAGCTAAAACTATTCTCAACAATAAAAGGACTTCTGGGGGAATCAATATCCCTGACCTTAAACAGTACTACAGAGCAATTGTGTTAAAAACTGCATGGTATTGGTACAGCAACAGGCAAGTGGATCAATGGAATAGGATTGAAGACCCAGAAATTAACCCACAGACTTATGGTCACTTGATCTTTGATAAAGGAGCCACAACCATCCAGTGGAATAAAGATAGCCTCTTCAACAAATGGTGCTGGTTCAACTGGAGGTCAACATGCAGAAGAATGTGAATTGACCCACTCTTATCTCTTTGCACTAAGATCAACTCCAAGTGGATCAAGGACCTCCACATAAAACCAGACACACTGAAACTATTAGAAAAGAAACTTGGGAAGACCCTGGAGGACATAGGCACAGAGGTAAAGTTCCTGAACAGAACACCAATAGCTTATGCACTAAGATAAAGAATTGACAAATGGGACCTCATAAAATTACAAAGTTTCTGTAAGGCAAAGGACACTGTCAGAAGGACTAAACGACAACCAACAAAGTGGGAAAAGATCTTCACCAACCCCACATCTGACAGAGGGCTAATATCCAATATATACAAAGAACTCAAGAAGTTAGACCCCAAAGAACCAAATAACCCTATCCAAAAATGGGGTACAGAGCTAAGCAGAGACTTTTCACCTGAAGAAATTCGGATGGCTGAGAAACACCTTAAAAAATGTTCAACATCATTAGTCATTAGGGAAATGCAAATCAAAACAACCCTGAGATTCCACCTCACACCAGTCAGAATGGCTAAGATTAAAAACTCAAGAGACAACAAGTGCTGGCGAGGATGTGGAGAAAGAGGAACACTCCTCCACTGTTGGTGGGATTGCAAAATGGTAAAACCACTCTGGAAATCAGTGTGGCGGTTCCTCAGAAAATTGGGCATGTCCCTTCCAGAGGACCCTGGCATACCACTCCTGGGTATATACCCAGAGGATTCCCCTGCATACAATAAAGACACATGCTCCACTATGTTTATAGCAGCCTTGTTTATAATAGCCAGAAATTGAAAGGAGCCCAAATATCCCTCAAAAGAGGAATGGATACAGAAAATATGGTATATTTATACAATGGAATACTACTCAGCAATTAAAAATAATGAATTCATGCAATTTGTAGGTAAATGGTTAGACCTGGAAAATATCATCCTGAGTGAGCTAACCCAATCACAAAAGAATACACATGAAATGCAATCACTGATAAGTGGATATTAATGAGCCCAGAAGCCCTAAATACTCAAGGCACAATTAGCAAGTCAAATGACTCCCAAGAAGAAGAAAGGAGAGGACCCTGGGCCTGTAAAGATTGGATCCAGTTTTGTAGAGAAACCGTGGGGGGAGGGGGAATGATTGGGGAATAGTTGGGGGGAGAGGAATTATGGGACATAGGGAGGGGGGAACTGGGAAAGGGGAAAGCCTTTGGAATGTAAACATAGAATATAGAAAATAAAAATTAAAAAAAAAGAGGTGTCATGGTTCTGGTGTCTCTTCACAATGATAAACCCTGAGACAAATGAACATTTTAAGATGATTTTTCAAGTGGCAAATGCAGAAGCAGAGCAGTGTTGCTTGTTAAATAAGAGAACTCTAGTAGACAAGGGACAAGTAGGAAGGTTGTATTCTACTGCTCTAGAAAGTTATGGTCAGGGGCTGTCCTGGAAGGTACTGGAGTTGAAAATCATGAAGTAAATAAAAATGTGAACATAAAACCAAGAAGCAGATAAAGCACTTGTGTAGTAGAAATTGAATGATATAACCAAGGATCGAATGGAAACTCTGGAAGCATACCCAGACCCAAAGACACAAGAACTGACAGTAACAGAATGATAATAGCCAGAAGCTGGAAAGAATGCAGATGTCCCTCAACGGAGGAATGGATACAGAAAATGTATATTTACACTATGGAATACTACTCAGCAATTAAAAACAATGAATTCATGAAATTCTTAGGCAAAGGCGCGGAACTGGAGAATGTCATCCTGAGTGAGGTGACCCAGTCATAGAAGAACACACATGGTATGCACTCACTGATAAGCTGTTATTAGCCTGGAAGCTCTGAATACCCAAGAAACAATTCACATATCAAATGATTCCCAAGAAGAATGAAGGAGAGGCCCCTGGTCCTGGAAAGGTTCAGTGCAGCAGTGTAGGGGACTACTAGGACAGGGAAGTGGGAAGGGGTGGATGTGGGAACAGGGCGAGGGAAGAGAGCTTATGGGACTTTCAGGGAGAGGGATCCAAGAAAGGCGAAATCATTTGAAATGTAAATAAAGAATATACCTAATAAAAAAGGAAAATTAATAGCAAATTTTGTACAATTGAAAGAAACACTGGAGGTGGTGGCAAAACTGATTGAGATAAAACAAAGTTATCTGAGACATAATGAAATGCATCACCTGTGTGACCGAGTTTTCCAAAGAAGAGGAAGTAGTTGTGATGGTTTGTATATGATTGGCTCAGGAAGTGACCCTATTTGGAGGTGTGGCCTTGTTGGAGTAGGTGTGTCACTGTGGGAGTGGGCTTAAGACCCTCACCCTGGCTGCCTGGAAGTCAGTCTTCTACTAGCAGCCTTCAGATGAAGATGTAGAACTCTCAGCTCCTCCTGTACCATGCCTGCCTGGATGCTGCCATGTTTCTACCTTGATGACAATGGACTGAATCTCTGAGCCTGTAAGCCAATCCCAATCAAATGTTGTCTTTTATAAAACTTACATTGGCCATGGTGTCTGCTCACAGCAGTAAAACCCTAACTAAGACAGAAGTGAATAGATCAATAACATGGGCAAAGATGGCATGGCTCATGGTTTTTCAAATCTGATGAAAGATCTAAAAGTAAAAATTCAAGAATGTAAACCAAAGCAGACAATCACTAGCAAAACTCTAAGGATTAAAAGCATATGGAGATGGGGAAAGTCATAGTTTCAAATGGGCAATTAGTGCTGTTAGTGTATTTCTTTTTTTTTAATTACTCATTTTATTCATTTACACTTCAAATGATATCCCCCTTCCCAGTTATCCCTCCACAAATCCCCATCCCTGTCCTCCCAGCCCTCCTCCCCTTTGCCTCTATGAGGGTGCTCCTCCACCCACTCACCCACCCCCACCTCACTACTCTAGTATCCCCCTGTAGTAGAGCATCCAACATTCACAGGACCAAGGGCGGCTCCTCCTCCCATTGATGTCAGACAAGGCCATGCTCCACTACATATGTATCTGGAGCCCTGGGTCCCTCCATGTGTACTTTTTGGTTGGTGGTTTAGTCCCTGGGAGCTCTGGGGTGACAGATTAGTTGACATTGTCCTTCCTATGGTCCCCTAATAATGTGAGCCAGATGGCAGAGAACAAAATCACTGAAAATTCGAAATAAATCACTAACCTAGATCACCCCCTCCAAGATGGCTCTTAAAGCCAAAGCCAAAACAATAACATCTCAGGGGTTAGAGAGATGACTAAGTTGTTGAGAATGCTTGATGCTCTTCCAAAGGACCGAGGGTGGGTCTCCCCGTCATAATCACCTGCAGGTAACTCCAGTTCTAGTTCCTCTTCAAACCTTCCCAGCCACCTGCACACAAAGGGCAGACATAGAAATATATCAGTAAGCAAATACATTATCATATAAACAGAACCAACCAAACAAACAGTAACAAAATTATCTCTAAACAAAAGCAAGTGTCTTAGTTAGGGTTTCTCTGCTGTGAACAGACACCATGACCAATGCAAGTTTTATAAAAGACAACATTTAATTGGGGTTGGCTTACAGGTTCAGAGGTTCAGTCCATTGTCATCAAGGCAGAAACATGGCAGCATCCAGGCAGGCATGGTGCAGGAGGAGCTGAGAGTTCTACATCTTCATCTGAAGGCTGCTAGTGGAAGACTGACTTTCAGGCAACTAGGGTGAGGGTTTTAAGCCACACCCACAATGACACACCTACTCCAACAAGGCCATACCTCCAAATAGAGTCACTCCCTGGGCTAATCATATACAAACCATCACAGCAAGGAATCTCTAAACCAGTGCACACTAACAGAATCTATTTCAGGGGTGTTTCCCAGACACAATGAGAATGATCCTAGTTAACAAGGTGAAAGTTCAGAAACAGAGAAAGGGCGTTATAAGAGAAGGAAAATACGTAAATAAAATTGCATAGCTTTTACTGAGTAAATCAAAATAGAGCAGAATTTTTTTTTTAGTTTAATAGATGTATATTTGGGGCTGTTGAAATGACTCAGAGTAAGGACACTGGCTGCCAAGCCTGACACAGGAGTTCTGTCTCTAAGACCCACCTGGTGGATGGAAACGAATGACTCCTTTCGTTGTCTTCTGACCTCCAGACATGTGCTGTGCCACGGTGTACCTACTCACCCAACACTCATATAAATAAATAAATAAATAAATGTAATTAGATATTTTAAAGATTTATTTTTTATTATGTTTAACTGTGTGTGGATAACATGTCTTCCTGCAGATATGCGTTGGGGAGGGACTAGGCACAGGGGACAGAACGATCAGGGCTGGAGTTGCAAGTGCTTGTGGAGTCACCTGATGGGGGTTCTGGGAACCTATTCAGGTCCTCTGGAAAAGCAACAAGTGCTTTTAACAACTGAGCCATTTTTTCCAGCCCTAAATGTAATGTAAAATACATGTACCATTGCGTAGACATAAATTATACATATGTCACATCGAGAATAGCACAGAAGAAGGTTAGTAAAAGATGCAGAGTTCGCTGAGCTGCTTTGCACCAGGGCAATGCATAAATCTCATGAGATCTCTAATAACGAGCTGTTTGTGTTTTATGTTCTAGGGATGTGTTCAACCCTAGCAACAGTGTCACGTGTGGAGGCTTAGATTTTTTTAAAACCTACTTTTAATGAGGTTTCTTAAACACTTCGATTCCCCCTTCCAGCCCACCATCCAAAGGTAGAGGAGAAGAGATGGTAAATAGGACAAGGGGACATGTTTAGAAGTAGTTCTGTGGAGCAATTCAAATCTCTGTTTGTCAGGATATCCAGAAGTCCAGTTCAGTAGTGTCAGGACACCAAACACAAATCCGCAGTGGTGGCACGATCCAGCAGAAACAGCCAGGCCTCCACCAGTGAGCCGGAGCCATCAGAACCAGCTGGGATGCCAGGAGAAGCTTTCTGCCCTGACTCTCTCAGCAAAGTGAAGATCAGTGAAGATGAGAGACCAAGGAAGCATCGGCGACCTAGGTATGGAAGCACACAGTCACTGTCCATTGAGTCCTGTTTATACTCTCTCCAAATACCATTGGTCCTCCCATGGGTCTTTCAGCCTCAGCAAAACACCATGTAAATCTGCATCACATGAGAAAATCAGAACAATCAGAACTTCCACATTACACATGACATTGCCATCTTTGCTAAGGAATGACATAAGCAAGTTATCAAATTGCATTTAATAAAGTCTCGTAATGTTTTAAGTACTACTTTCTTGTTGGGGCACATTCATGTCTCACTGTAAATGGCCTAAAGCATCAGTTTGACAGATTTGCCAGAACATCTGCTTTTACAGATTAGCAGAAGGATACATAGTTGATGGAATGGAAGAAGTTAAATTCAGAATTTAAGGAGGGAGAGTAGGGAGTAAAGCATCCATGAGTTAGAGGAAAACTCAAGAGTTCTATAGGTAATATAACCGAATGGAGGACTACTAATACTGTGTGAGATTCAGCAATTTTTCTATATCTATATAGAAAGGGTTCATCCCAAGACTCCAGAGCAAGTCTGAGATTGCACTTACTCATGAACTCTGTACGTATGGTGTTTTACTTAAGTATAAATACCTGTGATAAATTTCAATTCATAAATAGGTAAAAACAAAAAAAAAACATCCAAAACATCCTATGCAATATTGAGTACATTTTGTTGTAAAAGGATGTTGTGCATACGAGTTTTGAAACGTATACACATTTCACAAACTTTAAAAAAAATTTTTTTATTGATTCTTTGTGAATTTCACATCTTGTACCCCAATATCGCGTATCTACTAGTCTTCCCTCCCCCTTGTAACTTCTCCCTCAAAACAACCCAACACAATAAAACAAACAAACAAACAAACAAACAAACAAACGTCTCCTTATAGAAGCTGCAGTGTGTCACTAGGTATACCCTTTGCCCAAACAGCTTTATTTGTAAATGATCATTACAATGAGTCACTGGTCTGCCTGGAGGCTTCTGTCTTCTGCTTTAAAATGCACCATTGACACATTACTTACCTTCCTGTTAATAAAGGCTCTTACCTTGTGGTAGCTTTCTGTTTCCACAGAATCTTAGAAATCTGAAACTTTGTGTCATGTTAAAACATAAAATTTTGAGTCAAAAGTATTGAATAAGGCTGGAGAGATGGCTCCGTGGTTAAGAGCACTGACTGCTCTTTCAGAGATCCTGAGTTCAATTCCCAGCAACTACATGGTGACTCACAACCATCCATAATGGGATGCTCTCTTCTTTATTTATTTATTTATTTATTTATTTATTTTTTTTTTTTTTTTTGTTTTTCGAGACAGGGTTTCTCTGTGTAGTCCTGCCTGTCCTGGAACTCACTCTGTAGACCAGGCTGGCCTCGAACTCAGAAATCCACCTGCCTCTGCCTCCCAAGTGCTAGGATTACAGGAGTGTGCCACCACGCCCGATGCTCTCTTCTGATGTCTGTCTAAAGACAGCCACAGTGTATTCATATAAGTAAAAATAAATAAATATAAATAAATCTTATTTTTAAAAAAGGAGAGAATTGAATGGAGAGATTGGACTGGAAGAAGAGTAGGGAGAAGACAGTGGGATTGTGGGATCCTGGGCTGTTCGAGATGAATGATGTCACAGTCGGCAGAGATCTCGTTCTCCATGGCCAGATGGTGCTTTCCCTTCCTTTACACACATTAGTCATTTAAGAACATTTGCTGACTTCAGTGATTTGGAAAACAGAAAAACAGTGCCTACCATCCCTCCATCCTGATATAAGTATAATTTTAAATACACATGCAAATGCATATATAAGTCATTGTTATTAGATATAGTAATAGCACATGAAAAAAATACTAAGTTGGCTTTTCTTCCCTTTGAACATTAAATAATTCTCTTTTGGCGCTAAGAGCTCTATTTAAAATGTTTTCATAAAAGCTCAACAACTACATGGAATTTCTTTCCTCTGGCTTGTTTCTATTTTTTAGTATAAACCATGTCAAATGTACATGTAATGTACAATTTCCCATATATGAGAACATTTCTCTTGGTCCTTTAACTCAAAATTTATACCTTCATATGACTACTAATATGCACTAATTATTATTATTTTAATTATTATGACACACTGTGAATAGCACACCCCCACACACACACCTTTGCAATGCTGTCTTCCCAGCATTGTGGGCTATATACAATAAACCAAAGCAAATCTGTGTTAAGATGCTTCTTGTCAGGTATCTGGTCACAGCCAGAAAAAAACAAAAACAAAATATAACTCATATAGTGAGCACACATTTCATTATGAAAGCAATCACTCTTTGTGTAATAGTAAAAGTTATAGGCTTTACATTTGTCATAAATAGTATTAGCATTATACAGAGATCTCAGAAAAATGTATATGGGCAAATAATTGTCAAATTAACATCTAAAGTTGATTCATGGGCATTGGAATTGAAAATTTGTGTAAACTACAATTTAGGTCAGCATATAATATGCCTTTTCTTGTTATACAACAGATCAAATCTTCATTACATAATTAACCTGTACATTAGAAGGTGGAAAATATTAATGTAGCTTGTTTTCTCCTGTACAATTGTTGTCTTGGGGGCTTACTACCTTCATCCCTTAACCTAGGCCTAGCCCTGGAAGCTTCTAGCCTCTGTCCAATCTAATCTAGGCCTAGAATGTTTTCAGCCTCTGAGACTTGCTGCTGAGTAAGCCCATGTTTCTTGTTCTTTCTGAACTCTGACTGGTTGGTCAGCTCAGTTGTTGAGGCTCTAAACTGTAACTGACCCAATCCAGCTTCTCTCTAGGTCTCTCAATTGCTCTGCTTGGCCTCACACTCATGCTGGCAGCATGTTCTAATCTTCTGGCTCCTTCTCATTCTCTAGCCCATTCTGTCTTCACCTGTGTAGTATAGCTTGTTCTTTCTCTGCAACCTGCCTCTGCACAACTATCCCAGTCAAACTGCCTGCCTCTTTCTCTTTCCTCTCCTCTCTGACTCTTCTCTTAAGTAGCTTCCTTTCCCTCTCTCTTCTCATGAGAGTTGGGCACATCCTATCCTGTCAAATCCTAATCTTTGTCACTTTGTCTGCCTCTCAATTAGTCGTCACTTTGAAACATGGCTACAAACGGCCTTCTACAAACGTTACCTTCAGTGTTTGGGATTAAAAGAATGTACTAAGGGCAGGTCTGTTTTCCAGCCAGAGGCATTAAAGGTGTGTGCTAAGGCTGAACCACACTCAAACTAGAAACATTTTTCTGCAAATAACACAGTCTCAGGGTCCCCAGGGCAATCAAATATCCTGCAATGGAACGGGACTGCTAAATTCACCCTTCAAACGGCAATCTGAGTAAGAGAGCAAATGACTTACAGCTAAAATAATCCTTTGAAAATGCCTCATTCCGTTTCCTCTATTTCTTTTATGTGTGTTTTTTAGATGTTCAAGATGGAAATGTAAATCATGTTATCACCCTGGGAAGAAGGGACATGCTGGCTTCATTTGAGTCCTTGGGAATGCACCGACTAGCTAGCCCATGGATGTCTGCCCTTCGTTTGTGACATTAAAAATAGTTAAAGCTCAACACAACATGCATACTCGGGCAGATGTGTGTCCTATTCAACAAGAAGAAAGGCTCTTTTCAGCCCCTTTCATGGAACATTTTGGGTATATTTAAACAAGTTTATTACTTTTTTGAGAACTTCGTATAATGTACTTTGATTATATTTGCCATCCACTCCTCCCCGCAGCCTCCCATGTATCTTGTTCTTGCTCTTAAAAAAAAAAAGAAAAGAAAAATACCATCAAGTCTAAGCCGCATTTAAAATGTATGACAGTAGGTGAATAGGTGAGTTAAAAACTTTTCGTAACATTTATTTACAGATTGTTTAAATTTTTGTCCTAGAACATTTTTATAATATCCCTAGAAGACTACAGGACAACTTATTAACTTTTATTTTTGAGATTATTACATAATTACATTTCTTTTTTTTTTTCTTTCCTTCTGTTAGGGTCCAGGAATCGCCTCACAAACCACACAAACACCGATCTCAGTCAGACAGGAACTGAACCATGATATTGAGTTAAGATTCTACAGGGTTTTTAAGCCATAAATCCATAAACATCTGTGCCAAGTTATTTCCCCATCAGGATTTAAGGATAGGAAGATTTCCTTAGGAACGTGTCTTTGTTGTACAATTATCCTGCTCCCATTGGTTGGGGTATTTAGCTGTGGCAGTGGACTTGCCTTGTCTAACATTCATGTCCCAACTTGTCTACCAGGCTGTCAGTTACCCATGTACATGCCCTTCAACCAAGTAAGATGTCAGTTCCCAGGGAGGTCTTGGGAACTTAAAACTCACTGGACCATTACTCAGCATGGAAGTCTTATTCCAAATAGCTTCTCTATTGGTACAGGTGTCTCTCTTATGTTGGAGTTCAACCTAGAAACAGCTTATACCGTAAAAGCTTATACATAGGTACAAGTAGTGCTGTTGGGTGATTGTTTGGGGTCCAAGCTTATTGTAAGTAACTATACAAAATAGTTCTACTGATTTCTATAGTGATTGGTTTCCAAAGGCATAGAACATAACAGAATATGTAATCAATTTGCCATCAGAAAGTTTCCTAATAACAACAGAAACATACGAGAAAGTTTGTTACAATGACAGGTTATCCAGGTAACTGTAACCTAGGCCTTAACATTTTACCTAGTCCTGAACATTCCACCAAGGCCTTAATATTTTACCTAGGTCCTAACACTCCAAACTCTTCCATATAACCCCCCCAGCTCCCCTTCAGAGTCATTGCCTTTTAGCACTAACTTGTACTGCATGCATATATATATATATATATATATATATATATATATATATATATATATTCCTAACTATAAGATGCTCAGCCTGTATGATGTTACCTATGTGTATATTTTCAGGAATGAATGTCCAGCACTGAACAACCAGTTTGTCCTTATACCCACAGATAAATGTAGCCCTCACCCCTCATCAAGAAACTTTCTTTTTTGCAACAATTTCAGAAAACCTCAACCAATCAAAATGCAGAGTTTCAGAGCCCAATCAGTCTTAGTGGATACATCTACCAAACACTTGTGCATCCAAGACTCAGGGAACATTGGAGAAGAGGGGCCTGAAAGATTGTGAATACCAAAGGATCGTGGAGTTTTCTGCGAGATTGTGTCTCCTAGTAATGTCCGAAGATTACTACTATAAAGTCTTATCAATATGACTGCCCACTGTGAGATGAAAAAGGATGACACCAATGAACAATGCCAAGCTAGATAGGAAGAGCACTCAAAGCCTTAACACAGAGAATTATTTATAGTCAACTAAGAAAAACTGAGAGTGGGAGAAGTGGTCTTCTCCAGGAAAGAGCACATCAATTGGTGGCCCAGTTGCTACTGTCAGTCAAGAAAATATACATACCTATAGCGTGGTATAAAATGAACAGATTATATTTAGGTCTACATTTGTGTGTGTGTGTGTGTGTGTGTATATATATATATATACATATATATATGTATATATATACATATATATGTGTGTGTGTGTATATACATATATATATATATATATGCATATACAGATAGACATGAAATCACAATTAGAAAAAAGAAAGGCCACGAATGAAGGGGAGAAGGGAGGGCTATAGGGGAGGGTTTGTAGGGAGGAAAGGGAGGGAAGAAATGTAATTAAAGTATAATCTCTAAATATATCAAAATAAAAATAAATTGGGCTACAACTTCAAGGAAGATCATTTGCCCAAGACAGATGGGACATCCAGTTTATAGATATATACCACCACCAAGATTGTAGGATGTTATAATATTTTAGAAACACATTTTATCTTAACAAAAATATTAGCACAGGGAGAGGGGCATTGGGACCCATGAAGACACGCATAC
Organism: Apodemus agrarius; assembly: GCA_964023405.1. Taxonomy (NCBI): domain Eukaryota; kingdom Metazoa; phylum Chordata; class Mammalia; order Rodentia; family Muridae; genus Apodemus; species Apodemus agrarius. The sequence goes on along the minus strand of OZ030014.1, from coordinate 20,058,542 downwards.
AGAGATTTTACGGAATTATTTCTCTTTCATCTTTATGTGAGTTCCAGGGATAGATGTCAGTAGCCAGGCCTGTGCAGCAGGAGCCATCGCCCGCTGAGCCTTCTCACCAACCCGCTATTGTTTAATCTTAAAAGACACACCATGTGTTGTAATGTTGAGGTGCTGAGGGAAAGAGCTTTAGTCTAATTATGTCTCGTTGCCTGATTTCTGTGACAGGCTAAACATCTTCACCAACTTATTGTAGCACATTAAATATCAAACTACAGACACCATTTTAAAAATTAGATATGCTAGACCTGTGTCTAAGTCTGTCTCATGCAAATGCATAACAATTCTCTTTAGTCTCATTAGGAACAAAAATAGAAAGTTCTTACTGTCCCCAACGGCTATTTATATTTTTAATGACAAAAGAAATCTAAGTTTTAATAAAAACAGAGACTGAGTATGCTGTCACCAAAATTTTCATATGAGAATGTTAACATTATAAAAATAAACAAGCTTGAAGCTGGGCCTTCTGTTATTTCAAGCCTTTTTTTTAAGCTAATTTTAAAGACTCAGGCTCAATCTGAAGCATCTGAATTCATTAGCTCAGCTGTACATGGTCCTTTTTTACTCCATGTAATCCCAGTGCCAATGTGTGATAGCAATAAACACGTGTCTTCCTTCATGAGAACCAACCATCAGTTGGGACTTTCTTTTCATGAATCATTGGCGCTCTGAGCCTTGACGGTGCAGCTCACACATGAAGCAGAAACATTAGTGTTACCTCAAATGCCAGCTTTCTCCAAAAGGAAAAAAACTAAATAACTTAGAAAAATGCAGAATTTTGCTTATTTATTTGTGAAACCCTGTGCTGAAACGTTTACCACAAATAAATCTCCTAGGCCAGATTTTATCCAAGCCAAAATGCTGGAAATAATTTCAAGTAAAACATTAATAGCATAAAATGAAAAATTGGTACTTGCTTGTCTAAAATGTTGTTGATAGCTTTCTTGTTTGTTTGTTTTCCACTGTGCTGTTTTCTGATGCCTCCCACAGTGCATAAGGAGCACTGATCTGGGAGTCTTCCCCATGTAGCTTTCATTTAGAACTGTATATCAAACCAGATACACTGAAAATGACAGAGGAGAAAGTGGGGAAGAGCCTTGAGCACATGGGCACAGGGGAAAATTTCCTAAACAGAATACCAATGGCTTATGCTCTAAGATCAAGAATCAACAAATGGGACCTCATAAAACTTCAAAACTTCTTTAAGGCAAAGGACACTGTCAACAGGACAAAATGGCAACCAACAGATTGGGAAAAGATCTTTACCAACCCTACATCCAATAGAAGGCTAATATCCAATATTTACAAAGAACACAAGAAGTTAGACTTCAGAGAATCAAATAACTCTATTAAAAAATGGGCTACAGAGCTAAACAAAGAATTTTTTTTTAACTGAGGAATATCAAATGGCCGAGAAGCACCTGAAGAAATGTTCAACATCCTTAGTTATTAGGGAAATGCAAATCAAAACAATCCTGAGATTCTACCTCACACCAGTCAGAATGAGTAAAATCAAAAACTCAGGTGACATCATATGCTGGTGAGGATGTGGAGAAAGAGAACTCTCTGCCACTGCTGGTGGGATTGCAAGCTGGTACAACCACTCTGGATATCAGTTTGGCACTCCTCAGAAAATTGGACATAGTACTACGTGAGGACCCAGCCATATCACTCCTGGGAATATTTCCAGAAGATGCTCCAACATATAATAAGGATACATGTTCCACTATGTTCATAGCAACCTTATTTATAATAGCCAGAAGCTGAAAAGAACCCAGATGTCCTTCAACAGAGGAATGGATACAGAAAATGTGGTATATTTACACAATGGAGTACTATTGAGCTATTGAGAATGATGAATTCATGAAATTCTTAGGCAAATGGATAGAACTAGAAAATATCATCCTGAGTGAGGTAAACCAATAACAAACAAACACACATGGAATGCATTCACTAAGTGGATATTAGTCAAAAAGCTCACAATACTCAAGGTACAATTCACTGACCACATGAAGCTCAAAAAGAAGGAAGACCAAAGTATAGTTGATTCAGTTCTTTTGAGAAGGGGAACAAAATATTCACAAGAGCAAATATGTAGATAAAGTATAGATAAGAGACTGAAAGAAAGGCCATCCATAGACTGTACCACCTGGGGATTCATCCCACATACAGTCACCAAATCCTGACATTATTGTGCTTGCCAAGAAATGCTTGCTGAAAGGAGCCTGATATGGCTGTCCCTGAGAGTCCCTGCCAGAGCCTTGCAAATGCAGAGGCGGATCCTCAAGGCCAATCATTGGACTGAGCATGAGGTCCCCAATGGAGGAGTTAGAGAAAGGACTGAAAGAGCTGAAGGGGTTTGTAACATCATAGGAAGAACAACAATATCAACCAACCAGACCCCCCAGAGCTCCCAGGGACTAAGTCATCAACTATGGGGTACACATGGCTCTAGCTTCTTATGTAGCAGAGGATTGCCTTGTCAGGCATCAAGGGAGGGGAGGTTCTTGGTCCTATGAAGGCTTGATAGATGCCCCATTGTAGGGGGGGAAGGTGGGAGTGGGGTGGGTGGAGGAACACCCTCATAGAAGTAGGGGAAGGGAGGATGAGATAGGGGCTGCCTGGGATGGGGTAAATTGTGAAAGGGGGTAACATTTGAAATGTAAATAAGGAATATATCCAATAAAAAAAGAAAAATGAAAAATAAATAAATAAATAAATAAAACTGCACATCAATGACTTTAGAATACATGAAAATTTGTTTCTATCCACACTATTTTGCATCCCCTTGTCTCATTGGATATGTATTAGAAAGGAGTGTTTAGGTATATACAAAGGTGACAGAGATAGACATCGAGGTTTGCATTCATAGTCTGTCACCTGTGACACCAACACTGGACACATCATCACCTACCCTCTGGCGACTTCACTTTACAAACACATGAAATGATGGCATTGAACGGGGTGGCATGGAGACAGTTCCAGAATCCATGAGAGAGCTCAATCAATCATGGATGCTTTGGGAAACACCCCTAAATCATACACCTGAGTAAATGCCTTATAACTTTGCAACCATCCTATGGACTTGGCTTCTCTTTGCATCCTATAGATCCCCTAATAGCCTTAATTAACATTTCCCCCACACTCTGTGCTTCCAGGACCAAATGATTCAATGTAACTACTAAGCTTTGGGAAGGTAGATTTTGCATTTAATTCATCTTTGATATCTTCTTTAGTGGTCTCAGTGTTGTGGCTTTAGATCTACTTATCAAGGAAATAGAGTTTTTTTTTAAGACAATAATTTTAGAATTTTATTTTCTATCATACAGCAGTGTTCACAACAACCCTAGTCAGGGAATAACCCAAATGTCTACCAAGAGAAAGAGCCATAACATACTATTGAGAGGGCTTAATGACAAGTTGGTTGTACATCCCACAGCATAATCAACCTTTTAGACTATCTACTTGCTTCAAGTTCCTACCTTGATTTCCCAACAATCAAAGACTGTTGCTGGGAATTATAAACTAACACTCTCTTACTAAAGCTCCGACAGAGGGCTAATATCCAATGTATACAAAGAACTCAAGAGGTTAGACCTCAGAAAACCAAATAACCCTATCCAAAAATGGGGTACAGAGCTAAACAGAGACTTTTCACCTGAAGAAATTCAGATGGCTGAGAAACACCTTAAAAAATGTTCAACATCATTAGTCATTAGGGAAATGCAAATCAAAACAACCCTGAGATTCCACCTCACACCAGTCAGAATGGCTAAGATTAAAAACTCAGGAGACATCAGGTGTTGGCAAGGATGTGGAGAAAGAGGAACACTCCTCCACTGCTGGTGGGAATGCAAGCTGGTACAACCACTCTGGAAATCAGTATGGCGGTTCCTCAGAAAACTGGACGTGATACTTCTGGAGGACCCAGCCATACCACTCCTGGGAATATACCCAGAAGATTCCCCAGCATGCAATAAGGATACATGCTCCACTATGTTCATAGCAGCCTTATATATAATAGCCAGAAGCTGGAAAGAACCCAGATGTCCCTCAACAGAGGAATGGATACAAAAAAATGTGGTATATATATACACAATGGAGTACTATTCAGCCATTAGAAACAATGAATTTATGAAATTCTTAGAGAAATGAATGGCGCTGGAGAACATCATACTAAGTGAGATGACCCAGTCTCAAAAGAATACCCATGGTATGCAGTCACTGATAAGTGGATATTAGCCTAGAATCTTGGGACACCAAAGACACAATCCACATACCAAATGATGTCCGACAAGAAGAAAGGAGTGGACACTGGTGCTAGAATGGACCACAGCATCATTGTGGGGGAGTACAAGAACAGGGAGGTGAGAGGGGGTGGATGAGGGAGCAGGGGGAGGGAAAAGGGCATGTGGGACCTTTGGGAGTGGGGAACCAGAAAAAAGGAAATGAGTTGTAAATATAGAATATATCCAATTAAAAAAATGTAATATCTTAAAAGATAAAGGAAAAATAAAAATACTCTGAAAATTAAAAAAAAAAGGAAATAGAGTTCTTGAAGCTCGTCTTTACATATATGTGCGCACGCGTGCATGTGTCTCTATGAGGGTATGTGCATAAGACAGCCAGTTCCCTTTAGGGCTAGAATTAAAGATTGTTGTGAGCCACCCTATGTGGATTGTGGGACTCAAACTTGAATCCTCTGTAAAAGCAGTGTGTGCTCTTAACCACGGAGCTATCCGTCCAGCCTTTCAAGCATTTTAAAATCTATTTAATGAAACTATTAGTGCCTTTTACATTGTTCTTGTGAAGTTGACACTGCTAATTCTAACTTAAGAGGGTTGTGCTGCAGATTTCTGTGCCAACTGGATACAAACTAGTGCCATCTGAGAGGAGGGAAACTCAACTGAGAAAATGCCTCCCTACGAATGAGCTGGAGTCAGGCCTGTAAAACATGTCCAACCCAGAGCCCCTCAACCAAAGAACGAATATGGGAAACGTGGTTCATTTACCCAATGGGATGCTGCTCAGGTATCAAAAACAAGAACATCATGAATTTTGCAGGCAAATGGGTGGAATTAAATATCATCCTGAGTTATGATAACTCAGATCCAAAAGAATGTGCATGGTATGTACTCACTTATAAGTGGAGGGTAGCTATGAAGTAGAGGATAGCCATGTTGAACTCCACAGACCCAAAGAAGCTAAACAAGAAGAAAAGCCCAAGCAAGGATTCTTGAGTCTCACTTACAAGGGGGAATGAAATAGTCACAGTAGGCAGATGGAGGGAGGGATTTAGGCAGGAGAGGGGATGGGGAAAGGAATGGGGGTAGTTTAGGATCAGGTGTGGGGAGAGAGGGCCAGAGGGCCTGGTGGATGGTGAGGGTCAGGGGTGTTGTGCCTGTTCGAAAGCTCCCCCAAAACCACCAAGGATGACTGCAATGCCATCACACTAGGTCTTTTTATTCTAGCTCAAACTTGGGCCACGCCCCTGTCACAGCAGGACTGGAGGGTGAAGCCCTGAGCCCTCAGTGGGACTAGGTCTGATAGAAAATGTTAAGCAAGCAAGGGGGTTTCTAGCCTGAAATGCATCAAACTGGGGGGCTATTATGGAATGTTGTTGCCCTTTAAAATAATGGGCTGGTGCTGGGAGCCGAACCGTAAACTTAACTCTGTTTTCCTCCTGACTGGAGGTTGTTAGGAAGTGAAGCGGCAGTGGCTGGCTTGTGACCCGAAAGTGCATGCTTATTGCAGAGTAACCTGGAGACTGGTGCTAGACTCAGGTGTGTTATAATGCGGAAACTGGTGCTAGAGAGCTCAACTTTAGGTCACGTTCTCTCAGATGGAGTCTAAACCCAAGATCTGGTCTCTCAGGGTGTGGGGGACATCTCTAGTATGTGCCAGATCACTGGGCTGGGGGAAGCTCCCAGGAGTCTATCTATGGGGGTGACTTTATTTGAGACTCCAAAGAGTGGGGATATGGAACCTGAAGTGACCACGTCCTGTAGCCAGGCAGGACTCCCAGTTGAGGGATAAGGACACCAACCCTCAAAACTTTCGACCCACAATTTGCCCTGTCTGCAAGAAATGCAGGGAAGAAGATGGAGCAGAGACGGATGGGATGGCCAGCCAATGACTGGCCCAACTTGAGATCAGCCCCATGAGAAACCACCAATCCCCAACACTATTAAGGATGCTCTGTTATGCTTGCAGACAGGAGTCGGGCATAAATGTCCTCTGAGAGGCTCCACCAAGCAGCTGACTGAATGAAACAGATGCAGAGATCCACAGCCAAACATTGGAGAGAGCTCAGGGAGTCTTGTGGTAGAGTTGAGGGAAGGTTTGAGGGCCCCAGAGGAGCATTTTCGTTATTAGTGATTGATCCGGGAGGACACAGCCCATTTTGGGTTGGGGACACCCTTGAACTGATGGTCCTGACTTCTATAGGAAAGCAGGCTGAGCAAGCCAGTAAGCAGGTTCGCTCATGGTCTCTGCTTCAGCTCCTGCCTCCAGGTTATTTCTATAACTGAGCTATTTCCCTACATACTTTCAGGGATGAGATGTAATGTAGATGTGTAAGCGAAATAAACCCTTTTCTCCCCAAGTTGGCCATGGTATTTCATCAAAACGATAGTAACCCTAACTGAGAGGCGTGTCTACATGATGAATCTGTATATTAAAATGTAAAAGCAGGTAGTTATTGACCCTTGGAAATAGTCATTTATGTATTTTTCATTTTTTAAAAAAATTGTGGGTTTTTTTATTAACTATATTCTTTATTTACATTTCAAATGTTGTCCTTGTTCCTGGTCCCTTCCTCCCCCCCCCCAAAAAAAATCCCCTAACCCATCCCCCTTCCCCTGCTCACCAATCCACCCACTCCTGCTTCCCTGTCCTCACATTCCCCTACACTGGGGCATTGAGCCTTCTCAGAGACCAAGGGCCTCTCCTCCCTTTGATGTCCAACAAGTCCATCCTCTGCTGCATATGCATCTGTAGTCATGGGTCTCTCCATGTGTAGTCTTTGGTTGGTGGTTTAGTTCCTGGGAGCTCTGGGGGTACTGGGTGGCTCATATTGTTGTTTCTCCTATGGCGCTGCAAACTCCACAGTATAGTATTTTCCCTGTAGCTGTGAACATTTCCCCAAACAAAAGTAACTTAAGGGAAGAAGGGCTTCTCTGGCTCACGGTTCCAAAGAGTCGCGCTCCATCTTAGCTGGGGAGGTGTGGTTGCATGAAGAGCTTAGTCTTCAGTGCCAGCAAGAAAGCAGAGACAGGGGAAACCAGTGCCACCCATATTGCCTCTTTTCCTCTCCTCAGTGAATCTCATTGGCTGTGCACACACACACACACACACACACACACACACAGACACACAGACACACAGACACACACACTCACACACTCCTCGTTAATGCCCTAGGTGTTTATTAATCCAGTCAAGTCAATAATGGAAATTAAACACTAAAAACAGAATAACCATAGTCACTATGTAATGTTTACTTCAGGATAACTGAACCTGTCCATATTTGCTACTTACAGAATGAAATAAGAAAACTGATTAAAAATAGGAATTAAAAAAAGATGACTAATCAATCTGAAAAGATAGGCGTGCAGAATAAAGACAACAGAATTTTAAGATTGAAAAGCATGCTGTGAAAAGCTTCATGTGTGTTGAAAAGAGACAATTACTACATGGACATTTTACCGTGAGAAAACAAAACTACAAAAATAAAATATCTCAGGCACAGTTCATAAATCTGAGCAGTTGTTTTCATTGGACATGGATGTCTCAGGATGGAGAACCGTTTTTCTATATTTATTTTAATGTGTCAAAGGCAAGCAGTAAAAGGGTTTAAGGTTTGGGAGCTACTTCTCAGACAACTTGGTTTTCATAATGCCAGCACTACCACATAGCTGGAGTATAGAGTAAAGCTATCAGGATGGTCCTTTATAGACACACCAAGTAATAAAAGGGAATCCAGAAGGCAGAGAAGTTTGAACTTCCATGGGTATGTAGAGAGGTTAAAACACAGAATCTCATCAAAGTCAAGGGTACGTATGGAAGAGGAAGAGTGCTTGAGGCAAGATTGAAACTGAGAGAAGAGAGGAGCTAGCGCTATGAATAGCGTGTTGGAATGTGAACAGTTCAGCCTGCTGACTGGTGATGGGGAACTCAAGATGAGAGATGCAGCTGAAACCAGAAGTAGAGAAATGAGATAAATTATAGGTGATAGCTAGGTAGGTAGGTGGGTGGGTGGGTGGATGGATGGATGGATGGATAGGTAGGTAGGTAGAGAGAGAGAGATAGAGAGAGAGAGAGAGAGAGAGAGAGAGAGAGAGAGAGAGACAGACAGACAGACAGACAGGTAGGTGGGTCTGTGGATAGATGGATGGATGGATGGGTGGATGGATGGATGGATGGATGGATGGATAGGTAGATAGATAGATAGATAGATAGATAGATAGATAGATAGATAGATAGACGGGTAGGTGGGTGTGTGGATAGATGGGTGATGAATAGACTGACGGATGGACAGAGAGGTGGGTGAGTGGGTGGGTGGGTGGGTGGATGGATAGATGGATGGGTAGATAGATAGATAGATAGATAGATAGATGATAGATAGATAGATAGATAGATAGATAGATAGATAGATAGATGAGACTCCACACATCAATTCCATGTGTTTGGCAACTTTTGTTATATAAATAGATTAACACAAAAAATACAAAGAAATATCTTCTCACTTTTTTTTTTTTGGTTTTTTTGAGACATGGTTTCTCTGTGTAGTCCTGGCTGTCCTGGAACTCACTCTGTAGACCAGGCTGGCCTCAAACTCAGAAATCTGCCTGCTTCTGCCTCCCAAGTGCTGGGATTACAGGTGTGCGCCACCACCATCTGGCACCAAGAAATATCTTAATAAGTTTTCTTCAAAACACAAGGCAGATGTAATGTCCAGGAATTACCATAATGATAATGGAAACTCCTAAGATCTAAGATGAATTTGGAGCTCCCATTTGGGGAGTTTCAGCCCCAAACCAAATAGCTGTGACAACAGCCAAGTCATTTATGGCCCAGGATCCTTTGGTGATGTACATCTCAGGTGGGATGTATGGATGTCTAAGGCAACAGCACCGAAAGTGAGCAGGAGGAGGGGTCCAGACGATGGAAGCAGGGCTCTGTCTTTAGGTAACCGTGACTCTGAGGGAATAGTCAGATGAGACAGGAAAATAAGAGTTGTAAAAGCATTCTATGTCTAGTAGAGAGAAACTCATTCTCCCCACAGAAAAAAAGATTTAAAAAAAAAGACGGGGTTAAAAATACAGCATAAGAGAAGATACAGAAGTAACAAGCTGCACCGTCATCTCCAGGAGTTTACAATAGGCTGGTATTAACTGGAGTGTAAGGAAGGTACAGTTGAGTCGAGACATTTACTGGGGCTTTGTGAGAAGTCCCATGCAGTAAATCATCTTTGGGCAATACACTGCACTACTAGTTGTGTCCCTAGAGCTGCCTTATGATCTCAGCATTAATCTCCCTAATTGTCTATTCCAACAGGAGAAAGACACATTTCTGGCTATTCCAAAGGCTAGTTAAGTAAGCCTTGTCCCATTTGGAAGCTGAAGAGCAATAAAGCAGATGGGGGACAAACTCATGCTGGGTTCCAATCCCATGTCTGCCAGTCATTAGCTATATGATTCCTATTGCATGCTGTTTAATATCACTGTGCTTTGGTACTTTACACATGTACAGCCCCAAACGATGATCTATTGGAGGAAGCTCTATGAAAGGGAAGAAGACGACCAAGTAATGAAGTAATGACTAAAAATTCTTTTTGATGAAGTATGAAATTCAATGTAAGCAAAAACAGTTGATTCATTGTTCTTTCTTTCCTTCTCCTCCTCCTCTTCCTCCTCCTCCTCCTCCTCCCTCCCCCCTCCTCCTCCTCCTCTGTTGTAGCTGAGGCTGTCCCCAAACTCTTCTGTGCTGAACTGGATTACAAGCACACCCTACTGTGCCTGACTGTGTTTCATTGCTTTTAACATCTTTTTTTTTTTTTAAATCCATGCCCTTATCAAGAGAGAAAAAGGAACATAAGGGTATATTACATATGTGAATGTGCATATGAATTTTAATCAAGAACAGGTAAGAAGGTAAATAATACACCCTTTGCTTGGATGGGAACCACATTCCTCAAAGTGGAGTCCCCTGAGCTGTTGCAATGGCACTGTGTGAGCCTTTGCAGAAATGAACATCATCCTGCTCCCCCGTCAGACTTAGGAATTTGTTCTGCTATAAGCTTATTCAGTAGGCTCTGCTGGAGATTCTGATGGTAATGTTTGAAAAAAAATGATGCTTTAGTGTCAAGGCCTTGCTTCAGTTTACGTGGAAAGGATCCCGAGGACCCAGAAACGCACCGTTTTATTTCAGGAATAGCTGCTGATTCCTGATGAACTTGATTCATCCTGCCTTTCAGATGGATCCAGTCAAAACTTCAGTCAAGCCCCAAACCTTCTAAACATACAGAGCCTGGATAACAAATGGTAAGGCTAGCTTCCTTAAGTCTAGCCAATTTTTCTAATTTTCCTACCACTCCCCACACCTTTAAAAAAATTTTTTTGCACCAATTCAACAGGAAGAACTTGTAGAGAATTATCATCCCAGTCACTTGGGTTTGGGTGTCTGATTGTGGTTATTTTATAAATTAAAGATAGGTTATCATTTTAAGGAATAATTATAAAATGGTCATATTTTGAATAGGGAAGAGACTAAACAGAGAGCTTACACTTGGTCCTTTCTGTCTTTCCTTTCTATTTCTCTATTCTTTCTTTCCCAAGTAAAAGAAAGGGGATTAAAGGAAAAAGGGAGGATAGGGTAACATTATAAAAAATTAGATATATGGGATGGATTTCTAAATTTATTCTTCAACAAAGCATTGTATAGTCATAATCTTACACTGGTAGAAATCATTATAAATTATACAAAATTGAAGTTATAATTTCTTACACTGATACAGAATTTATATATTGATACATATTTAAAGTTTTCATTGGTATAAATTTTTATATTGATATAAAATTTGAAATTAACAAATGTCAAATTGTCAGATAGGCATTGTGCCTATGCAACTCATTCAAGAATACAAGGCTTAGACCCAGTCCTTCTGATAGCTGCTATTACAAACTGTTTAGGATGGCTAAGTAATGCAAATTAAGGGCCAGATAGTAAATTCATAGTTGTATTAGATTCTGATTTGATTATAATAAGGTGCTTTTATATTTTTGTTTTTGTTTTTGTTTTTTTGAGACAGTGTTTCTCTGTGTAGCCCTGGCTATTCTGAATCTCACTTTGTAGACCAGGCTGGCCTCAAACTCAGAAATCTTCCTGCCTCTGCTTCTGCCTCCCAAGTGCTGGGATTAAAGGCATGCACCACATTTATACAATGGAGTACTACTCAGCTATTAAAAACAATGAATTCATGAAATTCTTAAGCAAATGGATGGAACTAGAAAATATCATCCTTAGTGAGATAACCCAATCACAAAAGAACACACTCTGGATATTAGCCCAGAAGCTCTGAATAGCCAAATATATAATTCACAGACCACATGAAGCTTAAGAAGTAAGACAAAAGTGTATATACTTTGGTCCTTCTTAGATAGGGTACAGAATACCCGTGAGAGGAAATACAAAGACAAAGTATGGAGCAGAGACTGAAGGAAAGACCATCCAGAAACTGCCCTATCTGGGCATTCATCCCATATACAGTTACCAAATCCAGACACTATTGTGTATACGAACAAGTATTTGCTGACAGGAGCCTGATATAGCTGTTTCCAGAGAGGCCCTGCCAGTGCCTGACAAATACAGAGGGGTATGTTCTCAGCCAACCATTGTACTGAGCACTGGGTCCACAAGGGAGGAGCTATAGAAAGGACCCATGGAGCTGGAGGGGTTTGCAGCACCATAGGAGGAACAATGATATGAACCAACCAGTACTTCCAGAGCTCCCAGGAACTTAACCACCATCCAAAGAGTACACATGGAGGGACCCGTGGCTCCAGCCACATGGGTAGCAGAGGATGCCCTGGTTGGACATCAATGAGAGGAGAGGCTGTAAAGGCTGATTGCCCCAGGGTATGGGAATGCCAGGTCAGGGAACCCAGAGTGGGTGAGTTAGTGAGCAGGGGGAGGGGGGATAGGATAGGAGGTTTTGGAGGGGAAATAAGGAAAAGGGATAGCATTTGAAGTGTAAATAAAGAATATATCTCACCTTTAATCTTAGAAGACAGAGCTAAATTATGGAAGAACCAACATACATAACATACCTATCCAGAAGCCTGGGCCTCAAGAAGTTTAAGTGTTGTACCAGGAAGCCAGGAGACTCCACAGCCTTCTGTGCACAGCCCACCAGGAGAGAGTGATCTCCCAGCAGTGCTTTCACTTTTGAGCTTAGAGGAGTAAGGGCACAGGCTTACAGGCCCACAGGAGGACCAAACTCCAGCCAGAGATAAGAATACCAACTAGCACCAGAGATAACCAGATGGCAAAAGGCAAGCACAAGAACTAACAGCCAAGGCCACATGGCAACATCAGAACCCAGTTCTCCCACCACAGCAAGTCCCAGATACCCCAACATACCAGAAAAGCAAAAGTTGGATTTAAATCCTATCTCATGATGCTGATAGAGGGCTTCAAGAAAGACTTAAATAACTCCCTTGAAGGAATACAGGAGAACATCCATCAACAGGTAAAAGCCCTTAAAGAGGAAATACAAAAATCCCTTAAAGAAATACAGGAGATCATGGGTCAACAGGCAAAAGCCCTTAAAGAAGAAACACAAAAATCCCGTAAAGAATTACAGGAAAACACAATCAAGTGAAGGAACTGAACAAAACCATCCAGGATCTAAAAGTAGAAGTACAAACAATAAAGAAATCACAAAGTGAGACATCTCTGGAAATAGAAAACCTTGGAAAGAATTCAGGAGTCATAGATACAAGCATCAACAACAGAAAACAAGAAATAGAAGAAAGAACCTCAGGTGCTGAAGATACCATAGAAAACATTGGCTCAAAAGTCAAAGAAAATGCAAAATGCATGAAGCTGGTAACCCAAAACATCCAGGAACTCCAGGACACAATGAGAAGACCAAACCTAAGGATTATGGTATAGAAGAGAGTGAGGACTTATATCTTAAAGGCCCAGTAAATATCTTCAACAAAATTGTAGAAGAAAACTTCCCTAAGCTAGAGAAAGAAATGCTCATGAACATACAAGAAGCCTTCAGAACTCCAAACAGACTGGACCAGAACAGAAAGTCCTCCCGGCACATAATAATCAAAACACCAAATTCACTAAACAAAGAAAGAATATTAAAAGCAGTAAAGGAAAAAGGGCAAGTAACTTACAAAGGCAGACCTATCAGAATTACACCAGACTTCTCACCAGAGATGATGAAAGCTAGAAGATCCTGGGCAGACCTCATACAGACCCTAAGAGAACACAAATGCCAGCCCAAGTTACTATACCCAGCAAAACTCTCAATCATCATAGATGGAGAAACCAAGATATTCCACGATAAAACCAAATTTACACAATATCTGTCCACAAATCCAGCCCTACAAAGGATAATTGTTGGAAAATGCCAACACAAGGAGGGAAACTATACCCTAGAAAAAGCAAGAAAGTAATCTCCTTCCGACAAACCCAAAGGAAGATACCTACACAAACAGAAAAATAACATAAAAAATAACAGGAAGCAACAATCATTATTCCTTAATATCTCTTAACAACAATGGACTCAACTCCCCAATAAAAAAACATAGACTAACAAAATATTTCTCATGTAAATCTTCAATTTTATCAGAAAATGTTTTTAATTCCCCTTTTAATTAATTTAGTAATTTTTTTATTTTCTATATTCTATGTTTACATTCCAAAGGCTTTCCCCTTTCCCAGTTCCCACCCACCATACTTCCCATAGTTCCTCTCCCCCCAAACTATTCCCCAATCATTCCCCCTCCCCCCTCGGTTTCTTTACTAAACTGGATGCAATCTTTACAGGCCCAGGGTCCTCTCCTTTCTTCTTCTTGGGAATCATTTGACTTGCTATTTGTGTCTTGAGTATTTAGTAATTTTTTATGACTGCCATTTTATCTGCATTATTTTTCATGATAATCTTCAATTTTAAAGTCTTTCTATATATTTCCTCTATTTTATCAGAAATATTTTCTATGTAAATCTTTGATTTTATCACAAATGTTTCTAATTTCACCTTCAATTAATTTAGAAAGTTTTTATATCTGCCATTTTATATGTAAATTTTCCATGAAATAGTCCATTTTAACGTGTTTGTCTATATATTTCTTGAATTTTCCTAGAAACATTTTTCCATGTAAATCTTCAATTTTATCTGAAAGTGTTTATAATTTCACCTTCAATCAACTTAGAATTATCTTTATGCCTATCATTTTATCTGTATAATTTCCAGATAATCTTAAATTTTAACATGTTTTCTATATATTTCTTCAATTTTATGAGAAATATTTCCCATGTAAATCCTCAAGATTATCAGGAAATGTTTATAATTCCACTTTTAATCAACTTAGGAATACTTTTATGCCTACCATTATTATATCTATATAAAATTTTCCATTATAATCTTCAATTCTAACATATTTTGACATTTTTTACAATTTTATCAGAAGTATTTTCCAAGTAAATCTTCAATTCTATCATAAAATGTTTCTATTCTATATTTCAACTAATTTATCAATGTTTTACATGTCTACCACTTTACTCTTTAATTTTCCATGAAAATTGTCAATTTTAACGTGTTTTGCTATGTATCTCTTCTATTTTATCTGAAATATTTCCCATGTAAATCTTTAATTTTATCATAATGTGTTTTACTTCCCTTTTCATTAAAAAAGAAAAAAAGAATATATCTAATAAAAATGTAAAATAAAATAAAATAAAATAAAATAAAATAAAATAAAATAAAATAAATAAAGCCGTGTTCTACCACTGCCTGACTCAGGTGCTTTCAATATTATTAAAATAGAAATAGCTAAGAGTAGTCAAGGTTAAACAGTTCAGATATACTGTATATAGTCTTCAAAAGCATCAGAAATTCACAGAACATGACATTTATAGTCATTTCATTATTATTAGATTTTTGACTAGGAGACATGTCTACTCCTGACAGTGCCCCCTTCATGGTTCAAAGAAGATATTGAACATCATAACCTCCATTTGGAGTTGCTCCAGTTGTGGTAAGGTAACCACTGGGAAAGAATTGTCCTGATTCATCTACAGACAGAAAATACTATCCAGGAAAAAACACAAGATGTGAGATAGTAAACACCTTAGGTCTGCCAAGCTGTGTTTACAGATTGTCTAAGTTTCAGAAGCTATATTTGTATGCTTCCTAGATATCCAGGTAACAATTTAAGTCATTCTCGGATCTCTGATAGGGTTGAAGACTATCTATACTCTCAGAATCAAACTTAAGTTGTTTACCATTGGAGGAAGATGATGTAGATTTGAAAGGATGGTTTTCAGATAGTAATGCAAGTTAAGATCAAAACATAATTCAGGTTTAGAATTGTAAAGTCTTTAAGTTAGCATAGTTGTTACTATACCTAAAATGACAAAAGTGGGTGAACTGGACATTTTTAGTGTATAGCATACCTTACAGTTTGCTTTACTGTTATAATTATGTTCAATGTATATCTGAGAGAAAAGGCCTTTTTAATGGACGAAAAGGAAGGAATGTTCTAGAATGGGTTTAATGCTTGTATTGTGTTAACTGGGTTTCCAAAATTACACGAGAGACTCCCACATGTAAGATACGGAGGTTCCCTGCCCTCAGTTGATTCTGATTGGTAAACAAAGTTGCTGGCAGCTAATGGGTGGACAGCGAGACAGATGTGAGACTTTCGGATTCGTGGGCAAGGGGACCAAGGAAGAGGAAAACGGCCATGCTAGGAAACAAAGAGTTCAGGCCTGAGAAATGCAGGACAGAGAGACAGCCAACAATGGAAGAGTCAGGAATCGTGGCCCAGGAGGGTCCAGGGTAGCCAGCATGAAATATAGGTTTCAGTAAATAATAATTCAGGAATATCAGAGGGGAGAGTGTGCTAGCTGCAGGTAGGTTTGGGAGCGGTCCAGCCATCGAGCTGATCGAGGCATATTAAATATAAGGCTGCGCATGCGTGTCTTTCATGTGGGAAGTCAAAACATTGAGGTGGGTAGCGAGGAGCACTCTCTGCCGCCGCCGGGGAGATTAAAGCGGATTGCTCATCTACTGCAACAATATCTGCATGGTCTTTGGTGGCCCTGCTATTCAGGATCATGGACTCAGGCATGGATGGCCCTCTTTGGGAGCATGGGCCAGCACATCACGGTGGCCTCAGGTGGGAGCTCAGGCTACTCCCATCAGGCTGTTCTTCACAACCCTCTTCATAATGCACAAACCGTTCTGCTTCTATTTCTCTCGCCTCTCTCCATTGCGTCTTTGCTCTTCGTCGTGGCACCTGCCCGCACTGAGTCAGCAGTGACATCCTCTTTGAAAGGTGAGATGATTAAATGTTTGCCCAACTCAGAGTTTCCACAGGAAATAAATCCCTGGCCAAAGATAAAGACAGCACAAAAAACTAACAAAGAAACAAAAACAACCAACCAACCACAAGCAACTACAAACAAACCTGCGTAATACAACACGGAGTCATCAGTCTCATGGCTGAGCCTTGACCGCAGCCAACGAGAGAGATTAGCACATAGGCCAATGGTGAGACGACGGCATGCCTGGTCAGTTGTGGGTCTCCATTCTGCAGGCACCAGTCGTCTTCCAGGGCTGGAATGCTGCATTGGGAGTCACATCCAGTCACACAGTGGTCGGTTTTCTCAATGAAAGAAACCATAGGCATTTGAGCTTGTTACTGGCTCTGTTGATGGAGACTAGAACTCACCATTTCCCAAGGAGCAAGAACAGCAACCGCCTTCCTATCCAGTTCCGCCTCTCTTCAGAGTGCACAAACCACTTGGCTTCTCTTCCTCTTCCATGGCTCTACCACCTACTTGCTTACGTCCAGGGCTTTTTACCAGGGCTTTTGAGTGCCACGCCCAAGTGTTCCCGAATGAGTGACAGAAGGACATAGAAAGAGATGCATTGGTTGTAGATTGAGGCGTTTCCTAAATATGACAGGGAAAGGTATCGTTTAATGTGATGGAGTATATCACATCTGTAATCAGCGAAGATTAAATTTTAAGCACGAAAGCTAAGAATTTTGGTCATCAGACACCAAATAAACATATTTTGTGCTAGTTGACCTTGTCACCAGTGGAGCTATATTTCAGATTGTCCTGGCAATAATGGAAAGTAAATTGATCTTTAAGCCTCCAGGCTAACTTGCACCTACCATAGAAAATGACAATATTAAAAATTACACCCCTGACAAAGTTATGCAGTGTCAGTAGCTTTCCATTACAGTGGGAGTACTATTCCTAGCTATGTGATAATGCTCTAATCAAATACTGAGAGGAGCTAATGAATTGCTACAAATTGCCAACTGTGAAGATCATTATAATGAAAAAAGTTCACAAAGATAGAAAAGGAACACTGGTCAGGAGTAAGGCTGTCCTGATAATTAGCCATCAGAAAGTGTCTCGTTGAGTTACACAGAGGATGGCTGCTAAGGCGCTGAACCATTGAATCTGAATTCAGAAACCAGAAAAGGAAGCTAGAGACTTTATCCATGACAGATGATCAAGAATAAATTATACACCAAAAATCAACACCCACTTCAAATCTCCAAACTACAAGCTAGACAGAAGTAGGTGAAAGACTGAAGAGGAAGAGGTTTACACCTGGCAAGGGGACAGACGGAAGGACCCATCTGCGTGGGTGGATTTTTCATATTTCAGACAGGACGGCAGGGCCATTTCCCCCAAGTAGCTGGTGATTTTTTTCCCCATGTCCATTGTTTGAGTCCCTGTTCTATCGCTGTGAAGAGACTCCACAATCAGGGAAACTCTTATAAAAGAAACCATTTCATCAGAGGGTGGCTTACAGTCCATGACCATCAGGGCAGAATCCATGGAAGCAGGAAGCATGGAGTTAGGCAGGCATGGTGCTAGAGATGGAGAGGAAGTGAAGAGTCAATCCTGATCTGAGTGGGGGGGGGAGAGAGAGAGACACAGAGAGAGAGAGACGGAGAGACAGAGAGAAAGAGACAGAGAGACAGAGAGAGACAGAGAGACAGAGAGAGAGACGGAGAGACAGAGAGAAAGAGACAGAGAGACAGAGAGACGGAGAGACAGAGAGAGAGAGACAGAGAGAGACAGAGACAGAGAGAGACTGGACCTGACATGGGCTTTTACAACCTCAAAGCCTACTGCTATTGACACACCTCCTCCAAAGAGGCCACACCTACTACAAGGCCACACCTACTACAAGACCACACCTCCTAATCTTCCCAATCCCTTCAGATAGTGCCACTTCCTAGTGACTGAATATTCAATATGAACCTATGGGGATCACTCTTACTCAAACCACCACCTCAACGTCTAGACAAAGGAATCTGTCCTTCACTCGGGGCCTGATACCGTCTTGCTTCCAGCTCCTGGAGTACCTGAGATAGTCTTGTGAACAGTCTTAGGTAAAAGCTGAGGGAACACATGCTTATGCGCATCTTCTGCAATGAGCCCTCAAGACCTTGAAGGAAGAAGCCAAGCATTCTCTTTGCTTATATTCTGTGCAGTGTAAAAACCTTAATGGACTTAAATGTAGATGGCTCTTACAATGTAATCCAGCTATACCGCTCTTGGGTATCTATCCAAAGAAACTCAAATTATCATAGGCATTGCTTCCTGCATGCCCACTGCCACAGAACCTTTCGCCACAGCCAAGCTAAGGAACCAGTCCAGATGCTATTCTTTTATTTTTTTATTAGATTTATTCTTTACTTACATTTCAAATGATTTCCCCTTTCCTGGATTCCCCCTCCCCAAAAGTCCCATAAGCTCTCTTCCCTCCCCCTGTTTCCCAATTAACCCCCTCCTGCTTCCCTGTCCTGGTATTCCACTACACTGCTGCATGGAGCCTTTCCAGGACCAGGGCCCTCTCCCTCCTTCTTCTTGGGCATCATTTGATATGTGAGTTGTGTCTTGGGTATTCGGAGCTTCTGGACTAATATCCATTTATCAGTGACTGCATTCCATGAGTGTTCTTTTGTGATTGGGTTACCTCACTCAGGATGATATTTTCCAGTTCCACCCATTTGCCTAAGAATTTCGATCAACATATGAATGGATAAAGAAAGTGAGGAAATACCCAGTGGGGTCTTATTTACCAATAAGGAAGAATAAGATTCTCTATAAGAAACTACACAGAAGCGGAGATACTCTCCCTAAGCCATGTAAGCCAGGCTCACAAAACCAAATAGTGCACATTCTCTATATGCAGAATCTAGTTTATTCTCTCTCTCTCTCTCTCTCTCTCTCTCTCTCTCTCTGTGTGTGTGTGTGTGTGTGTGTGTGTGTGTGTAGGCAGCAGAAGGGTAGAGAGCAAAGGGTCATAGGACAAAGTACATGATATATGTACATAAAACTGTTGCAATGAACATACACTAATTTAAAAAGCTATTTGCATTTTAGAGACTTTACTTTCTGGTCACAACATATGCTTGTGATCATTTGGGGATTAGGAAAGTTACAATCCAAAACAGTTTATATCCATGGCAACAAAGTTTTAAAAACACAGATTTATGCATGAGCCGACTTTGTGTCCTTAAAACAAAAATTTATTATTAAGGAGCTAAAACAAAATTTTAAAAAGATTTATTTATTTATCATATGTAACTATACTGTAGCTGTCTTCAGACACTCCAGAAGAGGGCATCGGATCTCATTACAGATGGTTGTGAGTCACCATGTGGTTGTTGGGATTTGAACTCAGGACCTTCGGAAGAGCAGTCAGTGCTCTTAAACCGCTGAGCCATATCTCTCCAACTCCAAGACTTTATTATTAAGGACCATAGGTTTCTGTCTGGACACTGGCACTCACTGCCAATTTGAAGCTGGAAATTTGACTTTTCATTCATGGTGTAATAGAGTTGCTAGTATCCTAAGTGGGATAATAAACCGGAAGGGACAGTGTATAGTGTAAGCCCAGCACTAAGTCATACATATTTCTCACATCACCAACTGTGAACAGTTTTCTTGAACGTGTCAAACTTAATTGTCGAAAGCCACACTGGTACCTCAGTGAGCAGAAGTGTGGCCAAACCTACCAGTTACACACTAGTTTGGAGGCGGTCCTTCTTCATGTGTCCTGTTCTTCACCGGTAAAACAGAGCTGTGTCCTGTTCTTCACGGGTATTACGCTACAAACAATCACTTCAGGATGTGAAGAAACATGTAATCCTCTTCATCCAGTGCGTGGCACGTGCAATGTGCTCACCGGAAGCTTTTTTCTTTCTCTCTCTCTCTACCAGTCCTTCCTTTCCGCTGTCATCAGACCCTTAGAGGTGTAGGTAGGGAGCAACAAGACTCTTCAGGGAAGAATGTCAAAAGGAACCATCCCCCCAGGTTACGTTCCTGACTCTTCCTCTGAGTTGCCGGAGAGTCTCACCTCTCTGGGTAAAGTAGCTAGTTTTGAAGGACAAAGAACAGGGGCCTAATGCGGCCAATAATCGTACTGGCTGTCTAATACTACTTCCTGTTTAATTGAGTACTCTGCGACTTAATTTCACTATCTAAACACATGACATCACAGGTAGGGTTGAGAAATAGTCAAGGAATAATAAAGACAAGTAACAAAGGACATGCGGATAGAGGAAAGGGGGCACGGAGAGCGAACTAGGCTGGTAAACAGACTAAGTCAAAGTGCAAGTCTAAGAATCAGGTTTGATGTCTAGAACCCATGTAGAGGTTGAAGGAGAGAACCAGACTCCGAAAACCTTTGCTCTAACTGTATGCCTCCAGCCC